>OZ036005.1:13386467-13648967 GCA_964035015.1 Corallium rubrum
GGTCCCCACAAGTTAGTTTTAGACTGGTCAAACACTTTTAGGTCCCCACAATGCTGTTTTAAATTGGTTTTACACTTTTAGGTGTCCACAAGGTAGTTTTAGACTGGTTTTACACTTTTAGGTCCCCACAATGCTGTTTTAAATTGGTTTTACACTTTCAGGTCCCCACAATGCTGTTTTAAACTGGTTTTACACTTTTATCTTCTCACAATGTTGTTTTAGGCTGGTTTTACAGTTGTAGGTCCCCACAAGTTAGTTTTAGAACGGTTTTACACTTTTATGTCCCCACAATGCTGTTTTAAATTTGTTTTACACATTTAGGTCCCCACAAGGTAGTTTTAGACTGGTTTTACACTTTTAGGTCCCCACAATGTTGTTTTAAATTGGTTTTACACTTTTAGGCCCCAACAATGCTGTTCTGAACTGGTTTTACACTTTTAGGTTCTCACAATGTTGTTCCAGGCTGGTTTTACAGTTGTAGGTCCCCACAAGTTAGTTTTAGAACGGTTTTACACTTTTATGTCCCCACAATGCTGTTTTAAATTTGTTTTACACATTTAGGTCCCCACAAGGTAGTTTTAGACTTGTTTTACACTTTTAAGTCCCCACAATGCTGTTTTAAATTGGTTTTACACTTTTAGGTCTCCACAAGGTAGTTTTAGACTGGTTTTACACTTTCAGGTCCCCACAATGCTGTTTTAAATTGGTTTTACACTTTTAGGTCCCCACAATGCTGTTTTAAACTGGTTTTACACTTCTAGGTTCTCACAATGTTGGTTTAGGCTGGTTTTACAGTTGTAAGTCCCCACAAGTTAGTTTTAGACTGGTCAAACACTTTTAGGTCCCCACAATGCTGTTTTAAATTGGTTTTACACTTCTAGGTCTCCACAAGGTAGTTTTAGACTGGTTTTACACTTTTAGGTCCCCACAATGCTGTTTTAAACTGGTTTTACACTTTTAGGTTCTCACAATGTTGTTTTAGGCTTGTTTTACAGTTGTAGGTCCCCACAAGTTAGTTTTAGAACGGTTTTACACTTTTATGTCCCCACAATGCTGTTTTAAATTTGTTTTACACATTTAGGTCCCCACAAGGTAGTTTTAGACTGGTTTTACACTTTTAGGTCCCCACAATGCTGTTTTAAATTGGTTTTACACTTTTAGGTCTCCACAAGGTAGTTTTAGACTGGTTTTACACTTTTAGGTCCCCACAATGCTGTTTTAAATTGGTTTTACACTTTTAGGTCCCCACAATGCTTTTTTAAACTGGTTTTACACTTTTAGGTTCTCACAATGTTGTTCTAGGCTGGTTTTACAGTTGTAGGTCCCCACAAGTTAGTTTTAGAACGGTTTTACACTTTTATGTCCCCACAATGCTGTTTTAAATTTGTTTTACACATTTAGGTCCCCACAAGGTAGTTTTAGACTGGTTTTACACTTTTAGGTCCCCACAATGCTGTTTTAAATTGGTTTTACACTTTTAGGTCTCCACAAGGTAGTTTTAGACTGGTTTTACACTTTCAGGTCCCCACAAGGTAGTTTTAGACTGGTTTTACACTTTCAGGTCCCCACAATGCTGTTTTAAACTGGTTTTACACTTCTAGGTTCTCACAAGGTAATTTTAGACTGGTTTTACACCTTTAGGTCCCCACAATGCTGTTTTAAATTGGTTTTACACTTTTAGATCCCCACAATGCTGTTTTAAACTGGTTTTACACTTTTAGGTTTTCACAATGTTGTTTTAGGCTGTTTTTACAGTTGTAGGTCCCCACAAGTTACTTTTAGAACGGTTTTACACTTTTATGTCCCCACAATGCTGTTTTAAATTTCTTTTACACATTTAGGTCCCCACAAGGTAGTTTTAGACTGGTTTTACACTTTTAGGTCCCCACAATGCTGTTTTAAATTGGTTTTACACTTTTAGGTGTCCACAAGGTAGTTTTAGACTGGTTTTACACTTTTATGTCCCCACAATGCTGTTTTAAATTGCTTTTACACTTTTAGGTCCCCACAATGCTGTTTTAAACTGGTTTTACACTTTTAGGTTCTCACAATGTTGTTCTAGGCTGGTTTTACAGTTGTAGGTCCCCACAAGTTAGTTTTAGAACGGTTTTACACTTTTATGTCCCCCCAATGCTGTTTTAAATTTGTTTTACACATTTAGGTCCCCACAAGGTAGTTTTAGACTTGTTTTACACTTTTAAGTCCCCACAATGCTGTTTTAAATTGGTTTTACACTTTTAGGTCTCCACAAGGTAGTTTTAGACTGGTTTTACACTTTCAGGTCCCCACAATGCTGTTTTAAATTTGTTTTACACCTTTAGGTCCCCACAATGCTGTTTTAAACTGGTTTACACTTTTAGGTTCTCACAATGTTGTTTTAGGCTGGTTTTGCAGTTGTAGGTCCCCACAAGTTAGTTTTAGAACGGTTTTACACTTTAAGGTCCCCACAATGTTTTTTTAAATTGGTTTTACACTTTTATGTTCTCGCAATGTTGTTTTAGACTGGTTTTACAGTTGTAGGTCCCCACAAGTTAGTTTTAGATTGGTCAAACACTTTTAGGTCCCCACAATGCTGTTTTAAATTGGTTTTACACTTCTAGGTCTCCACAAGGTTGTTTTAGACTGGTTTTACACTTTTAGATCCCCACTATGCTGTTTTAAACTGGTTTTACACTTTTAGGTTCTCACAATGTTGTTTTAGGCTTGTTTTACAGTTGTAGGTCCCCACAAGTTAGTTTTAGAACGGTTTTACACTTTTATGTCCCCACAATGCTGTTTTAAATTTGTTTTACACATTTAAGTCCCCACAAGGTAGTTTTAGACTGGTTTTACACTTTTAGATCCCCACTATGCTGTTTTAAACTGGTTTTACACTTTTAGGTTCTCACAATGTTGTTTTAGGCTTGTTTTACAGTTGTAGGTCCCCACAAGTTAGTTTTAGAACGGTTTTACACTTTTATGTCCCCACAATGCTGTTTTAAATTTGTTTTACACATTTAGGTCCCCACAAGGTAGTTTTAGACTGGTTTTACACTTTCAGGTCCCCACAATGCTGTTTTAAACTGGTTTTACACTTCTAGGTTCTCACAAGGTAATTTTAGACTGGTTTTACACCTTTAGGTCCCCACAATGCTGTTTTAAATTGGTTTTACACTTTTAGATCCCCACAATGCTGTTTTAAACTGGTTTTACACTTTTAGGTTTTCACAATGTTGTTTTAGGCTGTTTTTACAGTTGTAGGTCCCCACAAGTTAGTTTTAGAACGGTTTTACACTTTTATGTCCCCACAATGCTGTTTTAAATTTCTTTTACACATTTAGGTCGCCACAAAGTAGTTTTAGACTGGTTTTACACTTTTAGGTCCCCACAATGCTGTTTTAAATTGGTTTTACACTTTTAGGTGTCCACAAGGTAGTTTTAGACTGCTTTTACACTCTTAGGTCCCCACAATGCTGTTTTAAATTGCTTTTACACTTTTAGGTCACCACAATGCTGTTTTAAACTGGTTTTACACTTTTAGCTTCTCACAATGTTGTTCTAGGCTGGTTTTACAGTTGTAGGTCCCCTCAAGTTAGTTTTAGAACGGTTTTACACTTTTATGTCCCCCCAATGCTGTTTTAAATTTGTTTTACACATTTAGGTCCCCACAAGGTAGTTTTAGACTTGTTTTACACTTTTAAGTCCCCACAATGCTGTTTTAAATTGGTTTTACACTTTTAGGTCTCCACAAGGTAGTTTTAGACTGGTTTTACACTTTCAGGTCCCCACAATGCTGTTTTAAATTTGTTTTACACCTTTAGGTCCCCACAATGCTGTTTTAAACTGGTTTACACTTTTAGGTTCTCACAATGTTGTTTTAGGCTGGTTTTGCAGTTGTAGGTCCCCACAAGTTAGTTTTAGAACGGTTTTACACTTTAAGGTCCCCACAATGCTGTTTTAAATTGGTTTTACACTTTTATGTTCTCGCAATGTTGTTTTAGACTGGTTTTACAGTTGTAGGTCCCCACAAGTTAGTTTTAGACTGGTCAAACACTTTTAGGTCCCCACAATGCTGTTTTAAATTGGTTTTACACTTCTAGGTCTCCACAAGGTAGTTTTAGACTGGTTTTACACTTTTAGATCCCCACAATGCTGTTTTAAACTGGTTTTACACTTTTAGGTTCTCACAAGGTAGTTTTAGACTGGTTTTACACCTTTAGGTCCCCACAATGCTGTTTTAAATTGGTTTTACACTTTTAGGTCCCCACAATGCTGTTTTAAACTGGTTTTACACTTTTAGGTTCTCACAATGTTGTTTTAGGCTGGTTTTACAGTTGTAGGTCCCCACAAGTTAGTTTTAGAACGGTTTTACACTTTTATGTCCCCACAATGCTGTTTTAAATTTGTTTTACACATTTAGGTCCCCACAAGGTAGTTTTAGACTGGTTTTACACTTTTAGGTCCCCACAATGCTGTTTTAAATTTGTTTTACACTTTTAGGTCCCCACAAGGTAGTTTTAGACTGGTTTTACACCTTTAGGTCCCCACAATGCTGTTTTAAATTGATTTTACACTTTTAGGTCCCCACAATGCTGTTTTAAATTTGTTTTACACTTTTAGGTCCCCACAAGGTAGTTTTAGACTGGTTTTACACCTTTAGGTCCCCACAATGCTGTTTTAAATTGCTTTTACACTTTTAGGTCCCCACAATGCTGTTTTAAACTGGTTTTACACTTTTAGGTTCTCACAATGTTGTTTTAGGCTGTTTTTACAGTTGTAGGTCCCCACAAGTTAGTTTTAGAACGGTTTTACACTTTTATGTCCCCACAATGCTGTTTTAAATTTGTTTTACACATTTAGGTCCCCACAAGGTAGTTTTAGACTGGTTTTACACTTTTTGGTCCCCACAATGTTGTTTTAAATTGGTTTTACACTTTTAGGCCCCAACAATGCTGTTTTGAACTGGTTTTACACTTTTAGGTTCTCACAATGTTGTTCCAGGCTGGTTTTACAGTTGTAGGTCCCCACAAGTTAGTTTTAGAACGGTTTTACACTTTTATGTCCCCACAATGCTGTTTTAAATTTGTTTTACACATTTAGGTCCCCACAAGGTAGTTTTAGACTTGTTTTACACTTTTAAGTCCCCACAATGCTGTTTTAAAATTGGTTTTACACTTTTAGGTCTCCACAAGGTAGTTTTAGACTGCTTTTACACTTTCAGGTCCCCACAATGCTGTTTTAAATTGGTTTTACACTTTTAGGTCCCCACAATGCTGTTTTAAACTGGTTTTACACTTTTAGGTTCTCACAATGTTGTTTTAGGCTGGTTTTACAGTTGTAGGTCCCCACAAGTTAGTTTTAGAACGGTTTTACACTTTAAGGTCCCCACAATGCTGTTTTAAATTGGTTTTACACTTTTATGTTCTCGCAATGTTGTTTTAGACTGGTTTTACAGTTGTAGGTCCCCACAAGTTAGTTTTAGACTGGTCAAACACTTTTAGGTCCCCACAATGCTGTTTTAAAATTGTTTTACACTTTTAGGTCTCCACAAGGTAGTTTTAGACTGGTTTTACACTTTTAGGTCCCCACAATGCTGTTTTAAACTGGTTTTACACTTTTAGGTTCTCACAATGTTGTTTTAGGCTTGTTTTACAGTTGTAGGTCCCCACAAGTTAGTTTTAGAACGGTTTTACACTTTTATGTCCCCACAATGCTGTTTTAAATTTGTTTTACACATTTAGGTCCCCACAAGGTAGTTTTAGACTGGTTTTACACCTTTATGTCCCCACAATGCTGTTTTAAATTGCTTTTACACTTTTTGGTCCCCACAATGCTGTTTTAAACTGGTTTTACACTTTTAGGTTCTCACAATGATGTTCTAGGCTGGTTTTACAGTTGTAGGTCCCCACAAGTTAGTTTTAGAACGGTTTTACACTTTTATGTCCCCACAATGTTGTTTTAAATTTGTTTTACCCATTTAGGTCCCCACAAGGTAGTTTTAGACTGGTTTTACACTTTTGGTCCCCACAATGCTGTTTTAAATTGGTTTTACACTTTTAGGTCCACAAGGTAGTTTTAGACTGGTTTTACACTTTTATGTCTCCACAATGCTTGTTTTAAATTGGTTTTACACTTTCAGGTCCCCACAATGCTGTTTTAAACTGGTTTTACACTTTTATCTTCTCAGAATGTTGTTTTAGGCTGGTTTTACAGTTGTAGGTCCCCACAAGTTAGTTTTAGAACGGTTTTAAACTTTTATGTCCCCACAATGCTGTTTTAAATTCGTTTTACACATTTAGGTCCCCACAAGGTAGTTTTAGACTGGTTTTACACCTTTAGGTCCCCACAATGCTGTTTTAAATTGGTTTTACACTTTAAGGTCCCCACAAGGTAGTTTTAGACTTGTTTTACACTTTTAAGTCCCCACAATGCTGTTTTAAATTTGTTTTACACACTTTAGGTCCCCACAATGCTGTTTTAAACTGGTTTACACTTTTAGGTTCTCACAATGTTGTTTTAGGCTGGTTTTACAGTTGTAGGTCCCCACAAGTTAGTTTCAGAACGGTTTTACACTTTAAGGTCCCACAATGCTGTTTTAAATTGGTTTTACACTTTTATGTTCTCGCAATGTTGTTTTAGACTGGTTTTACAGTTGTAGGTCCCCACAAGTTAGTTTTAGACTGGTCAAACACTTTTAGGTCCCCACAATGCTGTTTTAAATTGGTTTTACACTTCTAGGTCCCCACAAGGTAGTTTTAGACTGGTTTTACACTTTTAGATCCCCACTATGCTGTTTTAAACTGGTTTTACACTTTTAGGTTCTCACAATGTTGTTTTAGGCTGGTTTTACAGTTGTAGGTCCCCACAAGTTAGTTTTTGAACGGTTTTACACTTTTATGTCCCCACAATGCTGTTTTAAATTTGTTTTACACATTTAGGTCCCCACAAGGTAGTTTTAGACTGGTTTTACACTTTTAGGTCCCCACAATGCTGTTTTAAATTGGTTTTACACTTTTAGGTCTCCACAAGGTAGTTTTAGACTGGTTTTACACTTTTAGGTCCCCACAATGCTGTTTTAAATTGGTTTTACACTTTTAGGTCCCCACAATGCTGTTTTAAACTGGTTTTACACTTTTAGGTCCCCACAATGTTGTTCTAGGCTGGTTTTACAGTTGTAGGTCCCCACAAGTTAGTTTTAGAACGGTTTTACACTTTTATGTCCCCACAATGCTGTTTTAAATTTGTTTTACACATTTAGGTCCCCACAAGGTAGTTTTAGACTGGTTTTACACCTTTAGGTCCCCACAATGCTGTTTTAAATTTGTTTTTACACTTTTAGGTCCCCACAAGGTAGTTTTAGACTGGTTTTACACTTTTAGGTCCCCACAAGGTAGTTTTAGACTGGTTTTACACTTTTAGGTCCCCACAATGCTGTTTTAAACTGGTTTTAACTTTTTAGGTTCTCACAAGGTAGTTTTAGACTGGTATTACACCTTTAGGTCCCCACAATGCTGTTTTAAATTGGTTTTACACTTTTAGGTCCCCACAATGCTGTTTTAAACTGGTTTTACACTTTTAGGTTCTCACAATGTTGTTTTAGGCTGTTTTTTCAGTTGTAGGTCCCCACAAGTTAGTTTTAGAACGGTTTTACACTTTTATGTCCCCGCAATGCTGTTTTAAATTTCTTTTACACATTTAGGTCCCCACAAAGTAGTTTTAGACTGGTTTTACACTTTTAGGTCCCCACAATGCTGTTTTAAATTGGTTTTACACTTTTAGGTGTCCACAAGGTAGTTTTAGACTGGTTTTACACTCTTAGGTCCCCACAATGCTGTTTTAAATTGCTTTTACACTTTTAGGTCCCCACAATGCTGTTTTAAACTGGTTTTACACTTTTAGCTTCTCACAATGTTGTTCTAGGCTGGTTTTACAGTTGTAGGTCCCCTCAAGTTAGTTTTAGAACGGTTTTACACTTTTATGTCCCCCCAATGCTGTTTTAAATTTATTTTACACATTTATGTCCCTACAAGGTAGTTTTAGACTTGTTTCACACTTTTAAGTCCCCACAATGCTGTTTTAAATTGGTTTTACACTTTTAGGTCTCCACAAGGTAGTTTTAGACTGGTTTTACACTTTCAGGTCCCCACAATGCTGTTTTAAATTTGTTTTACACCTTTAGGTCCCCACAATGCTGTTTTAAACTGGTTTTACACTTTTAGGTTCTCACAATGTTGTTTTAGGCTGGTTTTACAGTTGTAGGTCCCCACAAGTTAGTTTTAGAACGGTTTTACACTTTAAGGTCCCCACAATGCTGTTTTAAATTGGTTTTACACTTTTATGTTCTCGCAATGTTGTTTTAGACTGGTTTTACAGTTGTAGGTCCCCACAAGTTTGTTTTAGACTGGTCAAACACTTTTAGGTCCCCACAATGCTGTTTTAAATTGGTTTTACACTTCTAGGTCTCCACAAGGTAGTTTTAGACTGGTTTTACACTTTTAGATCCCCACTATGCTGTTTTAAACTGGTTTTACACTTTTAGGCTCTCACAAGGTAGTTTTAGACTGGTTTTACACCTTTAGGTCCCCACAATGCTGTTTTAAATTGGTTTTACACTTTTAGGTCCCCACAATGCTGTTTTAAACTGATTTTACACTTTTAGGTTCTCACAATGTTGTTTTAGGCTGGTTTTACACTTTTAGATCCCCACTATGCTGTTTAAACTGGTTTTACACTTTTAGGTTCTCACAATGTTGTTTTAGGCTGGTTTTACAGTTGTAGGTCCCCACAAGTTAGTTTTTGAACGGTTTTACACTTTTATGTCCCCACAATGCTGTTTTAAATTTGTTTTACACATTTAGGTCCCCACAAGGTAGTTTTAGACTGGTTTTACACTTTTAGGTCCCCACAATGCTGTTTTAAATTGGTTTTACACTTTTAGGTCTCCACAAGGTAGTTTTAGACTGGTTTTACACTTTTAGGTCCCCACAATGCTGTTTTAAATTGGTTTTACACTTTTAGGCCCCCACAATGCTTTTTTAAACTGGTTTTACACTTTTAGGTTCTCACAATGATGTTCTAGGCTGGTTTTACAGTTGTAGGTCCCCACAAGTTAGTTTTAGAACGGTTTTACACTTTTATGTCCCCACAATGCTGTTTTAAATTTGTTTTACACATTTAGGTCCCCACAAGGTAGTTTTAGACTGGTTTTACACTTTTAGGTCCCCACAATGCTGTTTTAAATTGGTTTTACACTTTTAGGTCTCCACAAGGTAGTTTTATACTGGTTTTACACTTTCAGGTCCCCATAAGGTAGTTTTAGACTGGTTTTACACTTTCAGGTCCCCACAATGCTGTTTTAAACTGGTTTTACACTTCTAGGTTCTCACAAGGTAATTTTAGACTGGTTTTACACCTTTAGGTCCCCACAATGCTGTTTTAAATTGGTTTTACACTTTTAGATCCCCACAATGCTGTTTTAAACTGGTTTTACACTTTTAGGTTTTCACAATGTTGTTTTAGGCTGTTTTTACAGTTGTAGGTCCCCACAAGTTACTTTTAGAACGGTTTTACACTTTTATGTCCCCACAATGCTGTTTTAAATTTCTTTTACACATTTAGGTCGCCACAAAGTAGTTTTAGACTCGTTTTACACTTTTAGGTCCCCACAATGCTGTTTTAAATTGGTTTTACACTTTTAGGTGTCCACAAGGTAGTTTTAGACTGGTTTTACACTCTTAGGTCCCCACAATGCTGTTTTAAATTGCTTTTACACTTTTAGGTCACCACAATGCTGTTTTAAACTGGTTTTACACTTTTAGCTTCTCACAATGTTGTTCTAGGCTGGTTTTACAGTTGTAGGTCCCCTCAAGTTAGTTTTAGAACGGTTTTACACTTTTATGTCCCCCCAATGCTGTTTTAAATTTATTTTACACATTTAGGTCCCTACAAGGTAGTTTTAGACTTGTTTCACACTTTTAAGTCCCCACAATGCTGTTTTAAATTGGTTTTACACTTTTAGGTCTCCACAAGGTAGTTTTAGACTGGTTTTACACTTTCAGGTCCCCACAATGCTGTTTTAAATTTGTTTTACACCTTTAGGTCCCCACAATGCTGTTTTAAACTGGTTTACACTTTTAGGTTCTCACAATGTTGTTTTAGGCTGGTTTTACAGTTGTAGGTCCCCACAAGTTAGTTTTAGAACGGTTTTACACTTTAAGGTCCCCACAATGCTGTTTTAAATTGGTTTTACACTTTTATGTTCTCGCAATGTTGTTTTAGACTGGTTTTACAGTTGTAGGTCCCCACAAGTTAGTTTTAGACTGGTCAAACACTTTTAGGTCCCCACAATGCTGTTTTAAATTGGTTTTACACTTCTAGGTCTCCACAAGGTAGTTTTAGACTGGTTTTACACTTTTAGGTCCCCACAATGCTGTTTTAAACTGGTTTTACACTTTTAGGTTCTCACAAGGTAGTTTTAGACTGGTTTTACACCTTTAGGTCCCCACAATGCTGTTTTAAATTGGTTTTACACTTTTAGGTCCCCACAATGCTGTTTTAAACTGGTTTTACACTTTTAGGTTCTCACAATGTTGTTTTAGGCTGTTTTTACAGTTGTAGGTCCCCACAAGTTAGTTTTAGAACGGTTTTACACTTTTATGTCCCCACAATGCTGTTTTAAATTTGTTTTACACATTTAGGTCCCCACAAGGTAGTTTTAGACTGGTTTTACACTTTTAGGTCCCCACAATGCTGTTTTAAATTGGTTTTACACTTTTAGGTGTCCACAAGGTAGTTTTAGACTGGTTTTACACTTTTAGGTCCCCACAATGCTGTTTTAAATTGCTTTTACACTTTTAGGTCCCCACAATGCTGTTTTAAATTTGTTTTACACATTTAGGTCCCCACAAGGTAGTTTTAGACTGGTTTTACACCTTTAGGTCCCCACAATGCTGTTTTAAATTGCTTTTACACTTTTAGGTCCCCACAATGCTGTTTTAAACTGGTTTTACACTTTTAGGTTCTCACAATGTTGTTCTAGGCTGGTTTTACAGTTGTAGGTCCCCACAAGTTAGTTTTAGAACGGTTTTACACTTTTATGTCCCCACAATGCTGTTTTAAATTTGTTTTACACATTTAGGTCCCCACAAGGTAGTTTTAGACTGGTTTTACACTTTTTGGTCCCCACAATGTTGTTTTAAATTGGTTTTACACTTTTAGGCCCCAACAATGCTGTTTTGAACTGGTTTTACACTTTTAGGTTCTCACAATGTTGTTCCAGGCTGGTTTTACAGTTGTAGGTCCCCACAAGTTAGTTTTAGAACGGTTTTACACTTTTATGTCCCCCCAATGCTGTTTTAAATTTGTTTTACACATTTAGGTCCCCACAAGGTAGTTTTAGACTTGTTTTACACTTTTAAGTCCCCACAATGCTGTTTTAAATTGGTTTTACACTTTTAGGTCTCCACAAGGTAGTTTTAGACTGGTTTTACACTTTCAGGTCCCCACAATGCTGTTTTAAATTGGTTTTACACTTTTAGGTCCCCACAATGCTGTTTTAAACTGGTTTTACACTTTTAGGTTCTCACAATGTTGTTTTAGGCTGGTTTTACAGTTGTAGGTCCCCACAAGTTAGTTTTAGAACGGTTTTACACTTTAAGGTCCCCACAATGCTGTTTTAAATTGGTTTTACACTTTTATGTTCTCGCAATGTTGTTTTAGACTGGTTTTACAGTTGTAGGTCCCCACAAGTTAGTTTTAGACTGGTCAAACACTTTTAGGTCCCCACAATGCTGTTTTAAATTGGTTTTACACTTCTAGGTCTCCACAAGGTAGTTTTAGACTGGTTTTACACTTTTAGGTCCCCACAATGCTGTTTTAAACTGGTTTTACACTTTTAGGTTCTCACAATGTTGTTTTAGGCTTGTTTTACAGTTGTAGGTCCCCACAAGTTAGTTTTAGAACGGTTTTACACTTTTATGTCCCCACAATGCTGTTTTAAATTTGTTTTACACATTTAGGTCCCCACAAGGTAGTTTTAGACTGGTTTTACACCTTTAGGTCCCCACAATGCTGTTTTAAATTGGTTTTACACTTTTAGGTCCCCACAATGCTGTTTTAAACTGGTTTTACACCTTTAGGTTCTCACAATGATGTTCTAGGCTGGTTTTACAGTTGTAGGTGCCCACAAGTTAGTTTTAGAACGGTTTTACACTTTTATGTCCCCACAATGCTGTTTTAAATTTGTTTTACACATTTAGGTCCCCACAAGGTAGTTTTAGACTGGTTTTACACTTTTAGGTCCCCACAATGCTGTTTTAAATTGGTTTTACACTTTTAGGTCTCCACAAGGTAGTTTTAGACTGGTTTTACACTTTCAGGTCCCCACAATGCTGTTTTAAATTTGTTTTACACTTTTAGGTCCCCACAATGCTGTTTTAAACTGGTTTTACACTTTTAGGTTCTCACAATGTTGTTTTAGGCTGGTTTTACAGTTGTAGGTCCCCACAAGTTAGTTTTAGAACGGTTTTACACTTTAAGGTCCCCACAATGCTGTTTTAAATTGGTTTTACACTTTTATGTTCTCGCAATGTTGTTTTAGACTGGTTTTACAGTTGTAGGTCCCCACAAGTTAGTTTTAGACTGGTCAAACACTTTTAGGTCCCCACAATGCTGTTTTAAATTGGTTTTACACTTTTAGGTCTCCACAAGGTAGTTTTAGACTGGTTTTACACTTTTAGGTCCCCACAATGCTGTTTTAAACTGGTTTTACACTTTTAGGTTCTCACAAGGTAGTTTTAGACTGGTTTTACACCTTTAGGTCCCCACAATGCTGTTTTAAATTGGTTTTACACTTTTAGGTCCCCACAATGCTGTTTTAAACTGGTTTTACACTTTTAGGTTCTCACAATGTTGTTTTAGGCTGGTTTTACAGTTGTAGGTCCCCACAAGTTAGTTTTAGAACGGTTTTACACTTTTATGTCCCCACAATGCTGTTTTAAATTTGTTTTACACATTTAGGTCCCCACAAGGTAGTTTTAGACTGGTTTTACACTTTTAGGTCCCCACAATGCTGTTTTAAATTGGTTTTACACTTTTAGGTGCCACAAGGTAGTTTTAGACTGGTTTTACACTTTTAGGTCCCCACAATGCTGTTTTAAATTGGTTTTACACTTTTAGGTCCCACAAGCTGTTTTAAACTGGTTTTACACTTTTTTTAAATTTGTTTTAACATTTAGGTCCCCACAAGGTAGTTTTAGACTGGTTTTACACTTTAGTCCCCACAATGCTGTTTTAAATTGTTTTACACTTTTAGGTCCCCACAATGCTGTTTTAAACTGGTTTTACACTTTTAGGTTCTCACAATGTGTTTTAGGCTGGTTTTACAGTTGTAGGTCCCCACAAGTTAGTTTTAGAACGGTTTTACACTTTTATGTCCCCACAATGCTGTTTTAAATTTGTTTTACACATTTAGGTCCCACAAGGTAGTTTTAGACTGGTTTTACACTTTAGGTCCCCACAATGCTGTTTTAAATTGGTTTTACACTTTTAGGTCCCCACAATGCTGTTTTAACTGGTTTTACACTTTTAGGTTCTCACAATGTTGTTCAGGCTGGTTTTACAGTTGTAGGTCCCCACAAGTTAGTTTTAGAACGGTTTTACACTTTTATGTCCCCACAATGCTGTTTTAAATTTGTTTTACACATTTAGGTCCCCACAAGGTAGTTTTAGACTGGTTTTACACTTTTAAGTCCCCACAATGCTGTTTTAAATTGGTTTTACACTTTTAGGTCTCCACAAGGTAGTTTTAGACTTATTTTACACTTTCAGGTCCCCACAATGCTGTTTTAAATTGGTTTTACACTTTTACGTCCCCACAATGCTGTTTTAAACTGGTTTTACACTTTTAGGTTCTCACAATGTTGTTTTAGGCTGGTTTTACAGTTGTAGGTCGCCACAAGTTAGTTTTAGAACGGTTTTACACTTTAAGGTCCCCACAATGCTGTTTTAAATTGGTTTTACACTTTTATGTTCTCGCAATGTTGTTTTAGACTGGTTTTACAGTTGTAGGTCCCCACAAGTTAGTTTTAGACTGGTCAAACACTTTTAGGTCCCCACAATGCTGTTTTAAATTGGTTTTACACTTTTAGGTCTCCACAAGGTAGTTTTAGACTGGTTTTACACTTTTAGGTCCCCACAATGCTGTTTTAAACTGGTTTTACACTTTTAGGTTCTCACAATGTTGTTTTAGGCTTGTTTTACAGTTGTAGGTCCCCACAAGTTAGTTTTAGAACGGTTTTACACTTTTATGTCCCCACAATGCTGTTTTAAATTTGTTTTACACATTTAGGTCCCCACAAGGTAGTTTTAGACTGGTTTTACACCTTTAGGTCCCCACAATGCTGTTTTAAATTGCTTTTACACTTTTTGGTCCCCACAATGCTGTTTTAAACTGGTTTTACACCTTTAGGTTCTCACAATGATGTTCTAGGCTGGTTTTACAGTTGTAGGTGCCCACAAGTTAGTTTTAGAACGGTTTTACACTTTTATGTCCCCACAATGCTGTTTTAAATTTGTTTTACACATTTAGGTCCCCACAAGGTAGTTTTAGACTGGTTTTACACTTTTTGGTCCCCACAATGTTGTTTTAAATTGGTTTTACACTTTTAGGCCCCAACAATGCTGTTTTGAACTGGTTTTACACTTTTAGGTTCTCACAATGTTGTTCCAGGCTGGTTTTACAGTTGTAGGTCCCCACAAGTTAGTTTTAGAACGGTTTTACACTTTAAGGTCCCCACAATGTTGTTTTAAATTGGTTTTACACTTTTATGTTCTCGCAATGTTGTTTTAGACTGGTTTTACAGTTGTAGGTCCCCACAAGTTAGTTTTAGATTGGTCAAACACTTTTAGGTCCCCACAATGCTGTTTTAAATTGGTTTTACACTTCTAGGTCTCCACAAGGTTGTTTTAGACTGGTTTTACACTTTTAGATCCCCACTATGCTGTTTTAAACTGGTTTTACACTTTTAGGTTCTCACAATGTTGTTTTAGGCTTGTTTTACAGTTGTAGGTCCCCACAAGTTAGTTTTAGAACGGTTTTACACTTTTATGTCCCCACAATGCTGTTTTAAATTTGTTTTACACATTTAAGTCCCCACAAGGTAGTTTTAGACTGGTTTTACACTTTTAGGTCCCCACAATGCTGTTTTAAATTGGTTTTACACCTTTAGGTCCCCACAATGCTTTTTTAAACTGGTTTTACACTTTTAGGTTCTCACAATGTTGTTCTAGGCTGGTTTTACAGTTGTAGGTCCCCACAAGTTAGTTTTAGAACGGTTTTACACTTTTATGTCCCCACAATGCTGTTTTAAATTTGTTTTACACATTTAGGTCCCCACAAGGTAGTTTTAGACTGGTTTTACACTTTTAAGTCCCCACAATGCTGTTTTAAATTGGTTTTACACTTTTAGGTCAGCACAAGGTAGTTTTAGACTGGTTTTACACTTTTATGTCTCCACGATGCTGTTTTAAATTGGTTTTACACTTTCAGGTCCCCACAATGCTGTTTTAAACTGGTTTTACACTTTTATCTTCTCACAATGTTGTTTTAGGCTGGTTTTACAGTTGTAGGTCCCCACAAGTTAGTTTTAGAACGGTTTTAAACTTTTATGTCCCCACAATGCTGTTTTAAATTCGTTTTACACATTTAGGTCCCACAAGTAGTTTTAGCTGTTTTACACTTTAACTGGTTTTCTTTAGTCCCACAAGGTAGTTTTAGACTTGTTTTACACTTTTTAAGGTCCCCACAATGCTGTTTTAAATTGGTTTTACACTTTTAGGTCTCCACAAGGTAGTTTTAGACTGGTTTTACACTTTCAGGTCCCCACAATGCTGTTTTAAATTTGTTTTACACTTTTAGGTCCCCACAATGCTGTTTTAAACTGGTTTTACACTTTTAGGTTCTCACAATGTTGTTTTAGGCTGGTTTTACAGTTGTAGGTCCCCACAAGTTAGTTTTAGAACGGTTTTACACTTTAAGGTCCCCACAATGCTGTTTTAAATTGGTTTTACACTTTTAGGTTCTCACAATGTTGTTTTAGACTGGTTTTACAGTTGTAGGTCCCCACAAGTTAGTTTTAGACTGGTTTTACACTTTTAGGTCCCCACAATGCTGTTTTAAATTGGTTTTACACTTCTAGGTCCCCACAAGGTAGTTTTAGGCTGGTTTTACACTTTTAGATCCCCACTATGCTGTTTAAACTGGTTTTACACTTTTAGGTTCTCACAATGTTGTTTTAGGCTGTTTTACAGTTGTAGGTCCCCACAAGTTAGTTTTAGAACGTTTTACACTTTTATGTCCCCACAATGCTGTTTTAAATTTGTTTTACACTTTAGGTCCCCACAAGGTAGTTTTAGACTGGTTTTACACTTTAGGTCCCCACAATGCTGTTTTAAATGGTTTTACACTTTTAGGTCTCACAAGGTATTTTAGACTGGTTTTACACTTTAGGTCCCCACAATGCTGTTTTAAATTGGTTTTACACTTTTAGTCCCCACAATGCTTTTTAAACTGGTTTTACACTTTTAGGTTCTCACAATGTTGTTTAGGCTGGTTTTACAGTTGTAGGTCCCCACAAGTTAGTTTTAGAACGGTTTTACACTTTTATGTCCCCACAATGCTGTTTTAAATTTGTTTTACACATTTAGGTCCCCACAAGGTAGTTTTAGACTGGTTTTACACTTTTAGGTCCCCACAATGCTGTTTAAATTGGTTTTACACTTTTAGGTCTCCACAAGGTATTTTGCTGTTTTAGGACTGGTTTTACACTTTTAGGTCCCCACAATGCTGTTTTAAACTGGTTTTACACTTTTAGGTTCTCACAAGGTAGTTTTAGACTGGTATTACACCTTTAGGTCCCCACAATGCTGTTTTAAACATGTGTTTAAATGGTTTTACACTTTTAGGTCCCCACAATGCTGTTTTAAACTGGTTTTACACTTTTAGGTTCTCACAATGTTGTTTAGGCTGGTTTTACAGTTGTAGGTCCCCACAAGTTAGTTTTAGACCGGTTTTACACTTTTAAGTCCCCACAAGGTAGTTTTAGACTGGTTTTATACTTTTATATCCCCACAATGCTGTTTTAAATTGGTTTTACACTTTTAGGTCCCCACAAGGTACTGTTGGACTGGTTTTACACTTTTAAGTCCCCACAATGCTGTTTTAAATTGGTTTTACACTTTTAGGTTCTCACAATGTTGTTTTAGGCTGGTTTTACAGTTGTAGGTCCCCACAAGTTAGTTTTAGACCGGTTTTACACTTTTAAGTCCCCACAAGGTAGTTTTAGACTGGTTTTATACTTTTAGGTCCCCACAATGCTGTTTTAAATTGGTTCTACACTTTTAGGTCCCCACAAGTTAGTTTTAGACTGGTCAAACACTTTTATGTCCCAACAATGCTGTTTTAAATTGGTTTTACACTTTTAGGTCTCCACAAGGTAGTTTAGACTGGTTTTACACTTTTAGGTCCCCACAATGCTGTTTTAAATTGGTTTCACACTTTTTAGGTCTCCACAATGCTGTTTTAAATTGGTTTTACTCTTTTAGGTCTCCACAAGGTAGTTTTAGACTGGTTTTACACTTTTAGGTCCCCACAATGCGGTTTTAAATTGGTTTTACACTTTTAGGTCCCCACAAGTTAGTTTTGGACTGCTCAAACACTTTTATGTCCCCACAAGGCTGTTTTAAATTGGTTTTACACTTTTAGGTCTCCACAAGGTAGTTTTAGACTGGTTTTACACTTTTAGGTCCCCACAATGCTGTTTTAAATTGGTTTTACACTTTTAGGTCTCCACAAGGTAGTCTTAGACTGGTTTTATACTTTTAGGTCCCCACAATGCTGTTTTAAATTGGTTTTACACTTTTAGGTCTCCACAAGTTAGTTTTAGACTGGTCAAACACTTTTGTCCCCACAATGCTGTTTTAAATTGGTTTTACACTTTTAGGTCCCCACAAGATAGTTTTGGACTTGTTTTACACTTTTAGGTCCCCACAATGCTGTTTTAAATTGGTTTTACACTTTTTAGGTCTCCACAATGCTGTTTTAAATTGGTTTTACTCTTTTAGGTCTCCACAAGGTAGTTTTAGACTGGTTTTACACTTTTTGGTCCCCACAATGCGGTTTTAAATTGGTTTTACACTTTTAGGTCGCCACAAGTTAGTTTTAGACTGGTCAAACACTTTTATGTCCCCACAATGCTGTTTTAAGTTGGTTTTACACTTTTAGGTCCCCACAATGCTGTTTTAAATCGGTTTTACAATTTTAGGCCCTCACAAGGTAGTTTTTGACTGGTTTTACCCTTTTAGCTCCCCACAATGCTGTTTTAAACTGGTTTTACACTTTTAGGTTCTCACAATGTTGTTTTAGGCTGGTTTTACAGTTGTAGGTCCCCACAAGTTAGTTTTAGACCGGTTTTACACTTTTAAGTCCCCACAAGGTGGTTTTAGACTGGTTTTATACTTTTAGGTCCCCACAATGCTGTTTTAAATTGGTTTTACACCTTTAGGCCCCCAAAAGGTAGTTTTAGACTGGTTTTACACATTTAGGTTCTCACAATGTTGTTTTAGACTGGTTTTACAGTTGTAGGTCCCCACAAGTTAGTTTTAGCCCGGTTTTACACTTTTATTTCCCCACAGTGCTGTTTTAAATTTGTTTTACCCATTTAGGTCCCGACAAGGTAGTTTTAGACTGGTTTTACACTTTTAAGTCCCGACAATGCTGTTTTAAATTGGTTTTACACTTTTAGGTCCCCACAAGGTAGTTTTGGACTGGTTTTACACTTTTAGGTCCCCAAAATGCTGTTTAAATTGGTTTTACCCTTTTAGTTCCCCACAAGGTAGTTTTAGACTGGTTTTACACTTTTAGCTCCCCACAATGCTGTTTTAAATTGGTTTTACACTTTTAGGTCCCCACAAGGTAGTTTTGGACTGGTTTTACACTTTTAGGTACCCACAATGCTGTTTTAAATTGGTTTTACACTTTTAGGTCCCCACAAGGTAGTTTTGGACTGGTTTTACACTTTTACGTCCCCACAATGCTGTTTTAAATTGGTTTTACCCTTTTATGTCCCCACAAGGTAGTTTTAGAATGGTTTTATACTTTTAGGTTCTCACAATGTTGTTTTAGACTGGTTTTACAGTTGTAGGTCCCCACAAGTTAGTTTTAGCCCGGTTTTACACTTTTATGTCCCCACAGTGCTTTTTTTAAATTTGTTTTTCACATTTAGGTCCCCACAAGGTAGTTTTAGACTGGTTTTAAACTTTTACGTCCCGACAATGCTGTTTTAAATTGGTTTTACACTTTTAGGTCCCCACAAGGTAGTTTTGGACTGCTTTTACACTTTTAGGTCCCAACAATGCTGTTTTAAATTGGTTTTACCCTTTTAGGTACCCACAAGGTAGTTTTAGACTGGTTTTACACTTTTAGGTCCCCACAATGCTGTTTTAAATTGGTTTTACACATTTAAGTCTCCACAAGGTAGTTTCAGACTTGTTTTACACTTTTAGGTCCCCACAATGCTGTTTTAAATTGGTTTTACACTTTTAGGTCCCCACAAGGTAGTTTTAGACTGGTTTTACACTTTTAGGTCCCCGGAGTGCTGTTTTAAACTGGTTTTAAACTTTTAGGTTCTCACAATGTTGTTTTAGGCTGGTTTTACAGTTGTAGCTCCCCACAAGTTAGTTTTAGACCGGTTTTACACTTTTAGGTCCCCACAAGGTAGTTTTAGACTGGGTTTACACTTTTAGGTCCCCACAATGCTGTTTTAAAATTGTTTTACACTTTTAAGTCCCCACAAGGTAGTTTTAGACTGGTTTTACACTTTAAGTCCCCACGATGCTGTTTTAAACTGGTTTTACACTTTTAGGTTCTCACAATGTTGTTTTAGACAGGTTTTACACTTTTAGGTCTCCACAAGGTAGTTTTAGACTGGTTTTACACTTTTATGTCCCAACATTGCTGTTTTAAATTTGTTTTACCCATTTAGGTCCCCACAAGGTAGTTTTAGACTGGTTTTACACTTTTAGGTCCCCACAATTCTGTTTTAAATTGGTTTTACACTTTTAGGTCCCCACAAGGTAGTTTTGGACTGGTTTTACACTTTTAGGTCCCCACAATGCTGTTTTAAATTGGTCTTACCCTTTTAGGTACCCACAAGGTAGTTTTAGACTGGTTTTACACTTTTAGGTCCCCACAGTGCAGTTTTAAACTGGTTTTACACTTTTAGGTTCTCACAATGTTGTTTTAGAATGGTTTTACATTTGTATGTCCCCACAAGTTAGTTTTAGACCGGTTTTACGCTTTTATGTCCCCACAATGCTGTTTTAAATTTGTTTTACACATTTAGGTCCCCACAAGGTACTTTTAGGCTGGTTTTACACTTTTAGGTCCCACATTGCGGTTTTAAATTGGTGGACACACTTATAGGTCCCCACAAGTTAATTTTAGGCTGGTCAAACACTTTTAGGTCCCCACAATGCTGTTTTTAATTGGTTTTACACTTTTAGGTCCCCACAAGTTAGTTTTAGACTGGTTTTACACTTTTAGGTCCACACAATGCTGTTTTAAACTGGTTTAACTCTTTTAGGTTCCCACAATGTTGTTTTAGACCGGTGTTACAGTTGTAGATCCCCAAAAGTTAGCTTTAGACTGGTTTTACACTTTTATGTACTCGCAAGGCAGTTATAGTTTGGTTTTACACTTTTAGATCCCCAGAAGGTCTGGTTTTAAATTTTTAAGTGCCAACAATACTGTTTTAATCTTGTTTTACACTTTTAGTTCCCCACATTAATGTTTTGGACTGTTTTTACACTTTTTGGTTCCCACAATGTTGTTTTAGATTGTATTTGCAGGTTCAGGCCCCCCCCCCCCCCAAGTTAGTTTTAGACTGGTTTTACACTTTTAGGTCCCCACGATGCTGTTTTAAATTGGTTTTACACTTTTACGTTCTCTCAATCCTGTCTTAGACTGGTTTTCCACTTTTGTGTACCCGTTAGTTAGTTTTAGACTTGTTTTATACTTTTAGGTCCGCACAATGCTGTTTTAAATTTGTTTTACACTTTTAGATCCCCACAAAGTAGTTATAGACTGGTTTTACACTTTTAGGTCCTCACAATGTTGTTCTAGACTGGTTTTAGCCTTTTAGGTTCTCACAATGTTGTTTTAGACCGGTTTTACAGTTGTATGTCCCCACAAGTTAGTTTTAGACTGGTTTTACATTTTTTATGTACTCGCAATGTAATTTTAGTTGGTTTTATACTTTTAGGTCGCCACAATGCTGTTTTCGACTGGTTTTACACTTTTAGGTCCCCACAATACTCTTTTAAATTGCTTTTACACTTTTTGGTTCCAACAAGGTAGTTTTAAACTTGTTTTACACTTTTAGGTCCCCACAAGCTCTGGTTTTTCACTTTTATGTCCCAACAATGCTGTTTTAAACTTGTTTTAAACTTTTAGTTACCCACAATACTGTTTTGGGTTGTTTTTACACTTTTAGGTTCCCACAATGTTGTTTTAGAATAGTTTTACATTTTTAGGTCCCCACAAGGTAGTTTTAGACGATTCCAACATGTTAGGTCCCCGCAATGCTTTTTTAAGTTGGTTTTACACTTTCAGGTCCCCACAAGGTAGTTTTAGACTGTTTTTACAGTTTTATTTCCCCACAATGCTGTTTTAGAATGGTTTTACACTTTTAGGTCCCCACAATCCCGTTTTGGACTGTTTTTGCACTTTTAGTTTCCCACAATGTTGTTTTAGAATAATTTTACAGTTTCAAGTCCGCACAAGTTAGTTTTAGACTGGTTTTACACTTTTAGATCCCCACAACGCTGTTTTAAATTGGTTTTACACTTTTAGGTCCCCACAAAGTAGTTATAGACTGGTTTTACACTTTTAGGTCCCCACAATGTTGTTCTAAACTGGTTTTAGCCTTTTAGGTTCTCACAATGTTGTTTTAGACCGGTTTTACAGTTGTTGGTCCCCACAAGTTAGTTTTAGACTGGTTTTACATTTTTTACGTACTCGCAATGTAATTTTAGTTGGTTTTATACTTTTAGGTCGCCACAATGCTGTTTTCGACTGGTTTTACACTTTTAGGTCCCCACAATGCTCTTTTAAATTGCTTTTACACTTTTTGGTCCCAACAAGGTAGTTTTAAACTTGTTTTACACTTTTAGGTCCCCACAAGCTCTGGTTTTTCACTTTTAGGTCCCAACAATGCTGTTTTAAACTTGTTTTACACTTTTATTTTCCCACAATACTGTTTTGGGTTGTTTTTACACTTTTAGGTTCCCACAATGTTATTTTAGAGTAATTTGACAGTTTCGGGTCCCCACAAGTTAGTTTTTGACTGTTTTTGCACTTTTAGTTCCCCACAATGCTGTTTTAAATTGGTTTTACATTTTTAGGTCCCCACAAGGTAGTTTTAGACGATTCCAACATTTTAGGTCCCCGCAATGCTTTTTTTAGTTGGTTTTACACTTTTAGGTCCCCACAAGGTAGTTTTAGACTGGTTTTACAATTTTATTTCCCCACAATGCTGTTTTAGAATGGTTTTACACTTTTAGGTCCCCACAATCCCGTTTTGGACTGTTTTTGCACTTTTAGTTTCCCACAATGTTGTTTTAGAATAGTTTTACAGTTTCAAGTCCGCACAAGTTAGTTTTAGACTGGTTTTACACTTTTAGATCCCCACAACGCTGTTTTAAATTGGTTTTACACTTTTAGGTCCCCACAATGCTGTTTTAAATTGGTTTTACATTTTTAAGTCCCCACAAGGTAGTTTTAGACTGGCTTTTCACTTTTAGGTCCTCACAAGGTAGTTTTAAAATTTTTTTACACTTTTAGTTCCCCACAATGCTGTTTTAGACCGTTTTTACACTTTTAGGTTGCAACAATGTTGTTTTGGTCTGTTTGTGGAGGCTCAGGTCCCCCAAAGGTTAGTTTTAGACTGGTTTTACACTTTTAGGTCCTTACAATGCTGTTTTAAATTGGTTTTACACTTTTAGGTTCTGACAATCCTGTTTTCGACTGGTTTTACACTTTTGTTCACCCGCAAGTTAGTTTTAAACTTGTTTTACACTTTTAGGTCCCCACAATGCTTTTTTAAATTGGCTTTACACTTTTAGGTTCCCATAATGCTGTTTAAAATTTGTTTTACACATTTAGGTCCCCACAAGGTAGTTTTAGACTGGTTTTATCCTTTTAGGTCCCCACAATGCTCTTTTGGAAAAGTTTCTGATGCGGAGCGGACGTGTCCGAGTGAGCTCCGCAATGCCAAAACAAGTAACAGTAGAATCTTTGACTGAGCTTTGGGAAAATACATTTCTCCCAAACATTAGAAAAGAATTGAAGTCGGAGATAGCTGAACTAAAGCTAGAAATAAAAAATTTAAATGCCAAATGTAGTGAGATTGAAAAATCGCAGAAGTTTTTATCGAACGAGTTCGATAACCTTTTACAATCACTTCGATCAACTAAGAGAGAGATAATAGACATTTCTACTAAAGTAAAGGATCTTGAAGAGCGAACAGCGGCGTTGAGCGATTCTAACTACGATCTGAATGCAACGTTGGATGATTTACAACAATACATTCGTCGTGATTGTGTTGAAGTGACCGGCATTCCTGTCCTTCCCGTTGACAGCCCGAAGCAACTTGCAGCTGAACTTGGCGGCCTACTAGGTCTTGATATTAACGACGAACATATCTCAATCGCACATCGACTATCCCCAACGAAGAAGAACAACAAGGGGCGAATGATCATTAAATTTGTACATCGACATACAAAGGATGAATTCTATAAGCGGAGAAATATGCTTGTTGGAAAGTCAACAAAGGACCTTCCACTAATTGCACAAGAATATGGGAAGAGTATACACAGTGCTGACAAGATTTTTATCAACGAATCTTTGACTCCTTATCGCAAAAGGTTATTTGGCCGCATTAATGAATATCGCAGGATTAACAAGTGGAAGTTCATCTGGACTGTAAATGGGAAAATCTTGTTACGTGAATCCGATAGCTCAAGAGTATTCAGCTTCACCACCAATGAGCAGTTTGAAGATTTTAAACAACAATCTTAAATAACAATGCGTGAACAGGTAGCAGAATGTAAATTTATATTAACATGGCTGTGACAAGTGAGTGTGATCTATTGTTAAATCTACCGTTTTATAACCTAAACGATAGAGAGTTGAACTCTCTATTTGGTATATGGTTAAGAGAACTAGATTTAGAGACTGATTTGTATAATTTACTCTCCAACCCAGACAAAAACGATGAAACTGATCCTGACCTTATGCTTAACAATTTAACCTCTAATTATTATTCGGTATCGAATTTAAATATGGTTTTGAATAGTGTAGGGCCAAAAGCATTATCTCTTTTTCATTGTAACGTGCGTAGCTTACCAAAAAATTTAACATTGATTAATGACCTAATTTATACACTCTCTTCAAAACCTGATGTACTGGCTCTAACCGAGACCAGGCTTAACGAAAATACTGTAAGTAACATTGATCTCCTCGGTTACCAATTTTATCATACTGATTCATTAACTGCAGCAGGCGGTGCAGGTATTTATGTCTCTCAAACTTTGAAATCAATTCCAAGGCCTGATATAAAATTAAACACTGAATCAGTCGAATCCTGTTGGATCGAAATTGATCCTGG
This sequence comes from Corallium rubrum, assembly GCA_964035015.1. Taxonomy (NCBI): domain Eukaryota; kingdom Metazoa; phylum Cnidaria; class Anthozoa; order Scleralcyonacea; family Coralliidae; genus Corallium; species Corallium rubrum. The sequence goes on from OZ036005.1 coordinate 13,411,169, forward strand.
TAATAATGCCTTAAACCATATAATGATAGGCTGTATATATAGGCATCCAAAATCAAATATTGAAATCTTTACCGAACAGCTCGAGGAGTTGCTTCAGTATATAAATCAACGTAAATACGATGTTTATATATTAGGTGATTTTAATATTGATTTTTTCAAATATACAAATCATCAACCTACTGAAAAATATCTGGATATGTTATACTCGAATAATATAACTCCTGTTATTACTAAACCCACTAGAATAACTAATCATACTAAGACATTGATTGACCATATTTATACAAACAAATTCACCTCTCAACTAACATCTGGAATTGCACTTGCTGATATATCAGATCATCTTCCAGTGTTTTGTGTCGCTAATATACCAATTAAACGAAACAAAGAAAAAAAGTTTTACAGAGATTATAAACACTTCAATAAACAGTCTTACTTAAATGATATGCAGAATATTGATTGGAACGTCACTGTAAATGAAAATGATGATCTTAATCAATATACAGAAAAAGTTATATATGTTATTACAGAACTGAGTGATCGACATGCCCCCATAAGAGAGGTGCCACGAAGTAAACTTAAACAAATTACTAAACCTTGGATTACTAATGGCATATTAAAGTCTATCAAAACCAAACAAAAAATGTATCGCACCCATTTCCATAGTAACAATATGGAAAAAGTGATGCAGTACAAGAAATATTCAAACAAACTTAATAAGGTAAAAATGGAAAGCAAGAATCGATATTTCAATAGGCAATTTGAGAGGTGCAAAAATAATTTAAAAGCCACTTGGAAATTAATTGGAGCACTTATTAAGCGGAAAACTAAAGGTCAACAATACCCTACTAGAATAATAAGAAATAATAAGGCATATACAACAAATCCGGATATAGCCAATCAGTTCAATGAACATTTTATCAATGTAGGCCCAAACCTTGATAAATCAATTGAATCTACAAATATAAATCCTTTAGATTATATACAAAATTCACCTGTGACAAGCTTTGTAATGTCACCAGTTACTGAAGTACAAGTCCTTGAACAATTTTCATCTTTAGATGGCAAGAAAGCTTCTATTAGTATACCTAATAGTATGATAAAAATAGCAGCTCCTGTGATTTCACCCATTTTTACTCATATATTTAACGAATCTATTATAACAGGTATTGTTCCCGATATTTTAAAAATTTCGAGAGTTACACCAATTTACAAAAGTGGTATTACCACAGATCCCTTGAACTATCGCCCAATATCCACATTGTCTCCTTTTGCTAAAGTCCTTGAAAGATTAGTTTTCAATCAGCTAGAGTCATTTTTTGAAAAAAATAATATTATTTATAAATATCAATTTGGCTTTAGGAAAAGACATTCTACCGAACAAGCAATACTAGAAATTACTGACAGTTTGAAATCTGCAATTGATAATAAACAGATTACATGTGGCCTATTTTTGGACTTCTCGAAAGCCTTTGATACAGTTAATCACCAAATTCTTCTTTCTAAATTAAATAAGTATGGTATACGTGGTACCCCTCTTGCATGGCTCACTGATTACTTAAATAACCGACAACAGTACGTGAAAATAGGAAATGTGGACTCAAATAAATTACAAATGACCTGTGGTGTACCACAGGGTTCAACACTGGGACCACTTTTATTCTTAATTTATATAAATGACATGCCTAATTGTTCTAAAAAGCTTTCTTTTCGAATATTTGCTGATGATACGAATGTCTTTTATACCAGTAAATGCGTTCAGGAAGTTGAAAGTGTAATGAATGAGGAATTATTACATCTTCAACGTTACTGCGCAACAAACAGACTTTCTATAAATTTTAAAAAAACTAATTTTATGCTGATAACTTCTCAAAAGAAAAGAATTCCAGATATTCAAATTGGAAATATCGAACAAAAAGATTACATTAAGTATTTAGGCATATATATTGATAAATATATTAATTGGGAACAACAAATTAAACATGTTAAATGTAAAATGGCAAAAAATACGGGAATCCTGAATAAACTAAGGTATTACCTTGGTTTGAATATGCTGAAGCAACTTTACTATACTTTAGTGTATCCTTATATTACATATGGCCTTATGAGCTGGGGCAACACATACACTACAAAACTAATGAAAATCCGAACTTGTCAAAACAAATGTATTAGAAACATTTTTTTCGCAAATAAGAGAGAAAGTGCCACACCCTATTATAATCTCTTAGGAATTTTGAAATTTGATAATATCTTCAAACTAAAAACTGCTATATTTACTTATAAAATTCTAAATGAAAACGACAATGTACCATCGGTGTTCTTCAATTCCATATCAACAGCTTCTTCTTGTCATAATTATAATACTAGATTCGCTGCCAACCGAAACTTTAGCCGACCGATGGCTCATACAAACTATGGAATACATACATTTAAATTCGTGTCTTCTAAAATTTGGGAATCAATTGATTTCAATATTAAATGCTCAGAATCAGCACACCAATTTAAAAAACAATATATGAACTGTCTCTTATCTACCCAAACGTAATCTATTAGATCTGATTTCTCAGCTTTTCTCTTGTTCACGTCCGCTGCAGTTAATGTAGTTAATTCACTGTAGGCAGTGGTCAACTCGAAAGCCTTGTGCTACTTTGACCACTGCGCACATCTCAGAACCATTAATAATGATCTTAATTTGTTTACATCTCCAAATCTAACACTTTTATTTTCTATAATTATACCTGTAACTAGTAAATTAAATGTGCAAAATCATTAAAAATCTGAAAAAAATCTAAATTGGTTTTACACTTTTACGTCCCCACAATGTATATAACAAAACACTTAATTCCTGCCCCCTCGGGAAACAGTTAGTTTTGTTTTCCCTCGAAACTCTATTTTCAAGTTCGGGAAAACAAAACTGTTTCCCTCGGGAGCAAACATTAAGTGTATATTATTATACAACATATTTCGGCTCAATATTTTTTAACAAAGCTGTTGGATATGGTCTATAAATATCAATAAAACCTATTCTATATCTGTACTCGTACTAATTTCAAATTATATACAATCTGATATTTAATTTATTACCGTATTTCTGTAGCCGTTACAGAAACGTGGGAAAAATCCAGCGATAAAAGTCGCTTACTCTTCATTTATATTTGTTTGTTGGTATCATTTTGGGAGAAACATTCGTTATATTATGATTAAATTCCATGAAAGCTAAATTCTACTTTTTATTTACATTTTTTGACAAAAAATTTCCATATGTTCAGTAGCGACTCAAATAGCGACTACATGCAGAAATACTGTAATACAAACCAAACTACAGAAGTAGAAGGGAAAGTACTTCCATTTTGACTGTAATATTTGAATCCTTGTATATATTTATATATATATATATATATATATATATATATATATATATATATATATATATATGTATATATATATGTAGAAACGTTGGCATTTGTTGGGCACTGATTTTTATTTTTAAATACGCGTTTCCCGCCTGATAAATCCATTGCCACAGTCTGATCAGATGTAGTTTACTCTAATCGACGTTGGTCGTTTTAAAAATCTGTCACGTCAAAGCAATGTGGCAAAGTCTTTAAGAGCCTAGGCTTTAAGGGTCCTTGGAAATTAACAGACAGGGTACTAATGCTAAATCAATGCCAGAAAAATAGTCCTATTTATCACTAAATGCAATTCAGCGGTGGTATTCTATTGTTCATTTACTTTTTTGTAGCAATAAGTAGTGTAACATACTTTGTTCTAGATATATTAATACACTCTTTTTTAACTAGGTGATGTACTCTATAAGAAAATGCACTATATATATATATATATATATATATATATATATATATATATAAAATAACCGGACGTAAATGAACGACAACACGCACTCTGACTGGCTATTGGGTCAAACAAGCGTGCCATTATAACTCCATAACGGCACGGCACACGAGATACTTCGCGACGATTTTGTTGTTTTTGATGAATTTTATGTGGATTTAATCATCATTGCTTATTTTTATTGGGTTTATTGACAATTTAAAGTCATTATTTTATAAAAGAAATAAAAAACTTAGTCGCTGTGCGATTATCGAGTTATAAGGCACTCGAGAAGCTAGTAAAACACTCGGCTATCTCCTCGTGCTTTACACGCATCTCTCGTGCATTATAACTCGATAATCGCACACGACACGTTTTTTATTTCTTAAATCATGCAGGAATAATTGTTTTTGCCCTATAAATAAGGACCTGCTAAGAACCTATCAGCCTGATTTCTCACAACACACCCAACCTATAAGAATAATTTCAGCCCGGCTTGGAAGAATAGGGGTTCTTAATTTTATGCGGGTTTTTACTGTATTTCCACGAGATATTTTTGAAGTAATTTTAAGACATGCTTAGCATGGTTACTATATAACGTCAGTTTATTTTAAATTGTTTCTTGACCGGTTGCCGTGCTTATAGCTTCGTATTTATTCTGGCTAACCCCAGACTATTTTATTCAGCACAGGGAAGAGATCCAGGCCTCAAAGTGTCAAAACCTATCTCTTTAACACTTTGAAGCCTGAAGAGGAGTCTTTACTATTTTATTCGGGCTAACGCCAACGAATTTATTCAGCTCAGGGGAGGTTCAGCTGGCCGGCTTAAAGTGTTAAATTACTTATTATAAATCAGAATATAGTAAAGTTAGATAAACTGCCGAAACAAAGAACGTAGAAGTCTACGTAGTAGTCTTTCTCTCTGACGAAGGATCTTCGCTCGAAACGTTATAGACTCCTACGTTCTCTGTTTCGGCAGTATATCTAACCTTACTATATTTAGATTGTTGTTTCAACACTGCCTACGCAGCACACTACTTTTATTTCACTATTATAAATTAGTCTATGCACTGCATGTTGATGTACATGGGCTACCATATCATATAGGTAAGATTAATTTAAAGATCCCTTATCCAAACCCATTTGCGATAATTCTGCTCAGCTGCAGTAAATCACAATGTACGTGTACCATCACACAGCTTAGACTGACAAATAGGTCATACCATTTCATCAGTTTATACAATTATACAACTGGTCGCATTCTTAAGCAAATCCATTTGTAGTAATTTTGTTGGCTGTCTTAAATCGCGAGCAGGCCTTTTTCCGTCTGCATTGCGTACACCAAAACTGACGATTTTCGATACTGTAGACTTTTCTATATTTTTTCTTTTCGTTTTTCTTCTTTGTCTTCGTGTGCAGACGAAAGCTTGATGGCATAGCTGGCGCGGATGCATTGAGAAAATCTATTTCGAATGGCGGACTGAAGAAAGGGAGTGGCGAAGAAATAAAATGTGATGGATTTACCGATGGTGAACAATTCGGTGCAGAAGACCTTCGGAATTCATTTTTGTAGTACTCCAGTTCAGCGTCTGCCATTCTGAGAGAAATGAATAGGTTTGCTGAGTCAACATTCCGGCATAGCCTGCGTATAGCGCGAGTTGTTTGTACTCTACTATCTGCGGTTTCAAGTAAATCCACCCAATCCATCCCAATTTAACCCACCCCAATTTAAGCCAACCCATCTCAATCCATTCCAATACGTCCCAATCCATCCCAACACGTCCCAATTAATCCCATGCCAAACCGTCCCGATCCATCCTAGTTCATTCCGATCCATCCCAGTCCATCCCAACCCATCCCAATTTAACCCAACTCATCCCAATCCATCCCGATCCAAGCCTAATCCATCCCAATCCAATTCATCCCGATCCAATCCTAATCCACCAAAGCCATACCAAACAACTCCAACCAAACTGAATCCATCCCAATCCATCCCGCTCCTTCCCAATCCACCCCGAAGATCCATCCCGATCCATCCCAATCCATCCCAATCCATCCCAATACATCCCAATGCATCCCAATCCATCCCAATCCATCCCAATCCATTCAAATCCATCCAAACCCGTCCAAATCAATCCAAATCCACCCAAAACCATTCAAATCCACCCAAACCCATCCAAATCCATCCAAATCCATCCAAATCCATCCAAATCCATCCCATTCCACCCAAATCCATCCCAATCCATCCCAATCCATCCCAATCCATCCCAATCCATCCCAATCCATCCCAATCCATCCCAATCCATCCGATCCAAGTCTGCAAATCCATGCAAATCCATCCAAATCCATCCAAATCCACCCAAATCCATCCAAGTCCAGCCAAATCCAGCCAAATCCAGCCAAATCCAGCCAAATCCAGCCAAATCCAGCCAAATCCAGCCAAATCCAGCCAAATCCAGCCAAATTCAGCCAAACCCAGCCAAATCCATCCGAATCCATCCAAACCCATACAAATTACAAACCCATACAACTCCACCCAAATTCATCCAAATCCGCCCAAATCAACCCATATCCGTCCAAATAAATCCAAACTCCATTTAAATCTATCCAAATCCACCCAAAGCCGTCTAAATACGCCTAAAGCTATACAATTCATGCAAATCCATGTACATTACATCGGGTGTATGATATTTATTACATATGTTCTCTTCAATAAAAACCTTTTATTTTCTACCTCATTTCTTCTTCTTCTTGAGATGCATAAGATGCGCCAACATCGAGAGCAGACGATGATCCTCCTCTATCCAGAGAATTCTTTTACATTACCTAGAAAAACAGAACAACTAGAAGAATAAAAAGAGCGCAGTCATTTCAATACATTTTTAGATAAATTATAGAGGTGACTTGTAGATTATAAGCAAAATAACATAGAATTAAAAAACTGCAGTACTTCAATAAATGAACTATAGAGTGCATATGTAACAGGCTTCTTAAATCTCGAATCCTGTTCGATATTTGCTAACCTTTCCCATATCCCGACAAGTTTGTTATTTAGAAATCCCGAATCCCGTTGTTCAATTCTCCTTATTTCCCGAATCACGACAGCAAATATTTCTAGACAGTGAAATAATACTGAGTCATGTGCTGCGTAGGCAGTGTTGAAATACAAATCGAAATATACTAAGGTTGAAGTACTGCCGAAAATATTGAACGTAATTTCTAACGTTTCGAGCGAAGGCCCTTCGTCGGAGATATACGTAGATATACGAAGATATACGTAGATATACGAAGGCCCTTCGTATGCGTATGCGTACTCGGTGTACCAGCTTCAGCTAAGAAATATTGAGTGTGCAATAACTGAATGCAGGGCATATATTGAGCAATAACGAAAGCCAACCGAGAACAGTTTCAGGGCCATTTTCTAAGAAAAGAACCTAAGCCGTTGGCATAAAACAAAATTGACATAATGCCAGAATATTTTACTTGACGTCAAGAAGAACGAGCATTCCGGCAGGTTTTGGTTAAAAAACTAGCATTATTATTAACAACATGCATTACGACATTAACATTTATTGTCATGTGCATAGCAGTATATAATGTCGTCGAACTCAACCTATATATATTCAAAAACCATCTGAGTTCCTGTATACGTAATTAATGGTTATAGCGTCTCATTGGCGATCAGAAGGTTGTGCATGTTGTACACATGTTCAATCTACGTTCAAATAATATAAGTCGTCCCAGTAGCTTAATGGCTCGAGCGTCTCATTGGCAATCAGAAGGTTGTGGGTTGTACTGACACATATTCATCCTACGTTTAAATATCTAGTAGTCAACTATCTAAAGTTCCAATAGCTCCTTTGTAAGAGCATCTCACTAGTGATCGAAAGGTCTTGTGTTGTACACATATTCGATCTACGTTCAGCCATCTGAACTGATCTGCTGCATATAAATCAATGGTTAGATCATCTCACCAATGATCAGAATGTTGTGGGTTGTACACTTGTACACATATTCATTCCACTTTCAAACTGTCGTTTCAGTAACTCCAATTGTTAGAGCATCCCTCACTGGAGAACAAGAGATTGTACAGTGTACACATATTCGTCCTACACATATCCATCCTAGACTTTCTATCTGAGACAGTAGCTCAATTGTTACAGCATCTCACCGGCGATCGTGGGTTCGAGTCCCGCTTAGGAAGTCGGAAATTTTTCTAAGTAAAATGGCTCGAAGAACATTTACATTCAATTCTCATATCCGAGCTAGTATATCTATCCCTTCTCTTAACACTATACATGCATTACTTATATAATCAGTATATATAATGTCATACATCGAACTCAACCTACGTTCAAATCATCTGAGTCCTAGCTAGTAGCTCAATGATTAAACCGTCTCGGAGGCGATCAGAATTTTAAAAGCGTTCGAGTCCCCCTTGGGAACTTACTCAGTGAAATATCTCGAAAAACATTTACTCCCAAAGGGAAACTATTCTCAATTTACTGAATCCTAGAAACCTAAACGACCATTTCTAATATTTCTCTGCCCAATCATATACCCAACCTGAACTCAGTGACTAACGAGAATTGAAGCTATCTCACGTTCATTAAACTGCGAAACGTTTGAAACGACAAAATCGTTTCTAGAACAAAAAGAGCGGGCACCTGTTTGATATTCCTGACGTCATTCTCCATGTGGCTTCATTATTTGAACTTATCTTATTGACCATAAAATATTGATGTGCACAAAAATGTAATATGCTAATTACAAAAAAATCCTACGTGTCCTTTCCAATATTATTCTTTGAATCTTTGCATGGTGATAAATTGTAATAGAAGCGAGAAATTATGGTAGACCTGGAAATAGTGTTGGATTCTGGGATCCTCGTTCCAAGAAAGGTTTTGGTTGCAAGAAAGCTTTCGGCTGACAAGTGCCAACGAACTTGGCCTGAATTGTTTGTAAAAGAGCCTGTTCACACTGCACTTTGAGATCGATCCGAGATCGATCTGAGAAGAGCGATTTTATTAGTGTGAACTCAGTGTGAATATGCCCTATAAGTCAACCTATCAGCTCGCTGAATTGCAAGCCCATAGTTATTTGGCCTGCCGTATATATCACTTTTGCTTGAATTACACGTACATGAAATATGGAAGCTTGGCAATGTTCAGTCAGTGATTCTATGTTTCACGTGTGTGTATTCACTGTGAAAGCGATGAAATATCAAAATATCATTTCAATCCAATAGATTTTGATATGTGCAGCTTTATTAATGATTGTTTTAGTCCTGCTAAATGTACTGTATCGTAGTGTTTCAACCACCGTGTTTTCGTCCTTAGTGTAGGATCCAAGAAAGGTTGGAACTATTTCCACGTCTGAATTTATTATAATGGTATCATCACGTATTATTTATTGCTGAGTTCAGACAACCTGTTGACTCAGGCCTTCGTCGTCTGTTCTTCGTCGTCATTTGCTTTGCATGCATGATATCTAAGGCTTGAGTCAACAGGTCGAAAACTCAGTAATAAATAAATTAACAAACACAGTGTTTCTACAAATTCTCACTGCTATTAAATCCAAGATACTTGCTCCACAATATATGTTAAGATGTACAGTGTTTCAAACAATATGGTTCAAACACGAGTAATATTTGTTCCCCCTCTTTAAAAACACCGAGCCATAAAGTTTTCAACATTATTCTATCATATTATGTTTGACTAGATCTTCAGGCCATGATTTTTCAAAACACATTTTAGCAACTATCTTTTACGTTTGAGTTGAGTAAGTTCAACGTTTGGAATCAAACTTAATTTCGCCAAAACGTATTGAAAGAACAGAAGAATCGACAAATCTCTTATTTCCACTGTAACCATACAATAACTCCATGACGACATAGATAGAATCTAGATTCTATGAAGCATTCGAACTCGAAGATATATGATCGGAGTTGGCCGTAGCTGCACTATAACTAAAAATATAATAGAAGCTTCAATATCATGCTTTATCTCGCGTTTTGGATGGATTCGTTCTACGTCATGCCAAGCGATTTTCAAGTTTCATGAACTTTAGTCCAAGCTAATATACCAGTTTTTTTCGTCACAAAGAAAATCCACCGACAGGAAAGAGTTGTATAAAGAACACGTTAAAAACTTACGATCTCTTAATTTTTTCTAAACAGCATTAGACTTTCAATTCTTATATATGTATTACGTACAACGCCAGATAATTTTTCTCGTCACACTAACGAGAGAGTCCACGCGAACAGGAAAATGATGAAACTTGTTTTGTTCACTATCGGCTGTACGTTTAATCTGTTTAGTATTGTATAAAGCTTACTTGTTGTAATGGCCAGTCAGAATCCGAATGTCCTTCAAAAGCTTCATATGTATCTGTAGTTTGTCTTGATTTCTCCGTAGCTAACGAAGCAAACTGTGTTTCAAAATCAGATCGATTGTCCTTGGAATGTTTTTCATCATGAGACGGATTGTGCAGCAACTTATCAACTGCAAAAGAGAGAGAGACATCAGTGAAAGACCTAACTATCCATCAAAGAATAGTTGGGATTTTTCCAGTTGTGTATATAATGATTCTATAGAAGTGTAGGCTGTGTCATTACGCCCTGACCTTATTAGGTTTACAAGATTGGCTAAAATATGTCGAAATACAGCGCACAGTGGATTAAAAATAAACTGTCGCTGATAAAATGATTTATAATGTGTGCTTTTCAATACTGTGTCCTAGTAACAGAAATACGTATAACAAAATAGCAACGTGCCGAGCAAAAACAATTCTCAATGGAGAGAGTGTCCATGCTTTTTTCACAGGGAAAGACAAAAGTCCTTCGACTCGAAAAAGCCGTGCTTCGTGCAACGCCTTAAATCCTAACCCGAGGGGTAAATCCCTGATTTAAATCACGTACACCTTCAGAAAAATCATGAAAAAATCAAAAAATCAAGAGAAAAATCAAAAAATCATGAAAAATCACATGATTTTTTGATCACGTACACTTTTTCAGGAGTGATTTGCCCCTCGTCCTAACCCATTCAAGGCGGAAGCCCTCTTTTAAGTCGCATGTATTTTATGAACCGGCTAACGCCAGCAATGAATCGAACGACGGAAAGCATTTAAGAACAAGTTGAAAAACTATCCCTCGACTCTATCAAACAGCATCCGATATAACGCCAGATTTCGTCATAGAGTCAATCCATCGACGGGAAAGGGTTCGTTATTTATATTGTTCGATAGTTTGCAACACCACGGCTCTTCTTCTTTATATTATTAGGCCGGATGCCAAGTAGATTGCAGTTATGCTTGTGTAGATTTCATGTTAGGCGAAGGATAAATTCAAAATAGAAACAGGTTTTAGCCATTAAGGCAAACCACTGCAGTAGTAATACCCCCCCATATAGCGCCCAAAGGGATGCCGCCTCATTAAATATTCAATTTTTAATTATTCATTCTCATGCTCCTTTGCGACCCTCTAACCCTAATCTCATTACGTCATTATGTCTCGTGCTCCTATATGACCCCCTAACCCTAATCTCACTCAACCCCCCGTTATTCACTACGTCATATTCACCCTATTATTTATTCATTCTCAGACTCCTTTAGGATAGTCTAACCCTAATCTCATTACGTCATTATTTCTCAGACTCCGTTGGGACGTAGTAACCCTAACTTTCCCCCCTAACCCTAGATGTTGCTCAACCCCCACCCCCCCCGTCATTCCCGATTGGTCTCCGACTGATTTCCGAAGTTACGTAAAAGGCACTGGACTTATCTCTTTATAACTAATAGAAACCAACTTTCATTTAAACCCTTAACCCTACTTATAGTCAACAGTTGTGGGACACGTATACGTACAGAGCATGCGTACAGTAAACTTTAACAAAATAGACGTTCTTTACAAGGAACTAAAGAGAAATTGATAGAGACACTTTATATTTTTTTATCTGAAACCTTGTCTCGATGAGTATAGAGAGTTTTGAGCAGCCGAAGTGTCTGAATTGGCAGAGCTCGTATGGACTTAAATCAATAGCATATGATGAATATTATATTAGGTTTAGAGCCTAAACATTCAATCATCCTAGAATCATTGCTAGCTAAACCCTTCGTTTGTAAGTGAAGAAATCGTAAGAAGATAGAATGAGGAGTCAATTCTAAAAGCCATAAGAACGTTTTTAAGTGTCGATATATAAACGAAATATTATTTGGCTGCGGGACGGCTGAGTATCGACTTGAATTAATAGCAACATGAATATTATATTAATTAGAACTTAAACGGCCAAACAGCTCTTTACCTATTTACTTGGAGATATGTGCCGAATTGTCGCTTATTTGGCTTTAGTTTATAAGTAAACGATGCCTTGAATGAAGAAATCGTTCGGCAAACTGTTCGAAAGACATTGAATCATTTTCTTCAGAGGGGTTTGCCAGAATATAAACCAAGAAACCGTTCGGCAAGCTGTTCGAAAGACATTGAATCATTTTCTTCAGAGGGGTTTGCCAGAATATAAACTGTCAAGGGTTAAACGGCTGACTCGGCTATTTTATTAACGTCGTCAAGCATCTTGTTAATGTTGCTACGGCTGATATTTGCGTATTTATGCTCAGTGCACGTGCAGGAGACAAAAGAGAAAACTCATTAAAGTTACTAATGACCAAAACATAACCGGATTTGCATATAAGTAGAATATTTAATTCATTTTAGGGGTGATCATGAGTTTTTTGGGAATAATAAGGGGCCTGAAGAGGTATTAATATATGGGCAAGTTTAGGCGAAAAAGTTAGTCTTAGGACTATAGTCTTAGTTTTAGGACTATATAGTCTTAGTCTTAGGACTATATAGTCTTAGTCTTAGCACTATATAGTCTTAGTATTAGGACTATAGTCTTAGTCTTAGGAATATATAGTCTTAGTCTTAGGACTATATAGTCTTAGTTTTAGGACTATAGTCTTAGTCTTACGGACTATAGTCTTAGTCTTTGTCTAAGTCTTAGGACTATAGTCTTAGTCTTAGGACTATATACTCTTTGGACTATATAGTCTTAGTCTTACAATCACCGCAGGGGTAATCCCCAATCACCCCTGGGGCAACCTCCAAACACCCCCGGGACACCCCATGGGGTAGCCCCCAAATTCCCCCGGGGTAACCCTAAACACCCCCTGGGATACCCCCAATCACCACCGGGATACCCCAAACACCCCTGGGGTAACCTCAAACACCCCGGGGTGCCCCCAATCACCCCTGGGGTAACCCCCAAACACCCCCGGGATACCCCAAACACCCCCGGGGTAACCCCCAAACACCCCCGGGGGAACCTCCAAACACCCCCGGGTACCCCCAATCACCCCTGGGGTAACCCCCAAACACCCCTGGGGTAACCCCCAAACACCCCCGGGATACCCCAATCACCCCAGGGGTAACCCCCAAACACCCCCGGGGTACCCCCAATCACCCCAGGGGTAACCCCAAACACCCCCGGGATACCCCAACCACCCCGGGGGTAACCCCAAACACCCCCTGGGGTACCCCATTCACCCCTGGCGTAACCCCAAACACCTCCGAGGATGCTCCAAACTCCCCCTATCAAGCAGTCATATAGTCATGTAGTCATAATACTAACTAAGAGTATAGTCCTTATCTTCCCATTATCTTCCATTTATCTTTCTTGTCTTCCTTATCTTCCTCTTATCTTCCCATTATCTTCCTCCTCTTCCTCTTTCTCCTCCTCCTCCTCTTTCTCCTCTTGCTCCTCCTCTTCCCCCCTTCTTTCTTCTCCTCCTCCTCCTCCTCTTCCCCCTCTTTCTTCTCCTCCTCCTCTTGCTCCTCCTCCTCCTCTTGCTCCTCCTCCTCCTCATTCTCCTCCTCTTGCTCCTCCTCCTCCTCCTCCTCCTCCTCCTCATTCTCCTCCTCCTCTTCCCCCTCTTTCTTCTCCTCCTCCTCTTGCTCTTCCTCCTCCTCCTCTTGCTCCGCCTCCTCCTCCTCCTCCTCCTCATTCTCCTCCTCCTCTTCCCCTTCTTGCTTCTCCTCCTCCTCATTCTCCTCCTCCTCCTCCTCTTGCTCCTCCTCTTGCTCCTCCTCCTCCTCCTCTTGCTCCTCCTCCTCCTCCTCACTTGGACGTTACTTAGACGCCGCCTCTAAATGAATAACTCATGAGTTACTCATGAATAAATGAGTTACTCATGAGTAAATGAGCAACTCACGAGTTACTCATGAGTTATTCATTTAGAGGCGGCGTCTAAGTAACGTCCAAGTGAGGAGGAGGAGGAGGAGCAAGAGGAGGAGGAGAAGAAAGAGGGGGAAGAGGAGGAGGAGAATGAGGAGGAGGAGGAGGAGGAGGCGGAGCAAGAGGAGGAGGAGGAAGAGCAAGAGGAGGAGGAGAAGAAAGAGGGGGAAGAGGAGGAGGAGAATGAGGAGGAGGAGGAGGAGGAGGAGGAGGAGGAGGAGCAAGAGGAGGAGAATGAGGAGGAGGAGGAGCAAGAGGAGGAGGAGGAGCAAGAGGAGGAGGAGAAGAAAGAGGGGGAAGAGGAGGAGGAGGAGGAGAAGAAAGAAGGGGGGAAGAGGAGGAGCAAGAGGAGAAAGAGGAGGAGGAGGAGAAAGAGGAAGAGGAGGAAGATAATGGGAAGATAAGAGGAAGATAAGGAAGACAAGAAAGATAAATGGAAGATAATGGGAAGATAAGGACTATACTCTTAGTTAGTATTATGACTACATGACTATATGACTGCTTGATAGGGGGAGTTTGGAGCATCCTCGGAGGTGTTTGGGGTTACGCCAGGGGTGAATGGGGTACCCCAGGGGGTGTTTGGGGTTACCCCCGGGGTGGTTGGGGTATCCCGGGGGTGTTTGGGGTTACCCCTGGGGTGTTTGGGGGTACCCCGGGGGTGTTTGGGGGTTACCCCTGGGGTGATTGGGGTATCCCGGGGGTGTTTGGGGGTTACCCCAGGGGTGTTTGGGGGTTACCCCCGGGGGGCTGGGGGGTACCCGGGGGGGTTTGGAGGTTACCCCGGGGGTGTTTGGGGGTTACCCCTGGGGTGATTGGGGTATCCCGGGGGTGTTTGGGGGTTACCCCAGGGGTGATTGGGGGCACCCGGGGTGTTTGAGGTTACCCCAGGGGTGTTTGGGGTATCCCGGTGGTGATTGGGGGTATCCCAGGGGGTGTTTAGGGTTACCCCGGGGGAATTTGGGGGCTACCCCATGGGGTGTCCCGGGGGTGTTTGGAGGTTGCCCCAGGGGTGATTGGGGATTACCCCTGCGGTGATTGTAAGACTAAGACTATATAGTCCAAAGAGTATATAGTCCTAAGACTAAGACTATAGTCCTAAGACTTAGACAAAGACTAAGACTATAGTCCGTAAGACTAAGACTATAGTCCTAAAACTAAGACTATATAGTCCTAAGACTAAGACTATATATTCCTAAGACTAAGACTATAGTCCTAATACTAAGACTATATAGTGCTAAGACTAAGACTATATAGTCCTAAGACTAAGACTATATAGTCCTAAAACTAAGACTATAGTCCTAAGACTAACTTTTTCGCCTAAACTTGCCCATATATTAATACCTCTTCAGGCCCCTTATTATTCCCAAAAAACTCATGATCACCCCTAAAATGAATTAAATATTCTACTTATATGCAAATCCGGTTATGTTTTGGTCATTAGTAACTTTAATGAGTTTTCTCTTTTGTCTCCTGCACGTGCACTGAGCATAAATACGCAAATATCAGCCGTAGCAACATTAACAAGATGCTTGACGACGTTAATAAAATAGCCGAGTCAGCCGTTTAACCCTTGACAGTTTATATTCTGGCAAACCCCTCTGAAGAAAATGATTCAATGTCTTTCGAACAGCTTGCCGAACGGTTTCTTGGTTTATATTCTGGCAAACCCCTCTGAAGAAAATGATTCAATGTCTTTCGAACAGTTTGCCGAACGATTTCTTCATTCAAGGCATCGTTTACTTATAAACTAAAGCCAAATAAGCGACAATTCGGCACATATCTCCAAGTAAATAGGTAAAGAGCTGTTTGGCCGTTTAAGTTCTAATTAATATAATATTCATGTTGCTATTAATTCAAGTCGATACTCAGCCGTCCCGCAGCCAAATAATATTTCGTTTATATATCGACACTTAAAAACGTTCTTATGGCTTTTAGAATTGACTCCTCATTCTATCTTCTTACGATTTCTTCACTTACAAACGAAGGGTTTAGCTAGCAATGATTCTAGGATGATTGAATGTTTAGGCTCTAAACCTAATATAATATTCATCATATGCTATTGATTTAAGTCCATACGAGCTCTGCCAATTCAGACACTTCGGCTGCTCAAAACTCTCTATACTCATCGAGACAAGGTTTCAGATAAAAAAATATAAAGTGTCTCTATCAATTTCTCTTTAGTTCCTTGTAAAGAACGTCTATTTTGTTAAAGTTTACTGTACGCATGCTCTGTACGTATACGTGTCCCACAACTGTTGACTATAAGTAGGGTTAAGGGTTTAAATGAAAGTTGGTTTCTATTAGTTATAAAGAGATAAGTCCAGTGCCTTTTACGTAACTTCGGAAATCAGTCGGAGACCAATCGGGAATGACGGGGGGGGGGGGGGTTGAGCAACATCTAGGGTTAGGGGGGAAAGTTAGGGTTACTACGTCCCAACGGAGTCTGAGAAATAATGACGTAATGAGATTAGGGTTAGACTATCCTAAAGGAGTCTGAGAATGAATAAATAATAGGGTGAATATGACGTAGTGAATAACGGGGGGTTGAGTGAGATTAGGGTTAGGGGGTCATATAGGAGCACGAGACATAATGACGTAATGAGATTAGGGTTAGAGGGTCGCAAAGGAGCATGAGAATGAATAATTAAAAATTGAATATTTAATGAGGCGGCATCCCTTTGGGCGCTATATGGGGGGGTATTACTACTCACTGCTAAAGTAGCTCAGTGAAGAATGATATAGAATACATGTAACGCTGATCCAGAAAGGGACAATGGTTTTAACTGCTGATGTATACGGTACATATAAAGAAAATGCTCGACTGAATTTTCCAGATTGGTAGTAAACTTAGAAAGTTAAATATATATATTGCAAAAAAGTCCAGCCTGCAAGACTGCAGAGATAGAGAGAACAAGTAGATATATGTATGATATAAGATTTCCCGTAATATTAAACAGAGAAAAGCGAGGGATATAAAAATTTACTCCATGCTCCCTTCTCGACTTGTATGCATCATGCCGTGCGATTAACCTCGTGTTTGAGTGAATGCAGAATGATCAAACAATCTAGTAATCATATAATAACTATGATCAAACTTGTTGAAAAGAGAGAGTGCTGGCTAGATAGGCAGTGTTTGGGATAGAGCAACATAACCAGAAATTTGGGACAAGATGGTGGCGCGCGTGCGTATTAACGACCATAATAATGGAGATTCTCAACAGTGAATAATAAGGAGAGCACATAATAATTCAAATTTTGCTTAAACGGTGACATATTTCTTCTTTGCCCGACTCCATTTGACTTCAGCATGGACTAAGGAACAGTTATAACTAAAAAACGTTTGCTTACTTCGACGACAAAGTACTTCCCTAGCTCGTCTTATTTTTGCACCGAAAGCGCCACTATCCATAGTGTTAGCCATAGTAATCTTTGCAAACAGGTTCTAGAAATTGGCCAAATTGACCAACAACGTTACGGGCGATGCGAAGTGCCCGACTCGCGTTGCATTCGGCATGAGTCAGTTTACTTCGAGAGCACATAAAGGTCCTCATTTGTCTCTAGCATAGTACTTCCAAAAGCGTTTGAACTTGCTTGGTTTCACAGTCCTTTTCGTGCACGATTTAGGCGAATTCTAAAGAACTCAATGACCTGAATAATGAGAAACACTAGAATACAGTAGAATCACACTCATTAGAAATTCTAGAATACATAATTATATTATTAGGCGAATATAGCCGCTGACTGCGAGCAGCGGGACAAATGACCCAAATTTCTGGTAATGATAAAAGCGAAAAGTTGCGGTGAACTGCCGATATTTCTAGTAACAAAATACCGATATCTCAAGCATAGCCCTTCGTCATGCACATTCGGGTTCGGCACGAAAGGTCAGTATTTCGTTGCTTAAAATCTTGCTAGTTTGCCACCTTTTCGCTTTTCTATGATCAAACTGTCGCCTTATATTCGAAGCCTGTTTTGTCTTTCAACGCCAATTCATCTGCAAGCATGTCCTGTTTTGGGGAACCAATTTTATCTTATTACAAAACCAAAGTTCTTATCGATATCATAGAATTTTCTCTACCCTAACAAAATGTCTATTAGTTCAGGAAACTAAAGTCAACATATACACAACATTTAAACTAATGGTTAAATATCGTTGCCATGTAGTTATTAGACATAGTTTTCTGTAAATGACTGAATGTGGTCAAATATACTATAAGTTCGATCCTACACCGACGTCAAAATGGATGAGTGTTAGCTATAATTGTTTTCTACGTTCTTCGTCTCTTTATGAACTACCGAAGCATTTCTTCTTCATTGCAGAGTTTTTCAATCCTTTCTGGTTCTCACTCTATAATATTGTAATCTATCTCGCTGATAGTTAGACGAATTAGCGAGGATACAATATTAAGAACGACCACTGCCAGCAATAACGTCACCCGAAATGCCACAAACCATTATATCCTAAATCCTTTACTTCAGTAGTCTTTGTTAACGGCCCTTCGCATGCATTAGACATTAACCCTTAGTTTTTTCTTTAATTATAACCATGTACCGGTAAAAAAATACACACGAGACCAAAGATTTTCGTAGAATTTTAGAATTGTACTTTCTGTGTATGTTATAGTACACAACCAAGTGTAAAGAAGACAGGTCAACAAGAGTGCAGTTGAACTGTGTAAAAATATTTTACAATTATCGTTTTATTCCACTAGAATCCAAGTAACAGAATTGTGTTTTAAATCGTAATATACAGTAAACGTTAGTAGGGATTAACGTTTTACCAGAAGCAAAGGAAAAGCAGGCAAAGAGACTAATTTGTGTAGATTGTTGCCAGGTTTTATAGCGGGTTTGTATACACAGAACACCTTTCAAGCTTAATGTTTCATTCTCGACGTAATTCAGGTAAAAATCTATATATTATTTTCAAGAAACTTGCCTGAAATGGGTTCGTCTTGGACAGGGCCAGAAAAATTAAGAAAGCCACTGAGATTTCCTTCTTTAGATAACACATTACTGCTTATTCTTAGAACGCTTGGCCTAGAATAAAAGCAGTACATGGTAAAAAACATTTCGGTCAAAGCCAATTTAATACACGTTGAGAGCTCAGTCATGTCGTGTTCATGCACACAAAGCAACAACAAAAAACTCAGTTTATAACAACACACCTTGGTTGGTTTGAATCAATTTGTTTGGGCAAGAGATGACTAGGAATGTTCGTGTCTGCTTTTGAGCTTTGAAAGTGAGTATTATGAGTCTCAGATTGCTGCTCACTGCTCATTGATTCATAGACACGTTGTTCGTTAAATGAACCAAACTTCTGTTCTTTTAGCCGACGATCAGGGTCTCTATCTAGCATAGTCCTATCCCTGAACGTCTCCCAAGACGACATAGGATGAATCACAGGAGCTTTTGGCCAAATCTGCGGCGGCATGCCCCCAAATCCTACCCAAGTAAGCTTATCTTCTAGCACTCGTTCGACTGCGCCATCATCAAACTTGACAATGTAGCCATCACTATGCCTTGTTTGAATAGTACCGGGACATAAACTTCCATCGCTTCGTCGTGCATAGATAGAGTTGCTAATAATCAGCAAACGTGCACGATTCTGTACGGACGTCATGTGTAGCTCTCGTCCAGTTCAGCCCCGGCTGTGCTTGGGATTTCTGCAAATATTGATACACTAGGAACTAAACGCTGCCTGGAGGGTTACGTTCTCCAATCATAAACCAAGTGGCCAAACTGTATCAGCTTACTGCCCAAGAACTGAAAGGTTGTGTTTCGAGAAGAACAACCACTTTCTTTAGAACAAGAACGGAGCAGCTCGGACAACGGTACACTCGAAACCCAAAAAAAAGATATCCCAACTCTGCGAACTGATAAATTTTAAGTGGCAGGTTTCCGTAGGCGTAGCACCAATACCTAGCTTCAGTAGCAAATTTCAGAAGAACGTAAAGGGAAAATGAGAAAAAGAACTGAAAAGCCCCCTAGCTTGGAGTCACTGATAGAAAACCTTTGGTCAATCAGTTCTTGCAGGATAAACAAAGAAATTTAATAAGATTATTCAAGAATTTCTAGTTACGTAAATGCACTCATCTGGAGAATGCTTCTGATAATTTCCCCCAAGGCAATTCGGTTCCTGGCCAATGTAGCTGACACGAAGGCCACGTTGTGAATCCTCGAAGCGTTTAATTGGCGTTTTTTTCCTATTTCTCGTTTCTGTAGCAAGCTAGGCTTTCTACTACGCGGTGTTCGTTACGTGTTTTTGTCGTAGATATATATCTGTTGTTGCCGACCAAACTGAGACAGCAGGGGGGGGGGCTTGTTATTGCTACGGTGCGTGACGGGCTCATATACCGGTCGCCAGGAGAAACGCGTTCTGCGCTTTTGAATTAAATCCCTTTCCGTTTTACACCCGTATCTTTTAACGGCTATAGAACTCCATCTAATCGCAGTGTTGTCAGTGCTTAATCTTCACACCTTGTTCTTTTTTCGTAGAGAATTCCAAACATCTTCCGTCGTTCACAAACATTCGAGATGCCGTCTTATCGTCGTGTCACCCGGCAGCACACTTCAAATGGTTTCAAGAATGGCGCGGGAAATAAATCGAAAAACGAAATTTAACGTGCAAAAAGAGAAGAAAAAAATCCCTCCGACGGAATCATGGACATCTGATTTTCATTCAAGTTATCATAACCCCTTACCGCTTATGTTGTATGTTCTTCACTTTCCGAGAGGTCGGAAATGACTCTTTTCAATTGACAACGAAGTTCAGAGATGTTTCACGAGTTGTTGTTATAAACCCATTCTTAAAATGGAAACCAATTTAAATATTCTTTTATGGGCATCAATCAGACCTCGTTTGTGAGTGTGTAATTCAAACGAATCTTTACTTCATAACGAGGCTACAAAAGCTTATTTGAATGTGCATAGAGTATTTTAAATAGAGGTCATTTTTGGAAGAGATCTGTGTGTCAAGCTCTTCGGGGATCATTGAAACCTCTCTTCTCACACATCATTAGATATTCATAGCATTTCGGCCAATCCGGTTGCTTGATTTACGTCACATGTACTTACCTAGAAACCCAGTCTAAACCAGAGACCAATTAATTCAAGTGCGAGAACAATACATGTGTTAATTTAAAATTTCAATGCTGTATTTAGAAATGTTTTCTAAATACAGTAAACTGTATTTAGAAAATATTTCTAAATACAGTACACTGGATTTAGAAATCATTTCCCAATACGATTTTCTGTCGCTATAGAAACCAGTTCCAAATACAACATATTTTTTTACCTAACAGCGCTTCACAATATACGCGACTACATGCGATACATATATTACAAGTAAAATAGACTAACAAGAAACC
This sequence comes from Corallium rubrum, assembly GCA_964035015.1. NCBI lineage: Eukaryota > Metazoa > Cnidaria > Anthozoa > Scleralcyonacea > Coralliidae > Corallium > Corallium rubrum. Next base: position 13,432,595 of record OZ036005.1, read on the forward strand.
CAACTTACGTTGGTGCAATTTAAGTTATTTGACGACAGACAGAAACGTACGAAAAGCACTAAAACAGTGATGTTGCTTGCAGACTGATTGAAGTAATGAAGTTTAAACATCCACCTACCTTTCATAATATTATGAAGTACATATAAAAGTATACAAGACAGTCACCTCACGCTTTGTTTTCTGCGGTATCGACCATTAACATCTTCTGTCTTCTTTAGTTTGTAAAGTTATACATTATTCCAATTGTCATCTATATTTTCTCTGCTCAATATCAGTCCTGGCTAAATTGATCATGCTACTCAACATAATCTAATGTATGCTATCCAATAAATCCAACGTCTTGCGAACCAAAACTCCTGGCTGTTTCAAAACAAAAATTCCCCTTGTCTCTGCAAACGCTGCGCCTCGCTATTGTTAACGGCACATAGGACTTAGAAACCACGTCTAGAATACTAACTCGGATTTGAAATATTACTTAAAATGCTACTGTGGAAGTGTTTTCGTCACGAGTGACTCATTGCAATGAGTGCGACTCATTTCACGCATGTCAAGTCTATTTTGCGACACGTCGGACAGATGGCTGCATGATCACGTGGATCAATTGACGTCAGAGACTCTCAAACAACGCTAAGTTCAAAGAACGAGTGGTGTTTGTCACTGCATATCGCGTGTCGATGTTGAAAGATCGAGTGAGCGAGATTTTCAACATGCACGTTTCCCAGTGTGCACACCTTGCTCGTTCTCTTCGGATTGTGTTTTATTTTATATTTCTTTAAACTGTCGTCTGGCCTTGGATTTTGATTTGATATATTTTTTATAAAAGTTATTCTTAACTTTCAATGAAGTTCTAATGCCAGGTGTTATCCAGGGTTTAGCCAGGTACTTAATAGATTTCCTACTCAGCTGCTTTAAAGGAATATGTTTGTCAATTATTTTTGTTAGTTCACAGTTAAATTTATCAAACATGTCATTAACATTGCTATTGAGGAGTTCTAAATTCAAGTTTATTGTCTGGATATCTTGAAGAAAATCTTGTTCATTAAAATGAGTGAAATCTCTTTTATAAATCTTAAAACCTTAAATCAGGTAAGGTTGTAAACTTGTTAACGATAAGAAAATTTGGAAGGTCAGGTGATCAGTTAAATCATAGACTATATTGCCACTAATTGTATGGTGAGCAATTGAGTTGAAAAAACACATTATTTTATCAATTAAAGTAGCTGAGAGATGAGTAATTCTAGTAGGTTGCAGGATATGGGGATTAAAGAAGTAGGATCCTAATATATTTAAGAACTCATCTTTACCTGAATGTGAGTCTGAACTTAAAAGATTTAAATTAAAATCTCCCATTATAATGCAATATTTATTTTCTCTATTGATTTTATCAATTCATTCATTCATTCATTCATTCATTCATTCATTCATTCATTCATTCATTCATTCATTCATTCATTTATTCATTCATTCATTCATTCAAAAAAGCCAAAAATGCTTCAAGGTCACTATTTGGGTGTCCATATATAACGCCACATAATTATTAAATCATGCTTAAAATTATAGGTATATATATATATATATATATATATATATATATATATATATATATATATATATATATATATATATATATATTCGCTTACCTCAAAAGTCTGCAACAGGCTGTTTCATCTAAAAAAGAATTCTTTTTTAGATGAAACAGCCTGTTGCAGACTTTTGAGTAGCCTAAGCGAAAATCTATATTTGCTGTAACTATATGTTATCGAGCACTCTGCGTTTCGTAGACCAAAACCCACACGTATATATATTTATATATATATGTAAGCATTCATAATCAGCTGTGAACTCTGACAAGACATTTCTTACCTGGAAATTTAATTTATCAGAAACAAAGAAACCAGTCCACCTGCAATAGATAAACTAAGTTGCGAAATAAATGAGTATCCAGGAATATTATGGACATGTAAACTTTCCTCAGAAACTTTATATTTCGTTTCTTACACTTTTTTGTCTCCACAACGTAGTTTCAAACTGATTTCACCCTTTTGGGTCCCCACAATGCCGTTTCACTTGGACTTTGAAATCGCGGTAAAGTCGTCCGTCTCGTATTTCAACTATTATATATATATATATATATATATATATATATATATATATATATATATATATATATATATATATATAGTATAAGTAGAAACCATAACCAGCCGACAATTTAAAAAAATAAAGAATAAAACATAATCCGAAAATCGTCATCTTGTGACTTGATATTCAAGTTAAAAACAAGATAAGACAAAATGAGAGGTAATATTTCGACTCTATTTCAAAGTCATTATCAAACCAATAATTATTGTAAATTATTGGTTTGATAATGACTTTGAAATAGAGTCGAAATATTACCTCTCATTTTGTCTTATCTTGTTTTTAACTTGAATATCAAGTCACAAGATGACGATTTTCGGATTATGTTTTATTCTTTAGTATAAGTAGGCTTACCTCAAAATGTTGAGTGTTGCAACTGTCAGTTTCACGCGGGGCGATCTTCAGGCAACGGGGTAATTTCGATTCGTGTGTGGGCGGTGAAATAATTAATTAAATGAAGTAAATAAATAAATTCGTGTGTGGGCGTGTGGGCGGTGAAAGAATGAATGCATCCTTCAAATGGTTTTGGCCGAAAGGTGAGCGTGTGGGAGGTGGGTTCCTCAAATTCCTTTCCTTGTTTTGATTCTTGTTTAGATTGTTGATATTAAATTTACCTGGTTAACTAGCCTCATGTAATTGGCCCTTTAAAATCTATTTCTCTAACTCTTTCCTGTCCGAATCGGTCTTTCGTAGTTTATTTTGCCTAACGCCCGACGATTTTATTCAGTTACGAAAAATACAGGGAGACATTGACAAACATATTTCTAGAACCTTTAATTTCAAAGGTATTTTTAAACCACAACTACGTTTTAACGGACATGACCCTTTGTTATTACAAAGGGTCATGTCCGTTAAAACGTTGACATGTACAAGGGCTTTTCAAATGTTTTACAAACAATTGTCTACCGTAGATTTAGACCACAACTATATATAATGTGTAATAATCATATGTGTCCCGCATAGAACGTTGACAAACGTAAATTTTTTAAAAGTTTTAACTGAACACTAAACTCAAAGAAATGTAGTTTAAAACCACTAGTTATATAGCTAGAGTTTTGCTGGATGCAACGATGACTGTCATTGGTTGGTTACGTTTGTGGTCAACTAAATTTCAATGTCTACTGAGCGGGCAACAATTGAGAACTTATTGCCTGCTCGATCAATAAGTTTTCAATTGTTGCCTGTTGGAACTTTGAACTCTTCACGGCATCCTATAAACAAAAGCTTGTTTGGTACGAAAAGAGAATATTTCATACATCTTCGATCAAAGCATGCATGTGTGAAGATTAACTGGAGAAATGTATTGCTGTTCTTTTGTTCTGAGACTTATATTTGTTTGGTTGAAGTGAAATTATGGAGCCAGGCTGCCAATTTAGCCAATTAAGCACCCAGTTCAGCTTGACAAAGAAAGCAGTTGCCTTATGCAAAAAAATATTATAATATAAAGCTCAGAACACACAAGACAGAGGCTTTAAGGGTCCTTGGAAATTGACAGACAGGGTACTAATGCTAACTCAATGCCAGAAAAACAGTCCTATTTATCACTAAATGCAATTCAGCAGTGGTATTCTATTGTTCATTTACTTTTTTGTAGCAACAATAAGTGTAACATACTTTGTTATAGATATATTAAATACACTCTTTTTTAACCAGGTGATGTACTCTATAAGGAAATGCACTATATATATCATGCAGGAATTATTGTTTTTGCCCTATAAATAAGGACCTGCTAAGAACCTGTATGCCTGATTTCTCACTACACATCCAACCTATAAGAATAATTTCAGCCTGACTTGGAAGAATAGGGGTTCTTTTATGCTGGTTTTTACTGTATATCCAAGATATATTTTTGAAGTAATTTTAAGACATGCTTAGCTTGGTTACTATATAATGTCAGTTTATTTTAAATTGTTTCTTGACCTGTTGCTATGATTATAGCTTCGTATTTTTTCTGGCTAACGCCAGACGATTTTATTGAGCACAGGGAAGAGGTCCAGGCCGCAAAGTGTCAAAACTGCTATCTCTTTAACACTTTGAAGCATGAAGACGAGTCTTTACTATTTTATTCGGGCTAACGCCAACGATTTTATTCAGCTCAGGGGAGGTTCAGCTGGCCGGCTTAAAGTGTTAAATTACTTATTATAAATCAGAATATATAAGGTTAGATAAGCTGCCAAAACAAAGAACGTTGTAGTCTACGTAGTAGGCTTTCTCTCTGACGAAGGACCTTCGCTCGAAACGTTAGACTCCTACGTTCTCTGTTTCGGCAGTATATCAAACCTTACTATATTTCGATTGTTGTTTCAACACTGCCTACGCAGCACACTACTTTTATTTCACTATTATAAATTAGTCTTTGTACTGCATGTTGATGTACATGGGCTACCATATCATATAGGTAACATTTAATTTAAAGATCCCCGTCCAAACCAATTTCCGATAATTCCGCTCAGCTGCAGTAAATCACAATGTACGTGTGCCATCACACAGCTTAGACTGACAAATAGGTCATACCATTTCATCAGTTTATACAATTATACATCTGGTCGCATTCTCAAGCAAATCCACTTGTGGTAATTTTGTTGGCTGTCTTAAATCGCGTGCAGGCCTTTTTCCATCTGCATTGCCTACACCAAAACTGACGATTTTCGATACCGTAGACTTTTCGACATTTTTTCTTTTCGATTTTCTTCTTTGTCTTCGTGTGCAAACGAAAGCTTGATGGCATAGCTGGCGCGGATGCATTGAGAAAATCTATTTCGAATGGCGGACTGAAGAAGGGGAGTGGCGAAGAAATAAAATGTGATGGATTTACCGATGGCGAACAATCCGGTGCAGAAGACCTTCGGAATTCCTTCTTGTAGTACTCCAGTTCTGCGTCTGCCATTCTGAGAGAAATAAATAGGTTTGCTGAGTCAACATTCCGGCATAGCCTGCGTATTGTGCGAGTTGTTTGTACTCTACTATCTGCGGTTTCAAGTAAATCCACCCAATCCATCCCAATTTAACCCACCCAATTTAAGCAAACCTTTCTCAATCCATCCCAATACGTCCCAATCCATCCCAACCTGTCCCAATTCATCCCATGCCAAACCGTCCCGATCCATCCTAGTTCATTCCGATCCATCCCAATCCATCCCAAACCTTCCCGATTTAACCCAACTCATCCCAATCCATCCCGATCCAATCCTAATCCATTTCAATCCAATTCATCCCTATCCAATCCAAGTCCACCAAAGTCATCCCAAACAAATCAAACCAGCCTCAATCCATCCCAATCCTTCCCGATCCTTCCCAATCCACCCCGAAGATCCATCCCGATCCATCCCAATCCATCCCAATCCATCCCAATCCATCCCAATCCATCCCAATCCATTCCAATCCATCCCAATCCATCCCAATCCATCCCAATCCATCCCAATCCATCCCAATCCATCCCAATCCATCCCAATCCATCCCAATCCATCTCAATCCATCCCAATCCATCTCAATCCATCCCAATCCATCCCAATCCATTCCGATCCATCCCAATCCATCCCAATCCATCCCAATCCATCTCAATCCATCCCAATCCATCTCAATCCATCCCAATCCATCCCAATCCATTCCGATCCATCCCGATCCATCCCGATCCATCCCGATCCATCCCGATCCATCCCGATCCATCCCAATCCATCAAAATCCATCCCAATCCATCCCAATCCATCCCAATCCATCCCAATCCATCCCAATCCATCCCAATCCATCTCAATCCATCCCAATCCATCTCAATCCATCCCAATCCATCCCAATCCATCCCAATCCATCCCAATCCATCCCAATCCATCCCAATCCATCTCAATCCATCCCAATCCATCTCAATCCATCCCAATCCATCCCAATCCATTCCGATCCATCCCGATCCATCCCGATCCATCCCGATCCATCCCGATCCATCCCGATCCATCCCAATCCATCAAAATCCATCCCAATCCATCCCAATCCATCCCAATCCATCCCAATCCATCCCAATCCATCCCAATCCATCCCAATCCATCCCAATCCACCCCATTCCACCCCAATCCATCCCAATCCATCCCAATCCATCCCAATCCATCCCAATCCATCCCAATCCATCCCAATCCATCACAATCCATCCCAATCCATCCCAATCCATCCAAATCCATCCCAATCCATCCAAATCCATCCAAATCCATCCAAATCCATCCAAATCCATCCAAATCCATCCAAATCCATCCAAATCCATCCAAATCCATCCAAATCCATCTCAACCCATCCACGTACATCCAAATCCATCCAAATCCATGCAAATCCATCCCAATCCATCCCAATCCATCCCAATCCATCCCAATCCATCCCAACCCAACCCATCCACGTACATCCAAATCCATCCAAATCCATGCAAATCCATTCAAATCCATCAAAATCCATCAAAATCCATCAAAACCCATCCAAATCAAGCCAAATCCACCCAAACCCATCCAAATCCATCCAAATCCGTCCAAATCCATCCCAGTCCATCCATCTCAATCCACCCAAATCCATCCCAATCCGTCCAAGTCCATCCAAGTCCATGCAAATCCATGCAAATCCATGCAAATCCATCTAAATCCACCCAAATCCATCCAAGTGCCAAACCCAGCCAAATCCATCAAAATCCAGCCAAAACCCAGCCAAATCCACCCAAACCCATACAAATTACAAATCCATACAAATCCATCCAAATTCATCCAAATCCGTCCAAATCAACCCATATCCGTCCAAATAAATCCAAAATCTATTTAAATCTATCCAAATCCACCCAAAGCCGTCTAAATGCGCCTAGAGATATACAATTCATGCAAATCCATGTAAATCACATCGGGTGTATAATATTTATTACATATGTTCTCTTCAATAAAAACCTTTTATCTTCTACCTCATTTCTTCTTCTTCTTGAGATGCATAAGATGCGCCAACATCGAGAGCAGACGATGATCCTCCTCTATCCAGAGAGTACTTACACATTATCTAGAAAAACAGAACAACTAGAAGAATTAAAAGACCGCAGTCATTTCAATAAATTTTTAGATAAATTATAGAGGTGACTTGTACATTATAAGCAAAATAACATAGAATTAAAAGACTGCAGTACTTCAATAAATGAATTATAGGGTTCATATGTAACGGGCTTCTTAAATCTCGAATCCTGTTCGATATTTGCTAACCCTTCCCATATCCCGACAAGTTTGTTATTTAGAAATCCCGAATCCCGTTGTTCAATTCTCCTTATTTCCCGAATCACAACAGCAAATATTTCAAACAGTGAAATAATACTGAGTCATGTGCTGCGTAGGCAGTGTTGAAATACAAATCGAAATATTGTAAGGTTGAAGTACTGAACTCAACCTATATATATTAGCTCGCAACGCATATAATGTCGCGCATTTTAAGAAGATTTTAGACAACATTGACCTTAATATTGATATTTATGTTGCATGATTGCAAGGACATAAATTTTAGTTCTTATATTCATTTAACATTTTAATATATAACTGATTATATACTTACATATTATTTATTCACATATTTTAACTTTTGTATTATATTAACCTTACTTATTTAATGGCACGTGCATGTTTTAACGAGACTTGTACTCCTAAGTGTTACGTGGATAAATAAAGTATGATGATGATGATGATGATTAAAAAACCATCTGAGTCCCAGTACAGCAAATTAATGATTACAGCGCCTCATTGGCGATCAGAAGGTTGTGCATGTTGTACACATATTCAACCTACGTTCAAATAATATAAGTCGTCCCAGTAGCTTAATGGTTCGAGCGTCTCATTGGCAATCAGAAGGTTGTGGGTTGTACTGACACATATTCATCCTACGTTAAAAATATCTAGTAGAAAACAATCTAAAGTTCCAATAGCTCCTCTGTCAGAACATCTCACTATAGTAATCAAAATGTTTTGTGTTGTACACGTAATCGATCTACGTTCAGCCATCTGAACTGATCCGCTGCATATAACTCAATGGTTAGAGCGTCTCACCGATGATCAGAAAGTTGTGGGTTGTACACTTGTACACATATTCATTTCACGTTCAAACTATCGTTTCAGTAACTCCAATTGTTAGAGCATCTCTCACTGGAGAACAAGAGATTGTACAGTGTACACATATTCGTCCTACACATATCCATCCTAGACGTTCAATCTATCTGAGACAGTAGGTCAACTGTTACAGCATCTCACCGGCGATCATGGGTTCGATTCCCGCTTGGGAACTTACTCAGTGAAATATCTCGAAGAAAATTTACTCCCAAAGGGAAACTATTCTCAATTTACTGAATCCTAGAAACCTAAACGACCATTTCTAATATTTCTCTGCCCAATCATATACCCAACCTGAACTCAGTGACTAACGAGAATTGAAGCTATCTCACGTTCATTAAACAGCGAAACGTTTGAAACGACAAAATCGTTTCTAGAACAAAAAGAGCGGGCACCTGTTTGATATTCCTGACGTCATTCTCCATGTGGCTTCATTATTTGAACTTATCTTATTGACCATAAAATATTGATGTGCACAAAAATGTAATATGCTAATTACAAAAAAATCCTACGTGTCCTTTCCAACATTATTCTTTGAATCTTTGCATGGTGATAAATTGTAATAGAAGCGATAAATTATGGTAGACCTGGAAATAGTGTTGGATCCTGGGATCCTTGTTCCAAGAAAGGATTTTGGTTGTAAGAAAGTTTTGGGCTGACCAGTGCCAACGAACTTGGCCTTAATTGTTTGCAAGAGAGCCTGTTCACACTGCGCTTTGAGATCGATCTCGGCAGAGCGAGCTTGTTAGTGTGAACTCAGTGTGAACATGCCCTATAAGTCAACCTATCAGCTCGCTGAATTGCAAGCCCATAGTAATTTGGCCTGCCGTATATATCACTTTTGCTTGAATTACATGTACATGAAATATGGAAGCTTGGCCATGTTCAGTCAGTGATCCTACGTTTCATGTGTGTGTATTCACTGTGAAAGTGATGAAATATCAAAATATCATTTTAATCCAATATATTTTGATATGTGCAGCTTTATTAATGATTGTTTTAGTCCTGCTAAATGTACTGTAGTATTGAAACCACCGTGTTTTCGTCCCTAGTGTAGGATCCAAGAAAGGTTGGAACTATTTCCAGGTCTGAATTTATTATAATGGTACCATCACGTATATTATATATTGCTGAGTTCAGTCAACCTGTTGACTCAGGCCTTCGTCGTCTGTTCGTATTTGCTTTGCATGCATGACATCTAAGGCTTTTGAGTCAACAAGTCGAAAGCTCAGTAATAAATAAATTAACCAACACGGTGTTTCTACACATTCTCACTTCTATTAAATCCAAGATACTTGCTCCACAATAATCAATGTTTATATACATATATATATATATATATATATATATATATATATATATATATATATATATATATATATATATATATATATATATGTTAAGATGTACAGTGTTTCAAACAATATTGTTCAAACACGAGTAATATTTGTTCCCCCTCTTTAAAAATACCGAGCCATAAAGTTTTAAACATTATTCTATCATATTATGTTTGACTAGATCTTCAGGCCATGATTTTTCAAAACACATTTTAGCAACTATCTTTTACGTGAAAGTTGAGTAAATTCAACGTTTGGAATCAAACTTAATTTCGCCAAAACGTTTTGAAAGAACAGAAGAATCGACAAATCTCTTATTTCCAGTGCAACCATACAATAACTCCATGATGACATAGATAGAATCTAGATTCTATGAAGCATTCGAACTCGAAGATATATGAAATATTCTCTGAATTAACCAACGAAATCACAATAACATCTAAGACCACAAGGAAAAAAGTAGTGTACTGGCTATATAGGTTGTACAAAAATCGAAAATGTTAAAAAGATTGATGCATCTATATACTGCTCAAATTCGTAAAGAAGGTTTAATGTTTTGAACGAAATCTTTTCGTAACATTTCTCTCTGACAAAACGCCTTCGCTGGAAATATTAAACCTTCGTTATGAATATTCTGGCAGTATACAACAAGAAAATTTCGTTCCGTGTATCGTACATATACTGAAGTTTATAATTAGTTAGCCACGAATCGTCTCTATATATATCGAACATGCCACGTATATAACTTATCACGAAATTCCTGTAATTCATCCCAAAGCTAAGCTTACTACAGAATCAAGAAATACACAAAGCCACCTTTCAAGCTGGATAATGTAACCGCATCCAGCCGACAATATTTGAAACTAAACTGATAATAAACCGCGAAAATAAACATCTTGAAACTCAAGATATAAGTTAAACAAAGATAAGTTAAACAAAGACAACAAATGAAACGGACACGGTGATACTTCGCCTTTAGTTGCAAAGTCATCATCAGACCTGACAAACATCTATATAAAATTATATATATATATATATATATATATATATATATATATATATATATATATATATATATATATATATATATATATATATATATATATATATATATATATATATTTATTTATTTATTCGGTAGACTTGCTGCGCTACTCGGAGTTTCACGCAGTAAAGCGATCGTCAGGCAACTGCGTGAAACTCCGAGTAGCACAGCAAGTCTACCGAATAAATAAATATTATCCGCTCTACCGGTAATGGTATCGAGCGCTCTAAAACCATTGACAAGTCCTGTAACCACTCTGTTACAGTCAATTCTCTGTATATATATATATATATATATATATATATATATATATATATATATACATATATATATATGTAATGTTTACAACACGAGCGGCCGTGTTGTATTGAATATACAATCACGAGCCGAAGGCGAGTGACTGTATATTCAATACAACAAGGACGCGAGTGTTGTAAACAACTTGTGAAAAGAATGAATAGTAAAAATCCCTTTGGGATATTGAGATGCTAATTAGTTACAAGCACTAGTGGTTGTATCAGAAGAGTATACATCCACTAGTGGTTGTAACAAATTAGCATCATTGGTTTTAGTTTGTATGGGGTTTACATAGGTAACATGTGACGTAATTTCTGAAATTGGATTGGCTGCAAAACTCATGAATTAGTAATGAATTTCACAAATATATATACATACATATATATATATATCCCACCAATTGGGTCAGCACCTGCACACAGGCTAAAATTACATATTAACTTATTTGTTTACTTTGTTTTTATTGGCTTACATATGTTCACGTGATTCCCATTGTAGCTCTGCTATAAATACGCGTGACCACATGTGAGTTGTTTACTAATTTCTCCTGACGAAGGGCCTTCGCTCGAAACGTCGAGAAGATTTTTCTCTGTTTTTCAGGCCAACGTGACTTAACCCTGGTAATATTTATATATATATATATATATATATATATATATATATATATATATATATATATATATATGGGGAAATATGGTTAAATAACTAGTCTACAGCCTATATATATACTATCCCAACGAGGCCTCTATAATTTTCCTCTTTGATTTTATAGGTAAGTTCATGAGAACATGGATATGGCATTATTTTAATAGAACTCATATATATATATATATATATATATATATATATATATATATATATATATATATATATATTATATATCGATCGGATCGGAGTTGGCCGTAGCTGCACTATAACTAAAAATAGAATAGAAGCTTCAAAATCATGCTTTATCTCGCGTTTTGGATGGATTCGTTCTACGTCATGCCAAGCGATTTTCAAGTTTCATGAACTTTAGTCCAAGCTGATATACCAGGGGTTTTTTCGTCACAAAGAAAATCCACCGACAGGAAAGAGTTATATAAAGAACACGTTAAAAATCTACGATCTCTTAATTTTTTCTAAACAGCATTAGACTCTCAAGTCTTATATATGTATTACGTAAAACGCCAGATAATTTTTCTCGTCACACTAAAGAGAGAGTCCACGCGAACAGGAAAATGATGAAACTGGTTTTGTTCACTATCGGCTGTACGTTTAATCTGTTTAGTATTTTATAAAGCTTACTTGTTGGAATGGCCAGTCATAATCCGGATGTCCTTGAAAAGCTTCATTTGTATCTGTAGTTTGTCTTGATTTCTCCGTAGCTAACGAAGCAAACTGTGTTTCAAAATCAGATCGATTGTCCTTGGAATGTTTTTCATCTGAGACGGATTGTGCAGCGATTTATCAACTGCAAAAGAGAGAGAGAGAGACATCAGAGAAAGACCTAATTATCCATCAAAGAATAGTTGGGATTTTTCCAGTTGTGTATATAATGATTCTATAGAAGTGTAGGCTGTGTCATTACGCCCTGGCTTTATTAGGTTTACAAGATTTGCTAGAATATGTTGAAATACAGCGCGCAGTGGATTAAAAATAAACTGTCGCTGATAAAATGATTTATAATGTGTCCTGTTCAATACTGTGCCATGGTAACAGAAATACGTATAACAAAATAGCAATGTGCCGAGCAAAAACAATTCTCAATGAAGAGAGTGTCCATGCTTTTTTCACAGGGAAAGACAAAAGTCCTTCGACTCGAAAAAGCTGTGCTTCGTGCAACGCCTTAAATCCTAAACTGAGGGGTAAATCCCTGATTTAAATCACGTACACCTTCAGAAAAATCATGAAAAAATCAAAAAATCAAGAGAAAAATCAAAAAATCATGAAAAAATCACATGATTTTTTGATCACGTACACTTTTTCAGGAGTGATTTGCCCCTCGTCCTAACCCATTCAAGGCGGAATCCCTCTTTTAAGTCGCATGTATTTTATGAACCGGCTAACGCCAGCAATGAATCGAACGACGGAAAGCATTTAAGAACAAGTTGAAAAACTATCCCTCGACTCTATCAAACAGCATCCAATATAACGCCAGATTTCGTCATAGAGTCAATCCATCGACGGGAAAGGGTTCGTATTTATATTGTTCGATAGTTTGCAACACCACGGCTCTTGTTCTTTATATTATTAAGCCGGATGCCAAGTAGATTTCAGTTATGCTAGTGTAGATTTCATGTTAGGCGAAGGATAAACTCAAAATAGAAACAGGTTTTTGCCATTAAGGCAAACCACTGCTAAAGTAGCTCAGTGAAGAATGATATAGAATACATGTAACGCTGATCCAGAAAGGGACAATGGTTTTAACTGTTGATATACACGGTACATATAAAGAAAATGCTCGACTGAATTTTCCAGATTGGTAGTAAACTTAGAAAGTTAAATATATATATTGCAAAAAAGTCTAGCCTGCAAGGTTGCAGATATATGTATGATATAAGATTTCCGGTAATATTAAACAGAAAAAAGCGAGGGATATAAAAAATTATTCCATGCTCCCTTCTCGACTTGTAGGCATCATGCCGCGCGATTAACCTCGTGTTTGAGTGAATGCAGAATGATCAAACAATTTAGTAATCATATAATAACTATGATCAAACTTCTTAAAAAGATAGAGTGCTGGCTAGATAGGCAGTGTTTTGGATAGAGCAATAAAAGCTAAAAGTTGCGATGAACTGCCGATATTCGATATATATTATCTTATTACAAAACCAAAGTTCTTATAGATATCATAGAATTTTCTCTATCCTAACAAAATGTCTATTAGTTCAGGAAACTAAAGTCAACATATACATAACATTTAAACTAATGCGTTAAATATCGTTGCCATGTAGGCCTAGTTATTAGACATAGTTTTCTGTAAATAACTGAATGTGGTCAAATATACTATAAGTTCGATCTTACACCGACGTCAAAATGGATGAGTGTTAGCTATAATTGTTTTCTACGATCTTCGTCTCTTTATGAACTACCGAAGCATTTCTTCTTCATTGCAGAGTTTTTCAAACCTTTCTGGTTCTCACTCTATAATATTGTAATCTTTCTCGCTGATAGTTAGACGAATTAGCGAGGATACAATATTAAGAACGACCACTGCCAGCAATAACATCACCCGAAATGCCATAAACCATTATATCCTAAATCCTTTACTTCAGTAGTCTTTGTTAAAGGCCCTTCGCATGCATTAGACATTAACCCTTAGTTTTTTCTTTAATTATAACCATGTACCGGTAAAAAAATACACACGATACCAAAGATTTTCGTAGAATTTTAGAATTGTACTTTCTATGTATGTTATAGTACACAACCAAGTGTAAAGAAGACAGGTCAACAAGAGTATAGTTGAACTGTGTAAAAACATTTTAAAATTATCGTTTTATTCCACTAGAATCCAAGTAACAGAATTGTGTTTTAAAGTCGTAATATACAGTAAACGTTAGTAGGGATTAACGTTTTACCAGAAGCAAAGGAAAAGCAAGCAAAGAGACTAATTTGTGTAGATTGTTGCCAGTTCTTATAGCATGTTTGTATACACAGAACACCTTTCAAGCTTAATGCTTCATTCTCGACGTAATTCAGGTAAAAATCTATATATTATTTTCAAGAAACTTGCCTGAAATGGGTTCGTCTTGGACAGGGCCAGTAAAATTAAGAAAGCCACTGAGATTTCCTTCTTTAGATAACACATTACTGCTTATTCTTAGAACACTTGACCTAGAATAAAAGCAGTACATGGTAAAAACATTTCGGTCAAAACCTATATTTAATACACGTTGAGAGCTCAGTCATGTCGTGTTCATGCACACAAAGCAACAACAAGTAACTCAGTTTTTAACAACACACCTTGGTTGGTTTGAATCAATTTGTTTGGGCAAGAGATGACTAGGAATGTTCGTGTCTGCTTTTGAGCTTTGAAAGTGAGTATTGTGAGTCTCAGATTGCTGCTCACTGCTCATTGATTCATAGACACGTTGTTCGTTAAATGAACCAAAATTCTGTTCTTTTAGCCGACGATCAGAGTCTGTATCTAGCATAGTCCTATCCCTGAACGACTCCCAAGACGACATAGGATGAATCACAGGAGTGTTGGGCCAAATCTGCGGCGGCATGCCCCCAAATCCTACCCAAATAAGCTTATCTTCTAGCACTCGTTCGACTGCGCCATCATCAAACTTGACTATGTAGCCATCACTATGCCTTGTTTGAATAGTACCGGGACATAAACTTCCATCGCTTCGTCGTGCATAGATAGAGTTGCTAATAATCAGCAAACGTGCACGATTCTGTACGGACGTCATGTGTAGTTCTCGTCCAGTTCAGCCCCGGCTGTGCTTGGGATTTCTGCAACTCCAGGTAGATCCAAATATTGATCCACTATGAACTAAACGCTGCCTGGAGGGGATACGTTCTCCAATCATAAACCAAGTGGCCAAACTGTATCAGCTTACTGCCCAAGAACTGAAAGGTTGTGTTTCGAGAAGAACAACCACTTTCTTTAGAACAAGAACGCAGCAGCTCGGACAACGGTACACTCGAAACCCAAAAAAAAGATATCCCAACCCTGCGAACTGATAAATTGTAAGTGGCAGGTTTCCGTAGGCGTAGCACCAATACCTAGCTTCAGTAGCAAATGTCAGAAGAATGTAAAGGGAAAATGAGGAAAAGAACTGAAGAGCCCCCCTAGCTTGGAGTCACTGACAGAAAGCCTTTGGTCAATCAGTTCTTGCAGGATAAACAAAGAAATTTAATAAGATTATTCAAGAATTTCTAGTTACGTAAATGCACTCATCTGGAGAATGCTTCTGATAATTTCCCCCCAAGGCAATTCGGTTCCTGGCCAATGTAGACGACACGAAGGCCACGTTGTGAAGCCTCGGAGCGTTTAATTGGCGTTTTTTGCTATTTCTCGTTTCTGTAGAAAACTAGGCTTTCTACTACGCGGGTGTTCGTGACGTGTTTTGATCGTAGATATATATCTGTTGTTGCCGACCAAACTGAAACAGCAGGTGCGGGTTTGTTATTGCTACGGTGCGTGACCGGCTCATATACCGGTCGCCAGGTGAAACGCGTTCTGCGCTTTTGAATTAAATCCCTTTCCGTTTTACACCAGAACTCGATGTAATCGCAGTGTTGGCAGTGCTTAATCTTCACACCTTGTTCTTTTTTCGTAGAGAATTCCAAACATCTTCCGTCGTTCACAAACATTCGAGATGCCGTCTTATCGTCGTGTCACCCGGCAGCACACTTCAAATGGTTTCAAGAATGGCGCGGGAAATAAATCGAAAAACTAAATTTAACGTGCAAAAAAGAGAAGAAAAAAATCCCTCCGACGGAATTATGGACATCTGATTTTCATTCAAGCTCTCATAACCCCTTACCGCTTATGTTGTATGTTCTTCACTTGCCGAGAGGTCGGAAATGACTCTTTTCAATTGACAACGCAGCCCAGAGATGTTTCACGAGTTGTTGTTATAAACCCATTCTTAAAATGGAAACCAATTTAAATATTCTTTTATGGGCATCAATCAGACGTCGTATGTGAGTGTGTAATTCAAACGAATCTTTGCTTCATAACGAGGCTACAAGAGCTTATTTAGATGTACATAGAGTATTTTAAATAGCGGTCATTTTGGAAGACATCTGTGTGTCAAGCTCTTCGGGGATCATTGAAACCTCTCTTCTCACACATCGTTAGATATTCATAGCATTTCGGCCAATCCGGTTGCTTGATTTACGTCGCATGTACTTACCTAGAAACCCAGTCTAACCCAGAGACCAATTAATTCAAGTGCGAGAACAATACATATGTTAATTTAAAATCTCAATACTGTATTTAGAAATGTTTTCTAAATACAGTAAACTGTATTTAGAAAACATTTCTAAATACAGTACGCTTTATTTGGAAATCATTTCTCAATACAATTTTCTGTCGCTATAGAAACCAGTTCCAAATACAACAGATTTTTTTACCTAACAGCGCTTCACAATATAAGCGACTACATGCGATACATATATTACAAGTAAAATAGACTAACAAGAAACCAAACTTACGTTGGTGCAATTTAAGTTATTCGACGACAGACAGAAACCTACGAAAAGCGCTAAAACAGTGATGTTGCAGACTGATTGAAGTAATGAAGTTTAAACATCCATCTACCTTTCATAATATTATGAAGTACATATAAAAGTATACAAGACAGTCACCTCACGCTTTGTTTTCTCCGGTATCGACCATTAACATCTTCGGTCTTCTTTACTTGTAAAGCTCTACATTATTCCAATTGTCATCTATATTTTCTCTGCTCAATATCAGTCCTGGCTAAATTGATCCTGCTACTCAACATAATCTAATGTATGTTATCCAATAAATCCAACATCTTGCGAACCAAAACTCCTGGCTGTTTTAAAACAAAAATTCCCCTTGTTTCTGCAAGCGCTTGACGACCAGTCTGTTGTGATTGCCCTCGTTGCAATGAATATCTAATGATGTGTGAGAATATAGCGAGGCGCAGACGAGCTATTGTTAACGGCACATGGGATTTAGCAACCAAGTCTAGAACACTAACTTGGATTTGAAATATTACTTAAAATGCTACTGTGGAAGTGTTTTGGTCACGAGTGACTCATTGCAATGAGTGCGACTCATTGCACGCGTGTCAAGTCTATTTTGGGACACGTCGGACAGATGGCTGCATGATCACGTGGATCAATTGACGTCAGAGGCTCTCAAAGAACGTTAAGTGCAAAGAACGAGTGGTGTTTGTCACTGCATATCGCGTGTCGACGTTGAAAGATCGAGTGAACGAGATTTTCAACATGCACGTTTCCCAGTGTGCACACCTTGCTCGTTCTCTTCGGATTGTGTTTTATTTTATATTTCTTCAAACTGTCATCTGGCCTTGGCTTTTGATTTGATATATGTTTTATAAAAGTTATTCTTAACTTTCAAAGAAGTTCTAATGCCAGGTGTTATCCGTGGTTTAGCCATGTACTTAATAGATTTCCTACTCAGCTGCTTTAAAGGAATATGTTTGTCAATTATTTTTGTTAGTTCAGAGTTAAATTTATCAAACATGTCATTAACATTGCTATTGAGGAGTTTTAAATTCCAGTTTATTGTCTGGATATCTTGAAGAAAATCTTGTTCATTAAAATGAGTAAAATCTCTTTTATAAATCTTAAAACCTTCAGGTAAGGTTGTAAACTTGTTAACGATAAGAAAATTTGGAAGGTGATCAGTTAAATCATAGACTATATCGCCACTAATTGTATGGTGAGCAATTGATTTGAAAAACACATTATTTTATCAATTAAAGTAGCTGAGAAATGAGTAATTCTAGTAGGTTGCAGGATATGGGGATTAAAGAAGTAGGATCCTAATATATTTAAGAACTCATCTGCACCTGAATGTGTGTCTGAACTTAAAAGATTTAAATTAAAATCTCCCATAATAATGCAATAATTATTTTCTTATATATATAATTGTTATATATATATACATATCAATTCATAAGCATTCATAATCAGCTGTAATGTAATGTAATGTAATGTAATGTAATGTAATGATTTATTTAACGTCGTAAACACAGGATGTGGTCGCCCAATCATCCGAGCCAGAGGCTCATGTTAAAAGTGCACGACATAAACTAAGACCTAAGTGTTGATTTTACGGAGACAAGACCTTTCTTATATGGAAATTTAATTTATCAGAAACAAAGAAACCTGTCCACTTGCAATAGATAGACTAGGTTGCGAAATAAATGCGTATCCAGGAATATTATGGGCATGTAAACTTTCCTCAGAAACTTTATAAATAAATATAAATTTAAATTAAATTAATGGTTTAATATCAACATTATCGCACCTATTAGGTGAATTACAATGTTCTTTACAATAAATTATATAGAGAAAGGATATAATAATATACTATTTGCGAACAAATCTAAAATATATGAATGTATAATAAAATTTATATTTAAGTCTAAAAGTTTGGAAATTCAATTAGAAATTCAGTAGGATCAAAAGTTCAAAAATGTTCAAAAATGAACAAACAAGACAAGAACCTAATGATTGTAGCACATTGCCGGAATAAATCTTTTTTTATATCTTTCAGTGCGGCACTTAGGTAAGGTAAAACTACTGTTATTGCGTAGCGAACGCCCATGCGTGGTCCCACGAGACTCAGGGAAAAGGTGGTGAAGTTGAGAACTTGGGTTACCAATCTTTTTAAAAGTTTTCAGTAAAAGTTTTCGTTTCTTACACTTTTTTGTCCCCACAACGTAGTTTCAAACTGATTTCACCCTTTTGGGTCCCCACAATGCCGTTTTAGGCTGGTTTCAGACTTTTAGGTTCCCACAAGTTAGTTTTAGACTGGTTTTACACCTTTAGGTCCCCACAATCTTGTTTTAGACTGGTTTTACAGTTGTAGGTCACCAGAAGTTGGTTTCACGTTGGTTAGACTGGTTTTCCACTTTTACTTCTCCACAACGTAGTTATAGGCTGGTTTTACACTTTCTGGTCCTCAGAACGTATTTTTAGATTGGTTAAATATATATATATATATATATATATATATATATATATATACAAATACCAGATCCAGAATGTTGTTACCGCGAGTATGTTGATTATTCACTTGGGTAAGGAAATAGTCGTCCACTAGGGATTTGAACAAATCGGCGCTACTATCGGTTGTGTTATTTGTAAACTCGAGATTGTCATTCGAATACTCTTCAAAATCCCAAGGGATATTAGGATAATTAAAGTCCCAGGTGATATAAATGCCATCAAAGTTGTTGTGAAACGGTGAAGAAAAAGGCGAGGAAAACAACATGTTTGCAGAGCGTTAAAGACGCTGCCATATTGAACCAAATTAGACTGCTCCAAGTTAGACTGCAGAATCCACCCAGTTACGAAAAGGGTTTGCGTTGATCGTTCAATCGTTGGAGGCGGTGTTAAAAAATAGGACTTATATATAGGCGTAGCACTAAGAGCAGGTGCTTGATAATCTTCTGCCTTTGGAGCCTCGAACAGATTTTGTATAGTTTTCTGGAGCGGTGTTTGAAGATTGTTCTGAACTTGAAGCTCATTCTGCAACTGATTTTGGAATGCTAGGAAACGCTGTAGCTCGTTGAAGTAAAGAGTTTTCATCAGAAGTTAACTGCGGCGCTTGTGCAATACGTTCCATTTTTTGATTGGAGTTATACAAAGCGTTCAAGACAGGCGACTGCTGATAAGACTGTTTCGTAAAATAAGACCTTGAAACATCATTTTCTTCAGGTAGAACATTAGTCTTGAGACGATGTTGATCATCGGTAGTTGGTTTAAATCAAGCATAAGATAACCGAGAGGGAGACTCGTTGCTTCCTCGTAGCTCTTCATAAACTCTTGAACATGAATTCAATTGCCGTGCCAGAATAGAAATTTGTTGCTTGTCACGAGGAGATCTGAAGAGCACAATGTGTCAATGTAGTGGGTATTGAGGCTAATGTTTCTGGTTTCCTTGCCTTGATGGAATATATTTTGAACACTATACATGACAGACAAATTTTGGTGATGACTTCCATTAGTAAATAAACTAGAATGTTAATCTAAAAGTAACTAATAAAGCGGAAAACATGTTTAACAATTACAGTGGTAATCAGAAGCAGCAATTCCTCGTTTGACCAACTTACTATTTGATATTATTGGGACACATGCGACCCCCCACACTCCCCCACTCGCCACGTCCCTGGCTCTGTCCCCATAACAATCCATACTCGTTACGAGGCACAAACTGCACGAGATTGAAAACACACATATGTTTATATGATATACTGTATATTTACACGCAATTTACATATATACCTTTTGGGTGTACTGGCTCACCATCAGCTAAAATGTGCTGACGAGGCCCAAAAGGACGAAACAGCTGTCTACAGTTGGTGATGGATGGTGGCCAGACACTGCACTTGTATGTATATATATATATATATATATATATATATATATATATATATATATATATATATATATATATATATATTTTAATCAGTGCTTTGAAATCGGAGGAAAAGTACTAGTACTTTGAAATAATGCAAACTGGGTTTTCAAAGTCTTGGGACTTTGAAATAAGGCAAATTATATTACGTTTCAGAGGTATTTTCGGAGTTTTGAGTTTGAGAAGTCGGTTTAAATACTCGACGTCGGACTTTACCGGGATTACAAAGCCCTCGTGCATTAAAAAGGCTCGCCTTTTCAAAAAGCACTTGGACTTTGAAATCCCGGTAGAGACCTCCGTCTCGTATTTCAACTATTACATATATATATATAGTATAAGTAGGCTTACCTCAACATGTTGAGTGTTGCAACTGTCAGTTTCACGCGGGGCGATCTTCAGGCAACTGGATAATTTCGATTCGTGTGGGGGCGGTGAAATAATTAATTAAATGAAATAAATAAATAAATTCATTTGTGGGCGTGTGGGCGGTGAAAGAATGAATGCATCCTTCAAATGGTTTTGGCCGAAAGGTGAGCGTGTGGGAGGTGGGTTCCTCAAATTCCTTTCCTTGTTTTGATTCTTGTAGAGATTGTTGATATTAAATTTACCTGGTTAACTAGCCTCATGTAATCGGCCCTTTAAAAACTATTTCTCTAACTCTTTCCTGTCCAAATCGGTCTTTGGTAGTTTATTCTGGCTAACGCCAGACGATTTTATTCAGTTAAGAAAAATACAGAGAAAC
The DNA here is from genome assembly GCA_964035015.1 of Corallium rubrum. Taxonomy (NCBI): domain Eukaryota; kingdom Metazoa; phylum Cnidaria; class Anthozoa; order Scleralcyonacea; family Coralliidae; genus Corallium; species Corallium rubrum. The sequence goes on from OZ036005.1 coordinate 13,454,334, forward strand.
ATGAAACGTTGACATGTACAAGGGGCTTTTCAAATGTTTTACAAACAATTGCCTATCTTAGATTTACACCACAACTATATATAATAATGGGTCATATGTGTCCCGCATAGAACGTTGACAAACGTAAATTTTTAAAAGTTTTAACTGAACACTAAACTCAAATAAATGTAGTTTAAAACTACTAGTTATATAGCTAGAGTTTCACTGGATGCAACGATGACTGTCATTGGTTGGTTACGTTTGTAGTCACATGACCTTAGCTAAATTTCAATGTCTACTGAGCGGGCAACAATTGAGAACTTATTGCCAGCTCGGTCAATAAGTTTTCAATTGTTGCCTGCTAGAACTTTGAACTCTTCACGGCATCCTATAAACAAAAGCTTGTTTGGTACGAAAAGAGAATATTTATACATCTTCGATCAAAGCATGCATGTGAGAAGATTAACTGGAGAAATGTATTGCTGTTCTTTTGTTCTGAGACTTATATTTGTTTGGTTGAAATGAAATTATGGAGCCAGGCTGCCAATTTAGCCAATTAAGCACCCAGTTCAGCTTGACAAATATAGCAATTGTCTTATGCAAAAAAATATTGTAATATAAAGCTCAGAACACACAAGAACAGAGGCTTTAAGGGTCCTTGGAAATTGACAGACAGGGTACTAATGCTAACTCAATGCCAGAAAAACAGTCCTATTTATCACTAAATGCAATTCAACAGTGGTATTCTATTGTTCATTTACTTTTTTGTAGCAACAATTAGTGTAACATACTTTGTTATAGATATATTAATACACTCTTTTTTAACCAGGTGATGTACTCTATAAGGAAATGCACTATATATATCATGCAGGAATTATTGTTTTTGCCCTATAAATAAGGACCTGCTAAGAACCTGTAAGCCTGATTTCTCGCTACACATCCAACCTATAAGAATAATTTCAGCCTGACTTGGAAGAATAGGGGTTCTTTTATGCTGGTTTTTACTGTATATCCAAGATATATTTTTGAAGAAATTTTAAGACATGCTTAGCTTGGTTACTATATAATGTCAGTTTATTTTAAATTGTTTCTTGACCTGTTGCTATGCTTATAGCTTCGTATTTTTTCTGGCTAACGCCAGACGATTTTATTGAGCACAGGGAAGAGGTCCAGGCCGCAAAGTGTCAAAACTGCTATCTCTTTAACACTTTGAAGCATGAAGACGAGTCTTTAGTATTTTATTCGGGCTAACGCCAACGATTTTATTCAGCTCAGGGGAGGTTCAGCTGGCCGGCTTAAAGTGTTAAATTACTTATTATAAATCAGAATATATAAGGTTAGATAAGCTGCCGAAACAAAGAACGTTGTAGTCTACGTAGTAGGCTTTCTCTCTGACGAAGGACCTTCGTTCGAAACGTTAGACTCCTACGTTCTCTGTTTCGGTAGTATATCTAACCTTACTATATTTCAATTGTTGTTTCAACACTGCCTACGCAGCACACTACTTTTATTTCACTATTATAAACTAGTCTTTGTACTGCATGTTGATGTACATGGGCTACCATATCATATAGGTAACATCTAATTTAAACATCCCCGTCCAAACCCATTTGCGATAATTCTGCTCAGCTGCAGTAAATCACAATGTACGTGTGCCATCACACAGCTTAGACTGACAAATAGGTCATACCATTTCATCAGTTTATACAATTATACATCTGGTCGCATTCTCAAGCAAATCCATTTGTAGTAATTTTGTTGGCTGTCTTAAATCGCGTGCAGGCCTTTTTCCATCTGCATTGCCTACACCAAAACTGGCGATTTTCGATACCGTAGACTTTTCGACATTTTTTCTTTTCGATTTTCTTCTTTGTCTTCGGGTGCAAACGAAAGCTTGATGGCATAGCTGGCGCGGATACATTGAGAAAATCTATTTCGAATGGCGGACTGAAGAAGGGGAGTGGCGAAGAAATAAAATGTGATGGATTTACCGATGGCGAACAATCCAGTGCAGAAAACCTTCGGAATTTCTTCTTGTAGTACTCCAGTTCAGCGTCTGCCATTCTGAGAGAAATAAATAGGTTTGCTGAGTCAACATTCCGGCATAGCCTGCGTATTGTGCGAGTTGTTTGTACTCTACTATCTGCGGTTTCAAGTAAATCCACCCAATCCATCCCAATTTAACCCACCCAATTTAAGCAAACCTTTCTCAATCCATCCCAATACGTCCCAATCCATCCCAACCTGTCCCAATTCATCCCATGCCAAACCGTCCCGATCCATCCTAGTTCATTCCGATCCATCCCAATCCATCCCAAACCTTCCCGATTTAACCCAACTCATCCCAATCCATCCCGATCCAATCCTAATCCATTTCAATCCAATTCATCCCTATCCAATCCTAATCCACCAAAGCCATCCCAAACAACTCAAACCAGCCTCAATCCATCCCAATCCATCCCGATCCTTCCCAATCCACCCCGAAGATCCATCCCGATCCATCCCAATCCATCCCAATCCATCCCAATCCATCCCAATCCATCCCAATCCATCCTAACCCGGCCCAATCCATCCTAATCCATCCCAATCCATCCCATTCCACCCCAATCCATCCCAATCCATCCCAATGCATCCCAATCCATCCCAACCCATCCACGTACATCCAAATCCATCCAAATCCATGCAAATCCATTCAAATCCTTCAAAATCCATCAAAATCCATCAAAACCCATCCAAATCAAGCCAAATCCACCCAAACCCATCCAAATCCATCCAAATCCGTCCAAATCCATCCCAGTCCATCCATCCCAATCCACCCCAATCCACCCCAATCCATCCAAATCCATCCTAGTCCATGCAAATCCATGCAAATCCATGCAAATCCATCTAAATACACCCAAATCCATCCAAGTCCATCTAAATCCACCCAAATCCACGCAAATCCACGCAAATCCATCCAAATCCATGCAAATCCAGCCAAACCCAGCCAAATCCATCAGAATCCAGCCAAAACCCATCCAAATCCACCCAAACCCATACAAATTACAAATCCATACAAATCCATACAAATCCATACAAATTCATCCAAATCCTTCCAAATCAACCCATATCCGTCCAAATAAATCCAAAATCCATTTAAATCCATCCAAATCCACCCAAATCCGTCTAAACGCGCCTAAAGCTATACAATTCATGCAAATCCATGTAAATCACATCGGGTGTATAATATTTATTACATATGTTCTCTTCAATAAAAACCTTTTATTTTCTACCTCAATTCTTCTTCTTCTTCTTCTTGAGATGCATAAGATGCGCCAACATCGAGAGCAGACGATGATCCTCCTCTATCCAGAGAATACTTACACATTACCTAGAAAAACAGAACAACTAGAAGAATTAAAAGACCGCAGTCATTTCAATAAATTTTTAGATAAATTATAGAGGTGACTTGTACATTATAAGCAAAATAACATAGAATTAAAAGACTGCAGTACTTCAATAAATGAATTATAAGGTGCATATGTAACAGGCTTCTTAAATCTCGAATCCTGTTCGATATTTGCTAACCTTTCTCATATCCCAACAAGTTTGTTATTTAGAAATCCCGAATCCCGTTGTTCAATTCTCCTTATTTCCCGAATCACGACAGCAAATATTTCAAACAGTGAAATAATACTGAGTCATGTGCTGCGTAGGCAGTGTTGAAATACAAATCGAAATATTGTAAGGTTGAAGTACTGACGAAAATATTGAACGTAGCTTCTAACGTTTCGAGCGAAGGCCCTTCGTCAGAGATATACGTAGATATGCGAAGGCCCTTCGTATGCGTATGCGTATGCGTATGCGTATGCGTATGCGTATGCGTATGCGTATGCGTATGCGTATGCGTATGCGTATGCGTATGCGTATGCGTATGCGTATGCGTATGCGTATGCGTATGCGTATGCGTATGCGTATGCGTATGCGTATGCGTATGCGTATGCGTATGCGTATGCGTATGCGTATGCGTATGCGTATGCGTATGCGTATGCGTATGCGTATGCGTATGCGTATGCGTATGCGTATGCGTATGCGTATGCGTATGCGTATGCGTATGCGTATGCGTATGCGTATGCGTATGCGTATGCGTATGCGTATGCGTATACGGTGTACCAGCTTCAGCTAAGAAATATTGATTGTGCAATAATTGAACGCAGGGCATATATTGAGAAATAACTAAAGCCAACCGAGAACAGTTTCAGGGCCATTTTCTAAGAAAAGAACCTAAGCCGTTGGCAACATTGACAACATAATGCCAGAATATTTTACTTGACGTCAAGAAGAACGAGCATTCCGGCAGGTTTGGTTAAAAACCTAGCATTATTATTAACAACATGCATTACGACATTAACATTTATTATCATGTGCATAGCAGTATATATAATGTCATCGAACTCAACCTATACATATATATATATATATATATATATATATATATATATATATATATATATATATATATATTAAAAAACCATCTGAGTCCCAGTATAGCAAATTAATGATTACAGCGTCTCATTGGCGATCAGAAGGTTGTGCATGTTGTACACATATTCAACCTACGTTCAAATAATATAAGTCGTCCCAGTAGCTTAATGGTTCGAGCGTCTCATTGGCAATCAGAAGGTTGTGGGTTGTACTGACACATATTCATCCTACGTTAAAAATATCTAGTAGAAAACAATCTAAAGTTCCAATAGCTCCTCTGTCAAAACATCTCACTATAGTAATCAAAATGTTTTGTGTTGTACACATAATCGATCTACGTTCAGTCATCTGAACTGATCTGCTGCATATAACTCAATGGTTAGAGCGTCTCACCAATGATCAGAAAGTTGTGGGTTGTACACTAGTACACATATCCATTTCACGTTCAAACTATCGTTTCAGTAACTCCAATTGTTAAAGCATCCCTCACTGGAGAACAAGAGACTGTACAGTGTACACATATTCGTCCTACACATATCCATCCTAGACGTTCAATCTATCTGAGACAGTAGCTCAATTGTTACAGCATCTCACCGGCGATCATGGGTTCGAGTCCCGCTTAGGAAGTCGGAAATTTTTCTAAGTAAAATGGCTCGAAGAACATTTACATTCAATTCTCATATCCGAGCTAGTATATCTATCCCTTCTCTTAACACTATACATGCATTACTTATATAATCAGTATATATAATGTCTGACATCGAACTCTACCTACGTTCAAATCATTTGAGTCCTAGCTAGTAGCTCAATGATTAAACCGTCTCAGAGGCGATCAGATTTTTAAATGCGTTCGAGTCCCGCTTGGGAACTTACTCAGTGAAATATCTCGAAGAACATTTACTTCCAAAGGGAAACTATTCCCAATTTACTGAATCCTAGAAACCTAAACGACCATTTCTAATACTTTCTGCCCAATCATATACCCAACCTGAACTCAGTGACTAACGAGAATTGAAGCTATCTCACGTTCATTAAACAGCGAAACGTTTGAAACGACAAAATCGTTTCTAGAACAAAAAGAGCGGGCACCTGTTTGATATTCCTGACGTCATTCTCCATGTGGCTTCATTATTTGAACTTATCTTATTGACCATAAAATATTGATGTGCACAAAAATGTAATATGCTAATTACAAAAAAATCCTACGTGTCCTTTCCAATATTATTCTTTGAATCTTTGCATGGTGATAAATTGTAATAGAAGCGAGAAATTATGGTAGACCTGGAAATAGTGTTGGATCCTGGGATCCTCGTTCCAAGAAAGGATTTTGGTTGTAAGAAAGTTTTGGGCTGACCAGTGCCAACGAACTTGGCCTGAATTGTTTGTAAGAGAGCCTGTTCACACTGCGCTTTGAGATAGATCCGAGATCGATCTGAGCAGAGCGAGCTTATTAGTGTGAACTCAGTGTGAACATGCCCTATAAGTCAACCTATCAGCTCGCTGGGCTTGCAAGCCCATAGTAATTTGGCCTGCCGTATATATCACTTTTGCTTGAATTACATGTACATGAAATATGGAAGCTTGGCCATGTTCAGTCAGTGATCCTACGTTTCACGTGTGTGTATTCACTGTGAAAGTGATGAAATATCAAAATATCATTTCAATCCAATATATTTTGATATGTGCAGCTTTATTAATGATTGTTTTAGTCCTGCTAAATGTACTGTAGTATTGCAACCACCGTGTTTTCGTCCCTAGTGTAGGATCCAAGAAAGGTTGGAACTATTTCCAGGTCTGAATTTACTAGAAATACATGAATGCAACAACCTCTCGCCCGCTTTTATTAAATGCTTTCTTGAAACACCCCCCACCCACCCACCCTGATTACAATAAGCACACCTGATAATTACAGCCAACATAAAAACAAACAGACATATATAAAAACAAATGATAATCCTCAAGCTCATTCTATAATTTATGGATAAGATGAACATATCAAAGCAAAACTTAGATTTCATTATTAAATTCTGGTTGTACAAAATGTTTTTAGGAGATTTCAAAAGGGATTATTTTTAACAAGCTTTAAATGGCTTCCCTATATATGCATCCATGTTTTGCAAAGGCAGAATTAAAAGTCAACAGCTCAAAAATTACATTTATAATAGAGTCCGAGATAAAAAAAATTCGGTAGAATTGGATTCTTGAAAGCAGTATTAAACAGACAACGTTTCAGTCGAAAATTTGGAAATACAGCCAAAAAAATCGCCAAAGCCCATGGCCATGAATGATGAGTATTTAATAATAAAAGTAATGAAGTAATGCCAATGAAAAACATCACGTCTACATAAGCTTATAAAGGTAGTGTTTTGAGTTAGCTTTAGTTAAGCTGATTTATGGTTTGGACGAGCAAAGGGAAAGCACGAAAACGTGAAGCTGTATATTGTTTAGGTTAAGCGAAAACTTGAAAAATATAACAAGAATCCTACCGTTTATTTGACCACGGAGTAAGTGACTGCAGATCGTGTTTTTGTTTACAATACGGCGTTTGGTTTCTTCAAGTTCTCTGGTTTCTCTTCAAGATATATTAAACGGGTTGTTCGTATCCTTCTTTTCTTCGTGCTCCATTTCGGTTCGTTTAAATAAACGAAAGCAAAATACTATTTGTTTGAGGAGTTCATAGTTTTCTTCGTCGCTAGTCACCAGTGTCCAACTATTCTTACCGCGTGACGTCGTACCAAACATATATATATAAATATATATATATATATATATATATATATATATATATATATATATATATATATATAAACTATTTCCCAGATTTCGTCTCCCTCGCTTTTTCTACACGCGTGTAAAGTGGACTCCCGCATGTCGAGATTAGCACCCTCACCGGGCTCCGGGCCTTCGGCCCTCCGCCCGGGCTCGGGGATTATAATGGTACCACCACGTATTATTTATTGCTGAGTTCAGTCAACCTGTTGACTCAGGCCTTTGTCGTCTGTTCGTATTTGCTTTGCATGCATGACATCTAAGGCTTTTGAGTCAACAAGTCGAAAGCTCAGTAATAAATAAATTAACCAACACGGTGTTTCTACACATTCTCACTTCTATTAAATCCAAGATACTCGCTCCACAATAATCAATGTTTATATATATATATATATATATATATATATATATATATATATATATATATATATATATATATACATTTGTGAAAATGTACAGTGTTTCAAACAATATTGTTCAAACACGAGTAATATTTGTTCCCCCTCTTTAAAAACACCGAGCCATAAAGTTTTAAACATTATTCTATCATATTATGTTTGACTAGATCTTCAGGCCATGATTTTTCAAAACACATTTTAGCAACTATATTTTACGTGAAAGTTGAGTAAGTTCAACGTTTGGAATCAAACTTAATTTCGCCAAAACGTTTTGAAAGAACAGAAGAATCGACAAATCTCTTATTTCCAGTGCAACTATACAATAACTCCATGATGACATAGATAGAATCTAGATTCTATGAAGCATTCGAACTCGAAGATATATGAAATATTCTCTGAATTAACCAACGAAATCACAATAACATCTAAGACCACAAGGAAAAAAGTAGTGTACTGGCTATATAGTTTGTACAAAAATCGAAAATGTTTAAAAGATTGATGCATCTATATACTGCTCAAATTCGTAAAGAAGGTTTAATGTTTTGAACGAAATCTTTTCGTAACATTTCTCTCTATTAATTTATTAATCTTTTTGTATTTCATCCCAAAGCTAAGCTTACTACAGAATCAAGAAATCCACAAAGCCACCTTTCAAGCTGGATAATGTAACCGCATCCAGCCGACAATATTTGAAACCAAACTGATCATAAACCGCGAAAATAAACATCTTGAAACTCAAAATATAAGTTAAACAAAGATGAGTTAAACAAAGACAACAAATGAAACGGAGACGGTGATACTTCGCCTTTAGTTGCAAAGTCATCATCAGACCTGACAAACATCTATATAAAATATGCAAGGATGGGGAAATATGGTTAAATAACTAGTCTACAGCCTATATATATACTATCCTAACGAGGCCTCTATAACTTTTCTCTTTGATTTTATAGGTAAGTTCATGAGAGCATGGATATGGCATTATTTTATAATGGAACTCATATATATATATATATATATATATATATATATATATATATATATATATATGTATATATATATTATATAAGTACTGAGAAATATCAGCTTGCGAGGCAAGAAATAATAATCGTAACAAAAAGTTTTTCTTGAATGTGATTGGTCGTACGATTCAGTTCACTAGTGAAAAATATCGTACTACCAATCACAGTGTCAATACGATATTTGTCACCTGTGAAAAAAATCGTATCAGCTTTTTCCCGCGCATGGCTTGTTGAACTACTCAGTTGGTTTGCTTACTGCTTCGTTGGAAAATGGCTTTACGGTTTGTCGAGATACCCAGCTCTGTACAGGAATTCATCGAAGGTCAGGAGAACGAAAATACAAAACGAAAAACACTACAGGACGTTGCACTTCTCAGTCAAGATTTTTTGTCTTTGAAGAATGACTCAAGAAAAATCGAGGATATTTCGCCAGCGGAACTCAATGTTTACTTGAGCGAGTTTATTATCTCTGTCCGAAAGAAAGAGAGCAACGAAGAATACGAGCCAAATTCCCTGCGTTCTAAGTTTGCCAGTTTTGAAAGATATTTGAAGAAAACAAATTACGGATTCAGTATCATCAAGGACAAAGAGTTTGAACAGGCTCGACTGGCATTGCAATCAAAACAGAAAGACCTCAAGCAAAAAGGGAAAGGCAACAAACCAACTGCTTCGGTTGCTCTGAGCGAAGATGAAGTCAAACTGCTTTATGATTTGAAACTTTTGGGTACTTCGCCTTCCGAAGCTTTATTAAACACGATATGGTTTAATAACACAATTTATTTTGGTCTCCGTGGTTGCAAAGAACACAGAGATATGTGCTGGGGCGACGTACAACTACGCCAAACGTCGAGTGGGGAAGAATATCTTGAGTATTTTGAACGGCAAACAAAAACTAGAACAGGAGAGAACCCAAGAGATGTGCGAAAAGTTAAGCCAAAAATGTTTGCTGTCCTTTCCACTTCGAGTGAAAAAGACCCTGTCGCTGTTTACAAGTTCTACGCAGAAAAACGGCCGAAAGAAATGGATGTGGACGAAGCACCATTTTACCTCGCCATCAACAATTGCAGAAAAGATTCATCGAAACCTTGGTTTAAGAAATCTGCCGTCGGTGTAAACACCCTCAACTCTCTGATGAAAAGAATGGGTGATAAAGCTGGATTTGGTCCAAATCTGAAAAACCATAGCGGCAGTAAAACGATGATGCAAACCTTGACAGACAACAATATTCCTACAACCGACATAATTCAACTTTCTGGACATAAAAACTTGCAAAGCGTTACTAATTATTCGACGGTATCACAAAGCCAGCAAATGAAAATGTCTCGGGCTTTAAGTGGCTTGGCGACGGCAAAAGATGGAGGTTCCAGCAACGATTTCCATCAAACCGTATCATTGCCATTAGTCGACAACAAATCTACCAGACAAAACCAGCAAAAGATGTAACAACAACAACAACAACAACAACAACAACAACAACAACAACAACAACAACAACAACAACAACAACAACAACAACAAGGCGCCATATCTTTACTTTCTGGAGCTTTGATTCAAGGAGGTCGTATAAACATTTCTATAAACAGTTTAAATCAATCTCCAGTTGCAGAGAGTGAATCACCGATAAGGTACAAAAGGATAAGACTCATTGAATCAGATTCAGATTAGTCTGAAAATCTATTGTAAAATCTATTGTTAAAATATTGTAAAAATCTATTATAAGAAAAAATGATCTGAGACTATGACTATATATGTTGCGTTAATGACAATCTCATGTCTGTTTTAGCTAATTTTGAGGCTGTACAATTTTTCCGTGTCCGTGACTTATTTCGAAGAATATTTAAACTTTTTCCATTTTGTATTTTTTGTGTAATTTGTATTTTTACATTGTTTTTAGCTTTTTCGACGGATACTTTTAGACATTGTTGATTTAAATTACCTTTCATATTTACAATTAAACTATCCTTCAGTCTTCAGATATGACGGATCGGAGCAGTTGGCGGTAGCTGCACTATAGCTAAAAATAGAATAGAAGCTTCAAAATCATGCTTTATCTCGCGTTTTGGATGGATTCGTTCTACGTCATGCCAAGCGATTTTCAAGTTTCATGAACTTTAGTCCAAGCTAATATACCAGATTTTTTTCGTCACAAAGAAAATCCACCGACAGGAAAGAGTTATATAAAGAACACGTTAAAAACCTACGATCTCTTAATTTTTTCTAAACAGCATTAGACTCTCAACGCCAGATAATTTTTCTCGTCACACTAAAGAGAGAGTCCACGCAAACAGGAAAATGATGAAACTGGTTTTGTTCACTATCGGCTGTACGTTTAATCTGTTTAGTGTTGTATAAAGCTTACTTGTTGTAATGGCCAGTCATAATCCAGATGTCCTTGAAAAGCTTCATGTGTATCTGTAGTTTGTCTTGATTTCTCCGTAGCTAACGAAGCAAACTGTGTTTCAAAATCAGATCGATTGTCCTTGGAATGTTTTTCATCATGAGACGGATTGTGCAGCGATTTATCAACTGCAAAAGAGAGAGAGAGAGAGACATCAGAGAAAGACCTAATTATCCATCAAAGAATAGTTGGGATTTTCCCAGTTGTGTATATAATGATTCTATAGTCGTGTAGGCTGTGTCATTACGCCCTGGCCTTATTAGGTTTACAAGATTTGCTAAAATATGTCGAAATACAGCGCGTAGTGGATTAAAAATAAACTGTCGCTGATAAAATGATTTATAATGTGTCCTGTTCAATACTGTGCCATAGTAACAGAAATACGTATAACAAAATAGCAATGTGCCGAGCAAAAACAATTCTCAATGGAGAGAGTGTCCATGTTTTTTTTCACAGTGAAAGACAAAAGTCCTTCGACTCGAAAAAGCTGTGCTTCGTGCAACGCCTTCAATCCTAACCCGAGGGGTAAATCCCTGATTTAAATCACGTACACCTTCAGAAAAATCATGAAAAAATTAAGAGAAAAATCAAAAAATCATGAAAAAATCACATGATTTTTTGATCACGTACACTTTTTCAGGAGTGATTTGCCCCTTGTCTTAACCCATTCAAGGCGGAATCCCTCTTTTAAGTCACATGTATTTTATGAACCGGCTAGCGCCAGCAATGAATCGAACGACGGAAGCATTTAAGAACAAGTTGAAAAACTATCCCTCGACTATATCAAACAGCATCCGATATAACGCCAGATTTCGTCACAGAGTCAATCCATCGACGGGAAAGCGTTCGTTATTTATATTGTTCGATAGTTTGCAACACCACGGCTTTTGTTCTTTATATTATTAAGCCGAATGCCAAGTAGATTTCAGTTATGCTTGTGTAGATTTCATGTTGGGCGAAGGATAAACTCAAAATAGAAACAGGTTTTAGACATTAAGGCAAACCACTGCTAAAGTAGCTCAGTGAAGAATGATATAGAACACATGTAACGTTGATCCAGAAAGGGACAATGGTTTTGACTGTTGATGTACACAGTACATATAAAGAAAATGCTCGACTGAATTTTCCAGATTGGTAGTAAACTTAGAAAGTTAAATATATCTATTGCAAAAAAGTCTAGCCTGCAAGGCAGCAGAGATAGAGAGAGCAAGTAGATATATATATATATATATATATATATATATATATATATATATATATATATATATATATATATATATGATATAAGATTTCCGGTAATATTAAACAGAGAAAAGCGAGGGAGATAAAAATTTACTCCATACTCCCTTCTCGACTTGTATGCATAGTAATCATATAATAACTATGATCAAACTTGTTAAAAAGAGAGAGTGCTGGCTAGATAGGCAGTGTTTTGGATAGAGCAATAAAAGCGAAAAGTTGCGGTGAACTGCCGATATTTCTAGTAACAAAATACCGATATCTCAAGCATAGCCCTTCGTCATGCACATTCGCGTTCGGCACGAAACGTCAGTATTTCGTTGCTTAAAATCTTGCTAGTTTGCCACCTTTTCGCTTTTCTATGATCAAACTGTCGCCTTATATTCGAAGCCTGTTTTGTCTTTCAACGCCAATGCATCTGCAAGCATGTCCTATTTTGGGGAACCAATTTTATCTTATTACAAAACCAAAGTTCTTATAGATATCATAGAATTTTCTCTACCCCAACAAAATGTCTATTAGTTCAGGAAACTAAAGTCAACATATACATAACATTTAAACTAATGCGTTAAATATCGTTGCCATGTAGTTATTAGACATAGTTTTCTGTAAATGACTGAATGTGGTCAATTATACTATAAGTTCGATCTTACACCGACGTCAAAATGGACGAGTGTTAGCTATAATTGTTTTCTATGTTCTTCGTCTCTTTATGAACTACCGAAGCATTTCTTCTTCATTGCAGAGTTTTTCAATCCTTTCTGGTTCTCACTCTATAATATTGTAATCTATCTCGCTGATAGTTAGACGAATTAGCGAGGATACAATATTAAGAACGACCACTGCCAGCAATAACGTCACCCGAAATGCCATAAACCATTGTATCATAAATCCTTTACTTCAGTAATCTTTGTTAACGGCCCTTCGCATGCATTAGACATTAACCCTTAGTTTTTTCTTTAATTATAACCATGTACCGGTAAAAAAATACACACGAGACCAAAGATTTTCGTAGAATTTTAGAATTGTACTTTCTGTGTATGTTATAGTACACAAGACAGGTCAACAAGAGTATAGTTGAACTGTGTAAAAACATTTTACGATTATCGTTTTATTCCACTAGAATCCAAGTAACAGAATTGTGTTTTAACTCGTAATATACAGTAAACGTTAGTAGGGATTAACGTTTTACCAGAAGCAAAGGAGAAGCAGGCAAAGAGACTAATTTGTGTAGATTGTTGCCAGTTCTTATAGCAGGTTTGTATACACAAAACACCTTTCAAGCTTAATGCTTCATTCTCGACGTAATTCAGGTAAAAATGTATATATTATTTTCAAGAAACTTGCCTGAAATGAGTTCGTCTTGGACAGGGTCAGAAAAATTAAGAAAATCACTGAGATTTCCTTCTTTAGATAACACATTGCTGCTTATTCTTAGAACACTTGACCTAAAATAAAAGCAGTACATGGTAAAAACATTTCGGTCAAAACTTATTTAATACACGTTGAGAGCTCAGTCATGTCGTGTTCATGCACACAAAGCAACAACAAATAACTCAGTTTATAACAACACACCTTGGTTGGTTTGAATCAATTTGTTTGGGCAAGAGATGACTAGGAATGTTCGTGTCTGCTTTTGAGCTTTGAAAGTGAGTATTATGAGTCTCCGATGGCAGCTCACTGCTCATTGATTCATAGACACGTTGTTCGTTAAATGAACCAAACTTCTGTTCTTTTAGCCGACGATCAGAGTCTCTATGTGGCATAGTCCTATCCCTGAACGTCTCCCAAGACGACGTAGGATGAATCACAGGAGTTTTTGGCCAAATCTGCGGCGGCATGCCCCCAAATCCTATCCAAGTAAGCTTATCTTCTAGCACTCGTTCGACTGCGCCATCATCAAACTTGACTATGTAGACATCACTATGCCTTGTTTGAATAGTACCGGGACATAAACTTCCATCGCTTCGTCGTGCATAGATAGAGTTGCTAATAATCAGCAAACGTGCACGATTCTGTACGGACGTCATGTGTAGCTCTCGTCCAGTTCAGCCCCGGCTGTGCTTGGGATTTCTGCAACTCCCGGTAGATCCAAATATTGATCCACTATGAACTAAACGCTGCCTGGAGGGATACGTTCTCCAATCATAAACCAAGTGGCCAGACTGTATCAGCTTACTGCCCAAGAACTGAAAGGTTGTGTTTCAAGAAGAACAACCACTTTCTTTAGAACAAGAACGGAGCGGCTCGGACAAAACCCAAACAAAAGATACTCCAACCCTGCGAACTGATAATTTTTAAGTGGCAGGTTTCCGTAGGCGTAGCACCAATACCTAGCTTCAGTAGCAAATGTCAGAAGATGATAAAGGGAAAATGAGAAAAAGAACAGAAAATCCCCCCTAGCTTGGAGTCACTGATAGAAAGCCTTTGGTCAATCAGTTCTTGCACAGGCCATATACGAAAGCTTATCGCAAGTTGGATAAACAAAGAAATTTAATAAGCTTATTCAACAATTCTAGTGACGTAAATGCACTCATCTGGAGAATGCTTCTGATAATTTCCCCCCAAGGCAATTCGGTTCCTGGCCAATGTAGCTGACACGAAGGCCACCTTGTGAAGCCTCGAAACGTTTAATTGGCGTTGTTTGCTCTATTTCTCGTTTCTGTAGCAAACTAGGCTTTCTACTACGCGGTATTCGTGACGTGTTTTGAGCGTAGATACATATCTGTTGTTGCCGACCAAACTGAAACGGCAGAGGCGGACTTGTTATTGCTGCGGTGCGTGACCGGCTCATATACCGGTCGCCAGGAGAAACGTGTTCTGCGCTTTTGAATTAAACCCCTTTCCGTTTTACACCAGTTTCTTTTAACGGCTATGGAACTCTATGTAATCGCAGTGTTGGCAGTGCTTAATCTTCACACCTTGTTCTTTTTTCGTAGAGAATTCGAAACATCTTCCGTCGTTCACAAACATTCGAGACAGGGGCGCACATTCGAAACTTTTTTGGTGGGGTGCTTTTCGTTCTGGGACCGACTTTTTTATCAGTAGTGTCGAAGCTATGCACGTACCTTGCCAGATCAGGATCTATCTAGAGGGGTTTGGGGGCATGCCCCTCAAGAAACTTTTGAAATTTGGATGCGCTGAAACACCATTTCCAGCACTCTCAGGCGAATATTTCGGTCAAAAAGGCACCGTAAATTGATTGTCATTTTACGCTTTTTTTTCATGAAAAATGAAAACTGACATATTTACCGAGCTACCTCCTCCACAGGCAATTATTTCCTAGCTTCTTTCTTTCATAAGGGGGTGCAAATAAATTAAAAACATCTGCAGAGGAGGTAGCGTACCGAGTTAAAGCTCGATAAATCCCATACTATACCTACTCAAATTAAATTTATCATGCTCGTATGAATCAACGTGGACGAATTAGGTTTAAAATTAAATACTTTAAAACTTTGTCAAAGTTATTTTTAATTTCCGTGAGCCAACACTGTGGAGTACAGCCCTAAAACAAGAACTTTCTCAGGTATAATGAAACAGACCTCTATCGGGATACGAAAAATCCCGATTGAAGACCATCCCGATTTTTCTTCAGTATCGCGATAGAAGTCCAGCGTCGGGATTCGGGATTTTGAAGCAAAATCGGATAAACACCCGAGGAAATCGGAATGGTTGGATACTCTGGATCAGTCTATTTGATAAGTTTAACGACCATATCTTTCCTTAAACTTATTTCCTCATGATCAAGTTCCCAAAACCATCACACAGGACGGTCAATAAAAAGTAGTCGGATCGACAATTCGGGACCGACTTTTTCAACCGACTCTCAATTGTTGGGGGGGGGGGGGTCACCCACCCATCCCACCCCCACTCCCACCTCTCCTAATGTGCGCCCCTGATTTGAGATGCCGTCTTATCGCCGTGGCGCGGGAAATAAATCGAAAAACGAAATTTAACAGCGTGCAAAAAAAAGAAGAAAAAAATCCCTCCTACGGAATCATAGATATCTGATTTTCATTCAAGTTTTCATAACCCCTTACCGTTTATGTTGTATCTTCTTCACATGCCGAGAGGTCGGAAATGACTCTTTTCAATTGACAACGAAGCCAAGAGATGTTTCACGAGCTCTTGTTATAAACCCATTCTTAAAATAGAAACCAATTATATTTAAATATTCTTTTATGGGCATCAATCAGACCTCTTTGTGAGTGTGTAATTCAAACGAATCCTTGCTTCATAACGAGGCTACAAGAGCTTATTTGGATGTACATAGAGTATTTTAAATAGCGGTCATTTTGTAAGGGTTCTGTGTGTCAAGCGCTTCGGGGATCATTAAAACTTCCTTAAAATGCTACTGTGAAAGTGTTTTGGTCACGACATGCGAATCATTGCTCGCATGTCAAGTCTATTTTGGGACACGTCGGACAGATGGCTGCGTGATCACGTGGATCAATTGACGTCAGAGGCTCTCAAAGAACGCTAAGTTCAAACAACGATTGGTATTTGTCACTGCATATCGCGTGTCGATGTTGAAAGATCGAGTGAGCGACATTTTCAACATGCACGTTTCCTAGTGTGCACACCTTGCTCATGCTAAATTAATTTTGTCTTTTAAGGTGGCTCCACACAGTTTCTTGAAAAATGGAAAATACAAGTTTGAGAGTCCAAAATACGTGATTAAACAATTCGGGAAAAGAACAAAACTGAATGTTATGCATAGTTAAACAGTCTGACAATCAAAAACTGTTACCAAATAAATAGCAACAGTTGTTGCTATGGCAACAGTGACGTTTCAAAATGGCGGCCAATTACCCTTCAAACTAATTTAATTCGATAAAAACTTTGGTGACCCCCAATTTTTTTTTCATTAAAACTTTTCATCAAAAAAAGTATGAGTAATCAATATTTAAAAAAAAATGTTTTTTTAAATTCTGTAGAACGAAATTTTTTAAAAATTAACAAACATGATTTTTCCGGAAAAAAAATTATTCGTTCTACAGAATTTTTTTAAATCGGTCAATTGATTACTCATACTTCAAGAAAAGTTTTAATGAAAAAAAAAATGTGGGTCACCAAACTTTTTTTCGAATTAAATTAGTTTGAAGAGTAATTGGCAGCCATTTTGAAAAGTCATTGTTGCCATAGCAACAGCTGTTGCTGTTTATTTGGTAACAGTTTTTGATTGCCAGGCTGTTTAACTATGCATAACATTTAGTTTTATTTTTTTCTGAATTGTTTAATCAAGTGTTTTGGACTCTCAAATTTGCATTTTCCATTTTCAAGAAACTGTATGGAGCTACCTTAAGTAATATTTAGTTCTAAACAGATCAAGAAATATACTACAACACTTTGTTACAAAACTACTGTTTCATACCTACCTACATTTTGTTGCCGGCAGAGGCTATGTTCCCGTGCAGATATATCTGCATGCATGAATAAATATATATATATATACAAAATCAAATCTTCCTTCGACTCCTAGAGTGCTCAATGGCCTTATTGGTCAGAGCTTAATACTAATAATAATAGACTGGTGCGTTTATACAAACATTTCACTTTAAGTCTCTGGGGGTGTTCCTCCATCTTCAGAAAGTTTGTAGTAATTTAATTATTCACAAAGTCTCCCTACTGTATTAAAAATTAAAAATTAAAAATGCTAATGGTCCATTGTATTAAAAATGCTAATGTTCGTTTAAAAGTATATAATATAATATAATAGTTTCGTGATGCATGGTGAATCCTTGTGTTAGTTCACGTTTTAAAATTTTTTAGAAGAAATGGTGCTTTGTGTCTGCACGTGGAGGCTAGTTCATTCCGTTTGTTTAAAGTTCCTAGTTCTGGTCTGTAAATAACGTAGACTTTTTCAAGGTTGCATAGTTGGCATCTTTTTGTCCTGTTGCTTTATGGTTTTGCTTCGCGTAAGATTTCCCATTCTATCTTATGGTCTTTCAGTTGATCTTTTAAACTCCAGATGTACTTGCTAAGCTCTGGGTTATTTCGCTTGTTCGTGTTTTTGAATGTCGTTTTGTGTCCGTTGACTCTTTCTTTAAATGTGTTCTTTTTCAGGCCGATGTAGATTGCCTTCGTTTGTTGTCACTGTTGCCTGATAAATAATTGATTCTTTAAGGCATTGACCTTTCAGGGGGCACTTGTTCGGATTTCTGCAATTGCACGCTTTCTTGGGGTTGTCTCTTTCCTCTTCCTTTTTGTTTCTTTCTAGGATCTTCTTGTTATGCCCGTCGATGATGTTCTTCACCTTCGGTATGCAGCTGTAGCTCAGTTTCACCGTGTTGGTGTTAAATATTTTGTGTAGTTTATGTTCTAGTGGGAATTTCTCTTTTACTGTCTTGAGGAATAATTTGCCGACATTAGACTGTACGTTGTTCGAGTACGGCGGGTTGTACCACATAATATTCCTTGTTCTGTTTTCTCTGCTTGTCTTTTCGTGCTTCTCGTACTTTAATTCGTGTTGGTATCCGTTTTTCTTCAATGCTTCCTAGTATGGTGGTTTTGCGTTGTTGAAGACGTCTTCATTGCTAGAAATCTCTGACAGTCTCTTGTTGATT
Organism: Corallium rubrum; assembly: GCA_964035015.1. Classification (NCBI taxonomy): domain Eukaryota; kingdom Metazoa; phylum Cnidaria; class Anthozoa; order Scleralcyonacea; family Coralliidae; genus Corallium; species Corallium rubrum. Next base: position 13,473,166 of record OZ036005.1, read on the forward strand.
GCGAGAGGTAAATTCTTGATGATTAATGGTGGGTGGTTTGACTTAGCGTGGACGTATATTGGCATGTTGTTGGGTTTCGTATATGGTGCGAAGCTGTTTCTGGAGAGGTCGGAGGTTACGTCGCGAGGACGTTAACAGTGTTTAAATTGGCTTCGATTGTAATTTTTAATCCATTGTCTTTGAAAATCTTGCAGATGCTCTTTTTGATTCTCTCTACTTGTTGTGGTGTTGTATTGAACGCGCCTAAGCCGCGTCGTCCCTGTAGATCCCAATGTTACTGCCGTGATTCTCTTTTATTATGGACAAGATGTAGCTGCCCACTAGCTCACAAGTTTTCGCTCCATCCTAACTACCCATCGTGACGTCGAATAGGTCTTGGGCTTCTGTTTTCCCCCATGTTGACTTATCACTGTGCAGGAATGATCTTTTTGCATGTGTAATGATGTCGCGCTCTTCTTGAGTGATCGTGTCAAATTGGGATGCGAAGTCGAGGGCTTTGTTGAGTAGCTGTTCTGTAATTGATGGGTAATATTCTACCACGTCGAAAGATATAAATCTGTGTTTGGATTTCTTTTCGATGGATGTAAACCAACCGATTACTTCTGCCGTGTTTCTCCATATATTGACTTTAATTCTTTCTGACGTTCGCTTGTTTATCCTATCGAGGATGCATTTGCTTATCTTTCCGATTTCCGTTTTAGTTAGATTTATCAACCGGTATTTAGGGTTTGTTTCGAACTTGGGTTTATGGTCTTTAATAGTGACAAATGGTTCCTTTCTTGCAGTGATTTCGATTCTGTCGTCTAATCCCAGTTTTTCAGCGATGGTCTTTGATTTCTTCTCGATGTTAATTGCTACGTTGTTGCCAATTTTCTTGTATGTTTTGGTTATGTTATTGCGTAATGTCTTCTCGTAGTGTTCGGGTTTCATACGGTAGAAGTTGTTGGTCTTGTCTGCTTTAATCAGTACTTCGTTCGGTCCCTTGACAATGTTTTTAATCTCGTGAGATAACTTTTTCGGAAATCGTCTCTTTTTGGGTGTTCCTAAAACTTAATTTCGCTTACGAGTTTCAACATGCTCTCTTCAAAGTCTTTCAGTTCTTCGATGGCTGGGGGTGAGTGGTCTGACTTGAATCCAAACGTTTGTTTCCTGTCTTGTGTAGCGTTTGGGCTGAGGTAGAAGTATGCTTTCCAGCGCATCCAGCGGAAAACGGATACCAACACGAATTAAAGTACGAGAAGCACGAAAAGACAAGCAGAAAAAAACAGAACAAGGAATATTATGTGGTACAACCCGCCGTACTCGAACATCGTACAGTCTAATGTTGGCAAATTATTCCTCAAGACAGTAAAAGAGAAATTCCCACTAGAACATAAACTACACAAAATATTTAACACCAACACGGTGAAACTGAGCTACAGCTGCATACCGAAGGTGAAGAACATCATCGACGGGCATAACAAGAAGATCCTAGAAAGAAACAAAAAGGAAGACGAAAGAGACAACCCCAAGAAAGTGTGCAATTGCAGAAATCCGAACAAGTGCCCCCTGAAAGGTCAATGCCTTAAAGAATCAATTATTTATCAGGCAATAGTGACAACAAACGAAAGCAACTCAAAAGAGACCTACATCGGCCTGACAAAGAACACATTTAAAGAAAGATTCAACGGACAGAAAACGACATTCAAAAACACGAACAAGCGAAATAACCCAGAGCTTAGCAAGTACATCTGGAGTTTAAAAGATCAACTGAAAGACCATAAGATAGAATGGGAAATCTTACGCGAAGCAAAACCATACAGCAACAGGACAAAAAGATGCCAACTATGCAACCTTGAAAAAGTCTACGTTATTTACAGACCAGAACTAGGAACTTTAAACAAACGGAATGAACTAGCCTCCACGTGCAGACACAAGCACCATTTCTTCTAAAAAATTTTAAAACGTGAACTAACACAAGGATTCACCATGCATCACGAAACTATTATATTATATTATATACTTTTAATCGAACATTAGCATTTTTAATACAATGAACCATTAGCATTTTTAATTTTTAATTTTTAATACAGTAGGGAGACTTTGTGAATAATTAAATTACTACAAACTTTCTGAAGATGGAGGAACACCTCCAGAAACTTAAAGTAAAATGTTTGTATAAACGCACCAGTCTATTATTATTAGTATATATATATATATATATATATATATATATATATATATATATATATATATATATATATATATAATAAAAGTAGCGTGCTGCGTGGGCCGTGTAGAAAACTTTTAGTCTGATGATCGCCTTGAGCGTGAAACTCGAGTAAATGTTTTAGCTGTAAGTAAACCATTCTTAACCAAAACTATATCTTTGCTTGAATATAGACTCTGCATGTTGTTATGATCGCGAATTATGTGTATATACCAAGGTGGTAACGCCAGGAAAGAATTGGGTATATTATAAGTGTTATTGTGTATTTCACTCGATCACATCGCATGTTCTAAGGATTATGGGTGAAGTAATATTCGAGTGTAGAAGATATACATTTTAAGACCAAACTGGAATACGGCAGGAATTGAACCCACGACCTTGCGATTCTAGCGCAACGCTTTGACCACTAAGCCACGGAGGGCGTTGCCAAAAGCTTGATCACGAGTTCTGTATATATAGAGCGTTTTCACTCACGTGATCGGTGGCCCATTGGGGTGGTGAAACAATACGAAATATTTGAATAAGAAAGAGCTAATTCCCATACCGTACACCAATATGGTCGCCATTTTATTGTTTTGGTACACCAATATGGCCGCCGTGACGTAAGATGAAAACGCTCTATAATAAGGTGGTAATGCCAGGAGAGAATTGGATATATTAAAAGTGATATTGGGCATTTCACTCGATCACATCGCATGCATGTTCTAAGGATTTTGGGTGAAGGAAAATTCGAGTGTAGAATATATACATTTTAAGACCAAACCGGGACCATTTGCGAAAAATGCAACTACACAGGCCTTCCGGCAGGAATTGAACCCACGACCTAGCGATTCTAGTGCAATGCTTTGACCACTGAGCCACGGAGGGCGTTGCCGAGAGCTTGATCGCGAGTTCTGTATGTATAATAAGGTGGTAATGCCAGGAGAGAATTGGGTATATTATAAGTGATATTGGGCATTTCACTCCATCACATCGCATGTTCTAAGGATTTTGGGAGAAGGAAAATTCGAGTGTAGAATATATACATTTTAAGACCAAACCGGGACCATTTGCGAAAAATGCAACTACACAGCCCAACCATGTCCTATTATCCTGTTACTCCGTTCGTCATCATGGTTTGTCACCATGGTTAGTCACCATCCTGAATATTAATGAGGCGGTATCCCTTTGTTTACCTATAGTGGGTTATCTACAGGAAGTTTTAGACTGGTTTTACACTTTTAAGTCCCGACAAGGTAGTTTTAGACTATTTTTACACTTTTTGGTCCCCACAATGTTGTTTTAGACTGTATTTATACTTTTAGGCCCCCCACATGGTAGTCTTAGATTCGTTTTCCACTTTTAGGTCCTCACAAGGTAGTTTTAGACTGGTGTTACACTTACAGGTCCCCAAAACGCCGTTTTAGGCGGGTTTTACACTTTTTTGTTCACAGAACGTTGTTTTAGACTGGTTTTACACTTTTAGGTCCCAACAACGTAGTCTTAGACTGGTTTTACGCTTTTAATTCATCACAATGCTCTTTTACACTGGTTTTACACTTTTTGGTCCCAAAACGTTGTTTTAGACTGATTTTACACTTTTAAACTGGTTTTACAGCTTTAGGTCACCACAACTTAGCTTTAGTCTGGTTTTACACGTAGTTATAGGCTGGTTTTACACTTTCTGGTCCCCAGAACGTAGTTTCAGACTGGTTTCACCCTTTTAGGTCCCCACAACGTAGTTATAGGCCAGTTTTACACTTTCGTGTCCCCACAATAATGTTTTAGACTGGTTTTACACTTTTAGGTACCCACAACGCAGTTTTAGGTGGGTTTTACACTTTTTGGTCCCCAGAACGTTGTTTTGGACTGATTTTACACTTTTAGGTCCCCACAATGCTGTTTTACACTGGTTTAACACTTTTATGTTCCCACAATATTGTTTTAGACTTGTTTTACAGTTTTAGGTCACCACAAGTTAGTTTCAGTCTGGTTTTATAAGTAGTTATAGGCTGGTTTTACACTTTCTGGTCCCACAACGCAGTTTTAGGCGGGTTTTATACTTTTTGTTCCCCAGAACGTTGTTTTAGACAGGTTTTACACTTTTTGGTCCCCACAACGTAGTCTTAGGTTGCTTTTATGCTTTTAATTCACCACAATGCTGTTTAGACTGGTTTTAAACTTTTGTGTCCCCACAATACCGTTTTAGACTGGTTTTACACTTTTACGTCCCCACAACGTAGTTTTAGGCGGGTTTTACACTTTTGTGTCCCCACAATGCCGTTTTAGACTGGTTTTACACTTTTAGGTACCCACAACGCAGTTTTAGGCGGGTTTTACACTTTTTGGTCCCCAGAACGTTGTTTTGGACTTGTTTTACACTTTTAGGTCCCCACAAGGTAGTTTTAGATTGGTTTTACAATTTTAGGTTCCCACAATGTTGTTTTAGACATGTTTTACAGTTTTATGTCCCCACAATTTAGTTTTAACCTGGTTTTACACTTTTAGGTCCACACAATGCTCTTTTAGACTGGTTTTACAATTTTAGTTTCCTATAATGCAGTTTTAAACTGGTTTTAAATTTTTTTGGCCACACAAGTTAGTTTTGGACTGGTTTTACCCTTTTAGGCGCCCACAATGCTGTTTTATGCTGGTTTTACACTTTTTTGTCCCCACAACGTAGTTTTAAACTGATTTCACACTTTTAAATTGGTTTTACAGTCTTTATGTCCCCATAATGCTGTTTTAGATTGGTTTAACACTTTTAGGTCCCAACAATGCAGTTTTTAGCCTGCGAAAGCAGCCGCGTACTTTGGGCTCCCCCCCCCCCCCCCCCCCCCCTCCCCAAAGTAGTGTCTGCGACTCGACTGCAAAAATTCCATACTGATGACGTCAATGCACCCTGAATCCAGGCGCCGCTTCTGATTGGTTATTCTGTGATCATACGAATATATTAAATCAGACAGAAGACCAACGCCAATGCCGTTTGGCCTGTTTCTGTCTTAAATTCGAAAGAAAAGACCTAGATTTTGCCAACAAAGAAAACCCGATAGTTATTCCTTCCACAACAAGTTCGGTTTGCGAAAAATTGCAAGATTTCTTATCGAAACCGAACGATTTCCCAGACATTGAGCGTGACTTCCTGTCGAGACTTTAAATAATCGTAACGTAGCAACGTCGCGTTTCAAATTTCACTCAACCGTGAGAATAACAATTTAAAGCTTCGACAGGAAGTCATGCTCAATGTCTGGAAAATCGTTCGGTTTCGATAAGACATCTTGAAATTTATCGCAAACCGAACTTGTTGTGGAAAGAATAGCTATCGGGTTTCTTTGTTGGAAAAATCTAGGTCTTTACTTTCGAATTTAAGACGGAAACAGGCCAAACGGCATTGGCGTTGGTCTTCGGTCTGATTTAATAGAGAGCTTAAGCACCAGGCGTTTTTGACAACGCGACCGCCTACCGGAAGTCTTTACCTATGTTGAAACCGACTGCGCATGACCACGCGTTCTTGAGCCGAAGTCGCGGACTTCATGACAGGCGTCTTGGAGTTGGTGTTGATAGGTGAGAGGTTTTTAATTTTTATCGGCTGAATTGTTTCTATCCTTGCCAAATTTAAGTATTCGAACTTTAAATGTGATTTTTCTTGTAGTTCTGCTGTCGTTTTAAGCGACTTTCAGAATGGCAGCTGCAATATCGAACCCGAATGTTGTTGGTCCTATGGAGTGGACAAATGCACATGACATTGCTCTGTGCAGAGAAATTCTTTTGACGAACCCATTCAAAGCAAAGAAAAAGACAATCCCAAGGGCGAGGTTATGGGAAGAAGTTGCATCAAATGTAAATAAGATGACTATCACAAAATTCAGTACGTCTCAGCGAGGTGTTCGCGATCGCTACACGAGAATTTCAAAAAAATTTCGAGCAAGAATGGCAGAAGAACGTCGAGCTAGTGGCATCTCACCTGAAACAAGCGAATTAGACGTCTTGCTGGAAGAACTCGTGGAGCTAGAAGATTCGTGTTATGAGGAAGCTGAAGAAAATGCAAGAAAAGCGGAACAGGAGAAAGAGAAAGCGGTAGATTTGCGTATGAAAGCAATGGAAAGAATTTCAGAAACACAAAAAAGAAAAAACGATGGAGACGAGCAGGTGAAAACAAAGACCAGAAAGTCAGGTAATGAAACCATTGCTTACTTAGTGGATAAAGGAATGAGAGACGCCGAGCTGAAGAAGCAGGAATTAGAGCTCAGAAAGGCTGAACTTGACGCTGAGAAAAACAGGCATGATGAAATGGCTAAGAATCAAAATAATTTACTCACTATTATGTCTGAGCAGAACAGAATGATGTTGGAACTAATGGGAAAGCTTGCGGGAAACCAAAAGTAAGCTTTATAAATGTTATTGACATATGTTGAAACAATATGTTTGATATATTGTTATTTTTATCACAAAGTGAACAGCCACAGTACTGATGTGATTTGTAAAACTACATATATTATGAAGTAACAACATGAATGTTTAGTTTTAGTTTTTATTACCTTTTTAAGTGTAATGTTATTTTAGTCTATATATTTTGTTATTTACAATGATGTTATGTTAATAAAATTTGAGTTGCTCTTGGTCTACACCAGCGCTTATAGAATTTATACTGTCAGTAAACATGCATTGTGTAGTTTCAGAAATTATCCATCCCCCTAGGAAGGAATTTGACATGCAATGTTAAACACCAAAAATGAAAATAGTTGCAATGCATGTAGGGTAGTCAAATATTCACAAGTAGATTTTAACATTTCATCATCTAAACTTTATAAATTGTTTTTTAAGTTTATATTTCTATTTTAAATTATGAAGTTAAACTTTAAAAACAATAATTACACCAGTCACTAATGAAATTGAGTGATTTTCCCTCAACGTATTGACAGTATTTTAATGGGACCTGCAGGACCAGATGATAAACCAATTTCCTACCCCCAGGCAGTGCTGGGCTACATTTCCTCAGGGGTTGCCTGGGGGTATGTGGTCACAGCAAGATTTGAACCATGAATTATATGGATGCCATAGATATGACAAATTTGGAATGGCCTTTTTTAGGTGGGGTGTAGCATGCAAATACATCCATGCTCCACCCACTGTAAGGCATAGGTGAGAAACAAGTGTATTCGCAGGCTATATGGAGCATGGATATGTTTTGGAACTTGGATATTTACAGGCATATAAAATACAATAGCTTAACTGTTCATATTAAACAAGTATAACACTATCAAAAGCTTATATAGTAAAATTACTGTTTGCCGTTATACCTTGATATGCATTTTCCTGGTAGTGTGGTTCCTTATGAAAAATATTCTTGAATTGAAGGGGGGGTCATGTTAAAATACTTAGCTGTTTGATTTCCATAAAGGCAGGTAATTGCATTTCTTATCAGGATACATACAATATACATTTTCCCAACACAACTAAGGCCTATTTTTAAATTATTTTTGAAATCAAGGAATTTGAATGACCTTGTTACATCTCCAAAAAGCCACTCTACAGATACTCTTACAGAACTCATGGACTTATTGAATGCTTGCATGTCAGCTGTGAGAGGTACATTTCTAAATGGTGCCATAAGCTGTTGTCTCAGTGGATATGCTGGATCGCCATAAATGCACATAGGAACACCAACTGGTGATATGGCATTGTCTTCAAGTAATTCTAAAAGGCCAGACTCTCGCAACATGGCCGAATCGTGTTTTTTTCCTTCTATAAAAAATAAATGGCTATAGTATAAATTAACTTTTAAAATAATGTATAAAATAATGTTTTATTAATTATTAAATATTTTGACTTATTTAGTATGTTAACCTTTTTTTCAATATCTATCATCCCCCCCCCCCCCCCCCCCAAAGAAAAAAAAAAAAGACAAGGAATGTGAGTGTTGCCTGTATGACTTGACACTTATTTTTGTATAAAATTCAAAATGAAAACCATAAACAGCTAAATTCAGTTATTTGTAAACCAAGTTGTAACACAAAATGTCAATCAACAAGTTAAGTTCCCATGCCTATATATATAGCTGGGTTTTTTGCTATAATTATATTTATATACTTTGTTGAATCGGTATAGTTGAATCCATCACGTTTACCCATCCCAGAGTAAAGTATATTGTATAAATCAACTTGTACATGTTAAAATTTATGGTACAGTAAGTTCTTGGTAATGTAAAATGGTGGAGGTTAGATCTAGTGTTAGTTTTATGGTTGGGTTTACTTTCAGTGTCATGTTTAGTCAGGCTGGGTTAATCATACTCTGCGTAAAACTTGACATACCTACTGGACCATATACATGAGCAATTAATCCATTTGGGATGGCTACTGCTTGAAATTTTAATGCATGTACTCGCTTGTGCCCATTGTATACGACTCTTTGATGTTTGGTTGGTCTGCATATTGTACGCACAGTTCCGTCAACAAATGCAAAACAATTGTCAAGCGCTGCTCCCTTTATGTAAATGGCATCTGCATAATTTTGAAGTGCTGCTGGGTGTAGTAACTGGTTGTTCCATTCTGTAACTAGGTGGCCATGAGCTTCATAGATATGGTCTATCACCTGATTTGTTATCATACTGAGCTCAGGAACTGGTCTACCGAATCGATACATCATGTCACTATACCTACACGGATAGGCCATTCGTTTGAGAACCATGCATAGCCCCTCAATACCGTTTGCAACGGATCTCTGATGACATTTGATGAAGTTTGGAAGGCGAAGGACGTCAACCAGAACAGGAATGTCATTTTTCTCAATTCTAAATTCAGCTTTACATTCTGCTTCCTCCATAGCATCCAAGTTAAAACGTTCATACAAATCGTGTGAAAAATCTGGATTTCGTGATTTTACTTCGTCTAACAGAAGTAACAATTCTTCATCTGAGATATAACCCGATTCGTGAGCTATCAAAGCCATACTTCTCGCGGTTTTAAAGGAAGACATGGATAGTTCTACGCCAGACGTTCGTGAGGAACAACAACAGTGCTTAACCTTTTAAGTTTCGCGCGAAAACGCCGTCCTCGATCCAGTTTCTTTGCGCGGACATCGCGGTCGCGTTGTCAAAAACGCCTGGTGCTTAAGCTCTCTAATATATTCGTATCACAGAATAACAAATCAGAAGCGGTGCCTGGATTCAGGGTGCATTGACGTCATCAGTATTAAATTTTTGCAGTCGAGTCGCAGACGCTACTTAGGGGGGGGGGGGGGGGGGGAAGCCCAAAGTATGCAGGAGCTTTCGCAGACTATGCAGTTTTAGACTGGTTTTAAATTGTTTTGTCCACACAAGTTAGTTTTACACTGGTTTTACACTGTTAGGTTCCCACGACGTAGTTATAGGCCGGTTTTACACTTTCCGCTCTCCAGAATGTAGTTTTAGACTGGTTTTACGCTTCTAAGTCCCCACAACGCAGTTTTAGGCAGGTTTTACACTTTTTTGTCCCCACAATGTTGTTTTAGACTGTATTTGCACTTTTAGGTCAGCACAAGGTAGTTTTTGACTGGTTTTACACTTTTAGGTCCCCATAACACAGTTTTATGCGGGTTTTACACTTTTCGGTCCCCAGAACGTTGTTTTAGACAGGTTTTAAACTTTCTGGTCCCCACAATGCTGTTTTAGACTGGTTTACACTTTTAGGTCTCCACAACGCAGTTTTAGGCGGTTTTACACTTTTTGGTCCCGAGAACGTTGTTTTGAACTGGTTTTACGCTTTTGGTTCACCACAATGCAGTTGTAGATTGATTTTAGACTTTTGGGTCCCCACTATGCTGTTTTAGACTGGTTTTACACGTTTAGGTCCCCGAAAGGTAGTTAAAGACTGGTTTTACACTTTTAGGTCCCAACTAGGTAGTTTTAGACTGGTTTTACATTTTTATGTACCCACAACACAGTTTGAGGCGGGTTTTACACTTTTTTGTCCCCAGAACGTTGTTTTAGACTGGTTTACACTTTTAGGTCCCATAACGTAGTTTTAGACTGGTTTTACGCTTTTAGTTCATCACAATGCTGTTTTAGACTGGTTTTACACATTTTTGTCCCAAAACGTTGTTTTAGACTGATTTTACACTTTTAAACTTGTTTTGCAGCTTTAGGTCCACACAATGCTCTTTTAGATTGGTTTTACACTTTTAGGTCCCCACAAGGTAGTTTTAGGCTGCTTTAACACTTAGGTCCCCACAAGGTAATTTTAGATTCCTTTTACAAATTTAGGTCCATACAATGCTATTTTAGACTGGTTTTTCACTTTTAGATGTAGTTTTAAACTGGTTTTACATTTTTAAGTCCCAACAATTCTGTTTTAAACTGGATTTACACTTTTAGTTTCCCACAACGTAGTTATAGGCTGGTTTTACACTATCTGCTCCCCAGAACGTAGTTTTGGACTACTTTTAACTTTTGGGTCCCCACAACGTAGTTATACGCTGGTTTTACACTTTCTGGTCCCCAGAACGTAGTTTTAGACTACTTTTAACTTTTGGGTCCCCACAACGTAGTTATACGCTGGTTTTACACTTTCTGGTCCCCAGAACGTAGTTTTAGGCAGGTTTTACACTTTTAAGTCCCCACAAGATAATTTTAGACTGGTTTTACACATTCTACTTCCAAGAACATAGGCTTAGACTGGTTTCACACCTTTAGGTCCCCACAACCTAGTCTTAGACTGGTTTTACGCATTTAGGTCCCCACAACGCAGTTTTAGAAGGGTTTTACACTTTTTTGTCCCCACAATGTTGTTTTAGACTGTATTTACACTTTTAGGTCCCCACAAGGTAGTTTTAGACTGGTTTTACACTTTTATATCCCGACAATGTAATTTTCGACTGGTTTTACACTTTTAGGTCCCCATAAGGTAGTTTTAGACTGGTTTTAAACTTTTAGGTCCCCCACAACGCAATTTTAAGCGGGTTTTACACTTTTTTGTCCCCAGAACGGTGTTTTAGACTGGTCTTACACTTTTATATCCCCACAATGTAGTTTTCGACTGGTTTTACACTTTTAGGTCCCCACAAGGTAGTTTTAGACTGGTTTTAAACTTTTAGGTCCCCCACAACGCAATTTTAGACGAGTTTTATACTTTTTTGTCCCCAGAACGGTGTTTTAGACTGGTTTTACACTTTTAGGTCCCCACAACGTTAATTTAGACTGATTTTACACTTTTAAATTTGTTTTACAGCTTTAGGTCCCCACAATGCTCTTTTAGATTGGTTTTACACTTTTAGGTCCCCACAAGGTAACTTTAGACTGGTTTTACACTTTCTAGTTCCAAGAACGTAGGTTTAGACTGGTTTCACACTTTTAGGTCCCCACAGCCTAGTCTTACACTGATTTTACCCTTTTAGGTCACCACAATGCAGTTTTAGAAGAGTTTTACACTTTTAGGTCCCCACAAGGTAGTTTTAGACTGGTTTTACACTTTTAGGTCCCCACAAGGTAGTTTTAGACTGGCTTTACACTTTTATGTCCCACAAGGTAGTTTTAGAATGGTTTTACACTTTTACAACACCACAAGGTAGTTTTAGGCTGGTTTTATACTTTTAGGTCCACACAACGCAGTTTTAAGCGGGTTTTACACTTTTTTGTCCCCAGAACTTTGTTTTAGACTTGTTTACACTTTTAGGCCCCACAAGGTAACTTTAGACTGGTTTTACACTTTCTACTTCCTAGAACGTAAATTTAGACTGGTTTCACACTTTTAGGTCCCAACAACCTAGTCTTAGACTGGTTTTACGCTTTTTGGTCCCCACAACGCAGCTTAAGGAGGGTTTTACACTTTTTTGTCCCCACAACGTTGTTTTAGACTGTATTTACACTTTTAAGTCCCCACAAGGTAGTTTTAGACTAGTTTTACACTTTTGTCTCCCCACAAGGTAGTTTAAGAATGGTTTTACACTTTTAGTTCCCCAAAAGGTAGTTTTAAGCTGGTTTTATACTTTTAGGTCCCCACAACGCTGTTTTAGGCGTTTTACACTTTCTTGTTCCCACAATGTTGTTTTAGAAGGGTTTTAAACTTTTTTGTCCCCAAAACGTAGTCTTAGACTGGTTTTACACTTTTAGGTCCCCACAAGGTAATTTTAGACTGGTTTTACACTTTCTACTTCGAAGAACGTAACTTTAGACTGGTTTCGCACTTTTAAGTCCCCACAAACTAGTCTTAGACTGGTTTTACGCTTTTAGGTCCCCACAACGCAGTTTTAGGAGGGTTTTACACTTTTTTTTCCCACAACGTTGTTTTAGACTGTATTTAAACTTTTAGGTCCCCAAAAGGTAGTTTTAGACTGGTTTTACACTTTTATGTCCGCACAAGGTAGTTTTAGACTGCTTTTACACTTTTAGGTCCCCACAAGGTAGTTTTAGACTGGTTCTGCATTTTTTTTGTCACAACAAGGTAGTTTGAGACTGGTTTTACACTTTTACGTCCCCACAAGGTTATTTTAGACTGGTTTTATACTTTTAGGTCCCCACAATGTAGTTTTACACTGATTTTACGCCTTTAGGTCCCCACAACGTAGTTTTAGGTGGGTTTTACACTTTTTTCCCCCCACAATGTTGTTTTATTGTCCCCATAAGTTAGTTTTCGACTGGTTTTACACTTTCTGCTTCCAAGATCGTAGTTTTAGACTGGTTTTACACTTTTAGGTCCCCCACAACGTAGTCTTAGACTGCTTTTACGCGCTTAGGTCCCCACAACGCAGTTTTAGGCGGGTTTTACACTTTTTGACCCCCCCCCCCCCAATGTTGTTTTTTGTCCCCACAAGGTAATTTTCGACTGATTTTACACTTTTAGGTCCCCACAAGGTAGTTTTAGACTGGTTTTACACCTTAAGTCACAAAACGTTGTTTTAGACTGGTCTTACACTTTTAGGTCCCCTCAACGTAGCTTTAGACTGGTTTTACGCTTTTAGTTCATCACAATGCTGTTTTAGACTGGTTTTACACTTTTAGGTCCCCACAAGGTAGTTTTAAGCTGGTTTTACACTTTTAGGTCACCACAAGGTACTTTTAGACTGGTTTTACACTTTTAGGTCCCCACAAGGTAGTTTTAGACTGGTTTTACACTTTTAGTTCCCCACAAGGTAGTTTTAGACTGGTTTCACACATTAAGTCCCAAAACGTTGTTTTAGACTGGTTTTACACTTTTAGGTCCCGACAACGCAGTTTTAGACCGGTTTTACGCTTTTAGTTCATCACAATGCTGTTTTAGATTGGTTTTACACTTTTTTGTCCCCAAAACGTAGTCTCAGACTGGTTTTACACTTTCTGCTTCCAAGACCGTAGTTTTAGGCTGGTTTAGCACTTTTAGGATCCCCACAACGTAGTCTTAGACTGCTCTTACGCGTTTAGGTCCCCACAACGCAGTTTTAGGAGGGTTTTACACTTTTTGACCCACAACGTTGTTTTAGACTGTATTTACACTTTTATATCCCCACAAGGTAGTTTTAGACTGGTTTTACACTTTTAGGTCACCACAAGGTACTTTTAGACTGGTTTTACACTTTTAGGTCTCCACAAGATAGTTTTAGACTGGTTTTACACTTTTTAGTCCCCACAAGGTAGTTTTAGACTGGTTTCACACATTAAGTCCCAAAACGTTGTTTTAGACTGGTTTTACACTTTTAGGTCCCAACAACTTAGTTTTAGACTGGTTTTACGCTTTTAGTTCATCACAATGCTGTTTTAGATTGGTTTTACACTTTTTTGTCCCCAAAACGTAGTCTCAGACTGGTTTTACACTTTGAATTGTACACTTTCTAGTTCCAAGAACGTAGCTTTAGACTGGTTTCGCACTTTTTGTCCCCACAACGCAGTTTTAAGAGGGTTTTACACTTTTTTGTCCCCACAACGTTGTTTTAGACTGCATCTACACTTTTAGGTCCCCTCAAGGTAGTTTTAGACTTGTTTTACACTTTTATGTCCCCACAAGGTAGTTTTAGACTGGTTTTACATTTTTAGGTCCCCACAAGGTAGTTTTAGACTGGTTTTACACTTTTATTTCGCAACTAGGTAGTTTTAGACTGGTTTTACACTTTTACGTCCCCCAAGATAATTTTAGACTGGTTTTACACTTTCAACTTCCAATTAGAACGTAGGTTTAGACTGGTTTCACACTTTTAGGTCCCAACAACGCTGTTTTAGCCGGGTTTTACACTTTTTTGTCCCCACAATGTTGTTTCAGACTGTATTTACACTTTTAGGTCCCCACAAGGTAGTTTTAGACTGGTTTTACACTTTTATGTCCCCATAAGGTAGTTTTAGACTGGTTTTACACCTTTTTGTCCCGCAAGGTAGTTTTAGGCTGGTTTTATACATTTAGCCTAGGTCCCCACAACGCAGTTTTAGGCGGGTTTTACACTTTCTTGTTCCCAGAACGTTGTTTTAGACAGGTTTTACACTTTTTCGTCCCCAAAACGTGGTCTTAGACTGGTTTTACACTTTTAGGTCCCCACAACGTAATTTTAGACTGGCTTTACACTTTCTACTTCCAAGAACGTAGCTATAGACTAGTTTCGCACTGTTTGTTCCCCACAACGCAGTTTTAGGAGGGGTTTACACTTTTTTGTCCCCATAGCGTTGTTTTAGACTGCATTTACACTTTTATATCCCCACAAGATAGTTTTAGGCTGGTTTTACCATTTTCGGTCCCCACAAGATAGTTTTAGGCTGGTTTTACACTTTTATGTCCCCACAAGGTAGTTTTAGACTGGTTTTACAATTTTAGGTCCCCACAAGGTAGTTTCAGGCGAGTTTTACACTTTTTGGTCCCAGAACGTTGTTTTAGACTGGTTTTACGCTTTTAGGTCCCCACAACGCAGTTTTAGGCGGATTGTACCCTCCCCCCCCTCCCACACACACACACAATGTTGTTTTGTTGTCCCCGCAAGGTAGTTTTCGACTGCTTTTACACTTTTAAGTCCCCACAAGGTAGTTTTAGACTGGTTTTACACTTTTAGGCCCCCACAACGCAGTTTTAGGCGGGTTTTACACCTTTTTTCTTCCCAGAACGTTGTTTTAGGCAGGTTTTACACTTTTAGGTCCCCACAACGTAGTCTTACACTGGTTTTACGCTTTCAGTTCATCACAATTCCGTTTTAGACGGGTTTTACACTTTTTGGTCCCAAAAAGTTGATTTAGACTGATATTAGACTTTTAAACTGGTTTTACCGATTTAGGTCCCCAAAATGCTCTTTTAGATTTGTTTTACACTTTTAAGTCCCCGCAAGGTAATTTTAGACTGGTTTTACACTTTCTGCTTCCAAGAACGTAGGTTTAGACTGGTTTCACACTTTTAGGTCCCCACAACCTAGTCTTAGACTGGTTTTACGCTTTGAGGTCCCCACAACGCAGTTTTAGGAGGTTTTACACTTTTTTGTCCCCACAATGTTGTTTTAGACTGTATTTACACTTTTAGGTCCCCACAAGGTAGTTTTAGACTGGTTTTTCACTTTTACGTCCCCACAACGCAGTTTTAGGCGGGTTTTACACTTTCTTGTTTCCAGAACGTTGTTTCAGACAGGTTTTACACTTTTTCGTCCCTACAACGTAGTCTTAGACTGGTTTTACGCTTTTAGGTAACCACAAGGCAGTTTTCGATTGGTTTTGCACTTTTAGGTCCCCACAAGGTAGTTTTAGACTGGTTTTACACTTTTAGGTCCCCCACAACGCAGTTTCAGGCGAGTTTTACACTTTTTGGTCCCCAGAACGTTGTTTTAGACTGGTTTTACACTTTTAGGTCCCCACAACGTTGATTTAGACTGATTTTACACTTTCAAACTTGCTTTACAGCTTTAGGTCCCCACAATGCTCTTTTAGATTGGTTTTACACTTTTAGGTCCCCACAAGGTAATTTTAGACAGGTTTTACACTTTCTACTTCCTGGAGCGTAGCTTTAGACTGGTTTCGCACTTTTAGGTCGCCACAACCTAGTCTTAGACTGGTTTTACGCTTTTAGGTCCCCACAACGCAGTTTTAGGAGGGTTTTACACTTTTTTGTCCCCATAACATTGTTTTAGACTGTATTTACACTTTTAGATCCCCACAAGGTAGTTTTAGACTGGTTTTACACTTTTAGGTCCCCACAAGGTACTTTTAGACTGGTTTTACACTTTTATGTCGCAACAAGGTAGATTTAGGCTGGTGTTACACTTTTACGTCCCCACAGATTAGTTTTAGGCTTGTATTATACTTTTAGGTACCCACAAGGTAGTTTTAGGCTGGTTTTATACTTTTAGGTCCCCACAAAGTACTTTTAGACTGTATTTACACTGTTAGGTCCCCACAAGGTAGTTTTAGACTGGTTTTTCACTTTTACGTCCCCACAACGCAGTTTTAGGCGGGTTTTACACTTTCTTGTTTCCGGAACGTTGTTTTAGCCAGGTTTTACACTTTTTAGTCCCCACAACGTAGTCTTAAACTGGTTTTACGCTTTTAGATCCCCCAACGCAATTTTAGGTGGGTTTTACACTTTTTTGTCCGCAGAACGTTGTTTTAGACTGGTTTTACACTTTTAGGTCGCCACAATGCTCTTTTAAATTGGTTTTACACTTTAAGTCCCCACAAGGTAATTTTAGACTGGTTTCACACTTTTAGGTCCCAACAACCCAGCCTTAGTATGGTTTTACGCTTTTAGGTCCCCACAACGCAGTTTTAGGAGGGTTTTACACTTTTTTGTCCCCACAACGTTGTTTTAGACTGTATTTACACTTTTAAGTAGCCACAAGGTAGTTTTAGACTGGTTTTAAACTTTTATGTCCCCACAAGGTAGTTTTAGACTGGTTTTACACTTTTAGGTCCCCACAAGGTAGTTTTAGGCTGGTTTTATACTTTTAGGTCCCCACAACGCAGTTTTAGGTGGGTTTTACACTTTTTTGTCCCCACAACGTTGTTTTAGACTGTAGTTACACTTTTATGTCCCCACAAGGTAGTTTTAGGCTGGTTTTATACTTTAGGTCCCCACAACGCAGTTTTAGGCGGGTTTTACACTTTCTTGTTCCCAGATTGTTGTTCTAGACAGGGTTTACACTTTTTGGTCCCCAAAACGTGGTCTTAGACTGGTTTTACGCTTTTAGGCCCCCACAAGGTAATTTCAGACTGGTTCTACACTTTCTGCTTCCAAGAGCGTAGTTTTAGACTGCTTTTACGCGTTTAGGTCCCCACACCGCAATTTTAGGCGGGTTTTACACTCTTTGTCCCCCACAATGTTGTTTTTTGTCCACACAATGTAGTTTTCGACTGGTTTTGCACTTTTAGGTCCGCACAAGGTAGTTTTAGGCTGCTTTTACACTTAGGTCTCCACAAGGTAGTTTTAGATTCCTTTTACACATTTAGGTCCACACAATGCTATTTTAGACTGGTCTTACACTTTTAGGTGTAGTTTTAAACTGATTTTACGCTTTTTGTTCCCCACAGCGTAGTTATAAGCTGGTTTTACACTTTTGGGTCCCCACAACGTACCAGGTGATCTGACCGTGAGGGAAAGGCCTGGAACTAGCAACCTAATAGAAATCCATTTTGCTGTATTGAATAACTTATTTCTTTCATTTTCCTTTATCAAACTGGTTGAAACTTTGTATTTATGTTCAGTGTTGAAAATGATAAGTCTATGCTAAATTTGGGAACAAAATAAAGTATATTTCACGAGATATTAAATAGTTTAATTCGAAAAATGGATTTCTATTTGACAACTAGTCCCAGTCCTTTTCCGTGTTTTCAGATCACCTGGTAGTTATAGGTGGTTTTACACTTTCTGGTCCCCAGAACGTAGTTTTAGACTGTTTTTTCCCTTTTAGGTCCCCACAACGTAGTCCTGGTTTTACGCTTTTAATTCAACACAATGCTGTTTTAGACTGGTTTTACACTTTTAGGTCCACAGGTAGTTTTAGACTGATTTTACACTTTTACGTCCCCACAACGCAGTTTTAGCCGGGTTTTGCACTTTTTTGTCCCAAAACGATGTTTTAGACTGGTTTTACACTTTTAGGTCCCCACAACGCAGTTTTCGGTGGGTTTTTCACTTTTTGGTTCCAAAACGTTGCTTTTGACTGATTTTTTTTTTTGTTCCCACAAGGTAGTTTTAGGCTGCTTTTACATTCAGGTCCCCTCAATGTAGTTTTAGATTTCTTTCACATATTTACGTCCACACAATGCTATTTTAGACAGATTTTACACTTCTTGGTGTCTTTTTAAACTGATTTTACACTTTTAGGTCCCCACAATGCTGTTTTAAACTGGTTTTACACTTTTAGTTCACCACAACGTTAGTTATAGGCTGGTTTCACACTTTCTAGTCCCCAAAATGTAGTTTTAGACTGATTTTACACTTTTGGGTGCCCACAACGTAGTCTTGGACTGGTTTTACGCTTATAGTTCACCACAATGCTGTTTTAGACTGGTTTTACACTTTTAGGTCCCCAAAAGGAAGTTTCAGTCCGGTTTTACATTTTTGGGACCCCACACTGCTGTTTTAGGTGGGTTTTACACTTTTTGGTCTCCACTATGTTGTCCCCGAGCCGGGGAGTACACGCGAAATTACACGCAAGTGGGAAAGAAATTCTGCGAGATGTTTATATATATATATATATGTCAACAAATCCGCAACTTTCGCAGTTCGGAATTCGAATAGCAGGGTTACTGGTAGACCGAAAACGACACTGTGTCCTGAAACTGGCCGAAGCCTGTAAATAAATCTGCTCTGGTGTATTCTACTTAACTCGAGGGAGAACGATGAAGAAATCAGTTTGAAACAAACGGCTTTTTAGATATTGAAGAGAACTGAATCACGCCTGGTCACGGAGAAACCGAACGAGAAAAACAATATGAATTCTGAAAAGAGTATAGACTGAATTGGCAGTGTTTGTGGTGACAAAAGCAGAAGAAAGTTTAATGGTAGGAGATTCATATTTACCAGTTTAGCTGAAAAAGAAAATCATGCAATATATAAAATAATATTCTTGTCTTAGTACAGTTGTCTTTGGACGCTAGGACGTGGCCTTGTGTCTTTTCTTGGCCACTATTATCTATTTTGAATGAAAATTTGTTATTTGGTTCATCTCGTTGTTAGGACTATAGTCTTAGAACTATAATCTTAGTCTTAGGACTATAGTCTTAGGACTATAATCTTAGTATTAGGACTAATATAGTCTTAGGACAATAATCTTAGTCTTAGGACTATAGTCTTAGTCTTAGGACTATAGCCTTTGGACTATAGTCTTATAAATTTAGTCTTAGGACTATAGTCTCATAAATTTTATAGTCTTAGGACTATAGTCTTATAAATTTAGTCTTAGGACTATAGTCTCATAAATTTTATAGTCTTAGGACTATAGTCTTATAAATTTAGTCTTAGGACTATAGTCTATAAATTTAGCCTTAGGACTATAGTCTTATAAATTTAGCCTTAGGACTATAGTCTTATAAATTTAGTCTTAGGACTATAGTCTTATAAATTTAGTCTTAGGACTATAGTCTATAAATTTAGCCTTAGGACTATAGTCTTATAAATTTAGTCTTAGGACTATAGTCTTATAATTTTAGTCTTAGGACTATAGTCTTATAAATTTAGTCTTAGGACTATAGTCTTATAAATTTAGTCTTACGACTACAGTCTTAGACTTAGGACTATAGTCTTAGCTTAGGGCTATAGTTTCTTTTTTAATATTGACATTGTATGCTCTTTCAGTGTGTCAATACTTAATACTACAGTACATGACTACAGCCGGGTGAACTTTGCCAATGAATTTTCTTTAAAGTTATACTGGTTTGTTTCTCTCTTCCTATTCAAAATTTTTCAGGCTGTTAATTTTATTATTACATAGACTAAATATAAAAACTATAATACAGGTAGACTTAAATGCAAAAAAACCCCAACCAAAACCAGAAAGTGTGTGTGTGGTGGTGGGGGTGGTTTACAAAAATGTATATATTAAAAGTGGGCGAGGGGTTGTTGCGATCATGTATTTCTAGTTTTAGACTGTATTTACACTTTTAGGTCCCCAGAAGTTAGTTTTAGACTGGTTTAACACCTTTAGGTCCCCACAATGTAGTTTTAGACTGGTTTTACACTTTTAAGTCCACACAACGCTGTTTTAGGCGGTTTTACACTTTCTTGTCCCCATAACGTAGTTTTAGACTGGTTTTAAACATTTGGGTTTCCACAACGTAGTTACAGGCTGGTTTTACACTTTCTGACCCCAGAACGTAGTTTTAGACTGGTTTTACACTTTTAGGTCCCCACAACGTAGTTATAATCCGGTTTTACACTTTTGTCTGCCCACAATGCTGTTTTAGACTGGTTTTACACTTTTAGGTACCCACAACACAGTTTTAGGCGGGTTTTATACTTTTTGTTCCCCAGAACGTTGTTTTGGACTGGTTTTACACTTTTAGGTCCCCACACCGTAGTCTCAGATTGCTTTTACGCTTTTAGGTCCCCACAACGCAGTTATAGGCTGGTTTTACACTTTTTTGTCCCCAGTTCGAATGCTGTTATAGACTGGTTTTACACTTTCTGATCCCCAGAACGTAGTTTTAGACTGGTTTTTCACCTTTAGGTCCCCAGAACGTAGTTATATGACAATTTGTGTACTAAAAATTACAGTTAAAATTTTTTACGAAAATTTACCTTCGACGTAATTTATTGGGATATAAATACCCCATGTACAAAATTTGAACCGATATAAACCAATATGTTTAAAGTTATAAACGTTTGAAATGCTGAAAATTGCGTCCGCCATTAAAATTTTCTTCACTGTGAATATTGATACCTGAAAAGGGTTGTGACGTCATTTTCTTAACCCAAACTTTCATGACTAAGGAAGAAACAACGAGAGCCCATATAATTTGACAACAAAAATGTCGAATTCATCATCATTTAGTTGTTGTTCTGACTATGGATTGAAACGGAATCATCCAATGTATGTTTGGAGTATTGGTAGCCCATTTTGACAAATCTGGTTTCGGAATTTGCCAGAACGATGTCGGTATTGCTTCGACTGACGAGATCGATAAACGCCCAATACTAATATTAATAATAATAATAATAATAATAATAATAATAATAATAATAATAATAATAATTATAATAATAATAATGGAAACTTTATTAAATGTCTTTTTAGATAATATACAATTGTAAATCTCGCTTATTTAAGGTAATTTACAATCGGCTACTTGAATCAATACTAACAATATGTAACTAATAACTATATATAACAACATAAAACAAATATACAGCACAATAATCTTAAAAAGTTTGCAGTTCGGGATTTGTCCATTCCTTGTTTCGGCAACAGAATATGTAATAGGTGGTTCTGATTGCGATCGTCGTCATTCTACTAATACAATATTTTTGATGAGTCTTGTCAAGATTAAGATCATTTAGCATTTCTATGAATGTAGAACATTCTGCTGCAAAGACACCAAGGCAGCTAATCGATAGGTTTACAAATTTAACTGATCTGAATTGTTCACTTTGACTTTGTTCCCTAATCAATTCTGAATATTTGGATTTTTTACGATCGACGTTGTTTTGAAGATTTGACTCAAAACCAACAGTCAGTTCAACAATGTAGAGGCATCCACTTGGAGTTGATAGGAGCAAGTCTGGACGGTATGTCACCAGTTATTATGGATGGACTTTTATAACCTGGAAGATCAACATAAAGACTTGAACCACTTACGGTCTGTAGGGTCGTTGCGAGAAAGTTCAAGATAGAGTCGTGTCTCCATGTAAATCGTTCCAGGTACGACTGGCAACCTGCCACTACGTGAAGAAGAGTTTCCGGGGCCAGACAAAGAGAACAATCTGAAGTTGGTGAAACACCCCATCTTGCAAGGTTTTTGCGCGTGGGAAGAGAGTTATTCATATATCGTATCGTAAAATTAAAAATATTTTTCGGGAGGTTGGACTGAGACGCACACCATGTTTTCGTAAGCTGGGGAAAGGAGAACTTAGTAATATTGGAGAAAAAGGATCCCTGACAGGTTAAATGGTTATGGAGTCTATCTTCTTGTCCAGAGTGAAAGTCCTTAAGAACTTGTGATCTTAATATTTTTTAAACATCTTACAAAGGTATTCCCTACGTTTAAGAGTTAAAAGTGCATAAAATATTAAAAATATTAAAGATAAAAATATCCTATCCACGTATAGTAGCATATACTAACCATCAAGTGCCAGGTTGTACCTCTGCAACATTTCAATTCTGACGTCGTGGTTTCTTCTTGAGAAAGACAGCATTAGTCTGCTAGAGACAGGAAGAATTTTTTCACGATGCGCTCGTTTGTATCTTTATGTTGTATGAATGTGGCTCTAGGCCTCTAGCTGACTAGCTTGTATTTGATGCCAGATGATGAAGTCCGACGAATGTCGCTGTAGACGCTGCTGGCACATAGAAATTCAAAGTTTGAGAGCATTTTTCTCATGTTGGAAATGGCCTCAGTATATATAATTCTGTCAATTTGCATGAATGGCCTGTTGATCAGTGTGGCTCTCAAAGCTGGCGCATCAATAATGTGCTGAACTGTTTCAGCTTGTAAAATTGTTTTGGTTAAATTTCTTAGGTTTTCTGCCGCTAAATATTCAGATTAGTATTTACGCTTTGTTGCTTTCCAAATCAGACTGTATATTTATTGAGTTTGTTTATATGCTATCTATTTTGTAACATCTAATAGCATTTCTTTTAAGTATTAATTAAAATACTAAATGAATTGTTAGTGCATACATGTATTTTATATATACAATTATACATCAAATTCAACCTTCATTGTCGTTTGCTTTACTTACATGATATATTTTATAATCTTAAATAAAAGTAAAGTGGAACTTACTATGTACCATGGTGGCATGGTATGGTGTGAGGGGACAAGAAACATTCGCTTTAAAATTTTCCGACGGTTCACTTGGACCTCGAGACTGCTCTGCCTCCAAAGTTTTGTCAATCTTTCAAATAGTATGTACGTTACTACGCTGAAAAACACTTGTTTGTAGTAAGGTCGCTCTAAAAATCTTCATGGAAAATTGATTGGAACAAACTATGAATCATCGCGTGTCGGCGCGTTATGTTCTGAACAAACCTAACCCAATTTCCTCGTACGATTTGTCAATTGGGCTTATATGCTGCGCAATCCTTGCAGAATAATTACATTCATTACTACAATCCTGTATAACTGTGTACGTTGACGGAATGATGGAATATTTTATTTTTCATTCACTGACAATCTCTTGTTTCTAATCGCAATAACAGCGCCTCCTTTTGGAATTTCGAGTTAAAACTTCGCACAGTAGGTTGTAGGTGGGTATACTTTACAATGATTAAATAAATATGATAGGTGAAAATTTCGTCTTAGTGACACTTTAACCGCAAACCTCGCTTATCTATGAAAACTCTAACCGTAATCAGAAATTTAGCGTATACCGTCTGGCTCATATGGCAATACGACACACTAGCGGGTTACCGTGGCTCAAGAGGCTCTTTAATATTAATTCTTAAACGAACGAACGAACGAACGAACGAACGAACGAACGAACGAACGAACGAACGAACGAACGAACGAACGAACGAACGAACGAACGAACGAACGAACGAACGAACGAACGAACAAAAAGTTCCGTTGTATCGTATACAACATGCAGCCAACTTGGAAAACTGGAGAGAAAATGAATGTAGTCCAGATTAAAGACTCGTTTTCAGTTCCCTCATTCGGGCTTTCTTGATTTGGTTTCCAATTTTCTCAAAATGGCAGTGTTTAGTTAGTTATTTGATTTTGGCTGCAATTCTCCCATGCACTATAGTTCAGTTCATTCTATTACACTTACTTTACCGTGAACTTCTGTAATAACATATGACAAGTGGTAAAGCTAATGATTGAATAAGTCCTTCGCAACTCTTATAGTGGGGAACCTATTATTTCTGGTCCTATTCTCGTCTGGCAAGGAGACTGGAGGAGTTTTTAAGTGTAAAAAATGTGTTATATGTATGAGCATTTTGGCTTGTAATTCATGCAGTGCCGTTTATACTTGAAAGGTAGAATATTCTACAATATTTGCGTTGTGATGCTTTTGACGCCATAGCTTATTAATTGCATGTTTTATTTAAGAAATAAAAAACGTGTCGCATGCGATTATCGAGTAATTATAATGTAATTATCGAGTGTTTTACTAGCTTCTCGAGTGCATTATAACTCGATAATCGCACAGCGACTAAGTTTTTTATTTCTTTTATAAAATAATGACTTTAAATTGTCAATAAACCCAATAAAAGTAAGCAAAAAAAACAGATTACCTGTCTCAGGACGAGTTTGTTACCATTTAGCGCCACGCGTGGCCCCGTACAACACGTCGAGGATTTTAGCGATGAAAATGCACTTAAAGTTGCACTGAAAACATTCTGCTGTGTTAATTACGTGATTAGACATATATCCAAGTAATTTTTGACTTTCGTTGATGATTAAATCCACATAAAACTCATCAAAAACGACAAAATCGTCGCAAAGTATCTCCTGTGCCCTGCCGTTCTGGAGTTATAATGGCACGCTTGTTTGACCCAATAGCCAATCAGAGTGCGTGTTGTCGTCCATTTACTTCCGGTTATTTTATAAATTAACCTATTAAAATTATTGTTTTTAAATGTTGGTTACTTGGAAGACGTGCGTTCTCAAATACCAATAGAGAGCTTAAGCATACAGGCGTTTTAGAGCCACGGACGGCAATTGAATTCAATAGCATTTTTCATTCAAAACAATGATAATGAGCAATTTAAAATCCCAAGAGCAAAGAGAACGCTGTCGTCGTTCTAAACAAGACGTCATTGAGAGCATTTTCACGTTCTTGAGACGACGGGAACTTCTAGAACGTTGAGGCCTGTCATCGTTGTTTTACTACAATACGCGGTTCAGTAGTTCTATATTGTATTCCTGTTCTTCCGGTCACCGTCCGTGTCTCAAAAACGCCTAATATGCTTAAGCTCTCTAATCACTCTGCAACAAAGACCTGATATATATTCCGTGGAAGAGAAGAAACCAATCTAGTTGAAGACAACCATATTCTAAATATCTGCAAATCACTGAAAATATTTTCGAGAAAAATCTTTTGTGTATTTGTAGTAAGCGACTGATATTTAAGAAATAGAAAACATTTTCCATGTTCCCATCCAGTTATAGAGTGGGAACTAATTGTTCTCTCAAGAGAACTGCTCTCCAAAAAGAGCTGTATTCTCAAAAGAGCTGTTCTCCAAGAGAGCTATTTCCACGCAAGTAGTATAGGGAAGGGAGGTTCTGAGACGGGTGGATCGGGTGGATCTTTTGATCCACCCATGATGTCACCAATGGATCTTTTGATTGGGACCCTCTTAACTCTAACTTTTATCCAACCCCCCACCCCTAATTCTCAAACCAACCCCCCGTGTAATACGTCATAACCGATAGCTCTCCGACTGATTCCCGAAGTTACGTCATTATCAAAAGCACTCGACTTATATCCTTATAAGTAATAGTAATTACCTTTTCACTTATACACTTAACTCAAGCGACAGTCGACAGTTGTGGGACACGTAGACGTACAGAGCATACGTACAGTAAACTTTAACAAAATAAGCGTTCTTTCCAAGGAACTAAAGAGAAATTAGTAGACACACTTTATATTTTTTTATCTTAAACATTGCCTGGAGGGTTATAGTGAGTTTTGAACAGCCTAAGTGTCTGAATTGGCAGAGATAACTGCTCTGGTGAAACCTGAAATGAATATTATTTGAATAATATGGAGACTTTGAATGTTATATTAGTTAGAACCTAAATGATCAAACAGTCTTATACACGTTTGGTGGCAATAAGTGTTAACAATTTTAGAGAATTATCGTTTACTTTGACCTAGTTTGTATAGCAACTAAAGAGAAATGGATAGAGACACTTTATATTTTTTTATCTTAAACCTGGTTTGGAGGAATATAGCGGGGTTTTTGGTTAAGTAATCTTAGTGTTATTTACGAAGAGATGAATGTTGACAGTTTTGGTCGAATTATCGCTTATCTAACCCTATAAAGTATACCAATCCTTGGATGAAGAATCAATTCGAGAAGCTGTGAGAAGAACGATCGATGATTTCATGAGAAAATATAAACGGAATAACTCTTCAAGCTGGTTTCTACGCTTTCTGTTACTAAGTGTGATATTTGAATATTTATCCTCAGTGCACGTGCAGGATACAAAAGAGAAACTCATTAGGGGTCATTAAGAGGATTAAGCGCTTGGGCAAGTCTAGTCGAGAAGGTCATTAACAGTGTTACCATAGCGAAACCGCAACACGTCCTTCATTCGTTTCAGGCTCCTAGTTTGGGACCCTCTACTGTTACTCAACCCCCCGTGTAATACGTCATAATCGATAGCTCTCTGACTAATTCCCGAAGTTCCAAATGTTTGACAAACAGTGTTTTTCTCGTGTGGGGTTTCTATACACCTCCTATTGTACGTCTTTAGGCATTATGAGAATATTTCGTTTGCATTCTACAATGATTTGGGGGCTCTTAAAAGATTGTAATTTCTCTAAGACTATAGTCTTAGGACTATAGTCTTAGTCTTAGAAATATATAGTCTTAGGACTATAGTCTTAGTCTTAGGACTATAGTCTTAGTCTTAGGACTATACTCTTAGTCTTAGTCTTAGTCTTAGGACTATACTCTTAGTCTTAGGACTATAGTCTTAGTCTTAGGACTATATAGTCTTAGTCTTATAATCACTCCCAGGGTAACCCCCAAACACCCCAGGGGGTACCCCCAAACACCCCCGGGATACCCCAATCACCCCTTAGAGTAACCCCAAACACCCCCGTGATACCCCGATCACCCCTGGGGTAATCCCCAAACACCCCCGGGTTAACCCCCAAATACCCCCGTGATACCCCGATCGCCCCTGGGGTAACCCCCAAAGACCCCCGGGGTAACCCCCAATCCCCCCAAGATACCCCCCATTGGGTAACCCCCAACAATTTGGAGAAAGAGGAGGAGGAGGAGGAGAAAGAGGAGGAGAAGGAGGAGGAGAAAGAGGAGGGAAAGGAGGAGAGGAAAGAGGAGGAGTAGGAGGAGAGAGAAGAGGAGGAGGAGAAAGAGGAGGAGAAAGAGGGAAGGAGGACGAGGAGGAGGAGGAGGACGAAGAGGAGAAAGAGGAGGAGGAGGAGAGAGAGGAGGAGGAGGAGGAGGAGGAGAAAGAGGTGGAGGAGAAGAAAGAGGAGGAGGAGGAGAGAGAGGAGGAGGAGAGGGAGGAGGAAGAGAAAGGGGGAGGAGGAGGAGGAGGAGGAGGACGAGGATGAGAAAGATAAATATATAATAAGAAATTTATCTTTCTCCTCCTCCTCCTCTTTCCTCTCCTCCTCTTCCTCTCTCTACTCCTCCTCTCTCTCCTCCTCCTCCTCTTTCTTCTCCTCTTCCTCTTTCTCCTCCTCCTCCTCCTCTCTCTCCTCCTCTTCCTCTTTCTCCTCCTCGTCCTCCTCGACCTCCTCGTCCTCCTTCTCTCTTTCTCCTCCTCTTTCTCCTCCTCCTCCTCCTCTCTCTCCTCCTCTTTTCTCTCCTCCTTCCCCTCCTCTTTCTCCTCCTCCTTCTCCTCCTCTTTCTCCTCCTCCTCCTCCTCTTTCTCCAAATTGTTGGGGGTTACCCAATGGGGGGTATCTTGGGGGTGATTGGGGGTTACCCCGGGGGTCTTTGTGGGTTACCCCAGGGGTGATCGGGGTATCACGGGGGTATTTGGGGTTACCCCAAGGGGTGATTGGGGTATCCCGGGGGTGTTTGGGGGTACCCCCTGGGGTGTTTGGGGGTTACCCTGGGAGTGATTATAAGACTAAGACTATATAGTCCTAAGACTAAGACTATAGTCCTAAGACTAAGACTAAGACTAAGAGTATAGTCCTAAGACTAAGACTATAGTCCTAAGACTAAGACTATAGTCCTAAGACTATATATTTCTAAGACTAAGACTATAGTCCTAAGACTATAGTCTTAGAGAAATTACAATCTTTTAAGAGCCCCCAAATCATTGTAGAATACAAACGAAATATTCTCATAATGCCTAAAGACGTACAATAGGAGGTGTATAGAAACCCACACGAGAAAAACACTGTTTGTCAAACATTTGGAACTTCGGGAATTAGTCGGAGCGCTATCGATTATGACGTATTACACGGGGAGTTGAGTAACAGTAGAGGGTCCCAAACTAGGAGCTTGAAACGAATGAAGGACGTGTTGCGGTTTCGCTATGGTAATACTGTTAATGACCTTCTCGACTAGACTTGCCCAAGCGCTTAATCCTCTTAATGACCCCTAATGAGTTTCTCTTTTGTATCCTGCACGTGCACTGAGGATAAATATTCAAATATCACACTTAGTAACAGAAAGCGTAGAAACCAGCTTGAAGAGTTATTCCGTTTATATTTTCTCATGAAATCATCGATCGTTCTTCTCACAGCTTCTCGAATTGATTCTTCATCCAAGGATTGGTATACTTTATAGGGTTAGATAAGCGATAATTCGACCAAAACTGTCAACATTCATCTCTTCGTAAATAACACTAAGATTACTTAACCAAAAACCCCGCTATATTCCTCCAAACCAGGTTTAAGATAAAAAAAATATAAAGTGTCTCTATCCATTTCTCTTTAGTTGCTCTACAAACTAGGTCAAAGTAAACGATAATTCTCTAAAATTGTTAACACGTATTGCCACCAAACGTGTATAAGACTGTTTGATCATTTAGGTTCTAACTAATATAACATTCAAAGTCTCCATATTATTCAAATAATATTCATTTCAGGTTTCACCAGAGCAGTTATCTCTGCCGATTCAGACACTTAGGCTGTTCAAAACTCACTATAACCCTCCAGGCAATGTTTAAGATAAAAAAATATAAAGTGTGTCTACTAATTTCTCTTTAGTTCCTTGGAAAGAACGCTTATTTTGTTAAAGTTTACTGTACGCATGCTCTGTACGTCTACGTGTCCCACAACTGTCGACTGTCGCTTGAGTTAAGTGTATAAATGAAAAGGTAATTACTATTACTTATAAGGATATAAGTCGAGTGCTTTTGATAATGACGTAACTTCGGGAATCAGTCGGAGAGCTATCGGTTATGACGTATTACACGGGGGGTTGGTTTGAGAATTAGGGGTGGGGGGTTGGATAAAAGTTAGGGTTAAGAGGGTCCCAATCAAAAGATCCATTGGCGACGTCATGGGTGGATCAAAAGATCCACCCGATCCACCCGTCTCAGAACCCCCCTTCCCTATACTACTCACGCAATTTCGAGTTCTTGCAAACTTTCACAAGTGTTTCTAAGTGGGCGATTACGTCGACCGGGTTTGCCCGGTTAACCGAGCTAGCCCAGTCAACCGGGATGAGTTTATGAAACGATTACATGGAGCTGGCTAGCCCGGTAAGCCGGGATGATTTCAGGTCGAAATTCGCAATTATCAAGTAAATAAGGGCAAAGTTACGTTAGTTTTACTTCAGTTTCACACTAATTGCTCTATTATTTATTTTGTAAGCCCATCGTTAATAAAAAGATTGTTAAAGTCTTGGCTAACACAGGAAAGCATCTTCATGCACGAAGACTAATGGACATTTGTAGCCCGGTTGCGCCCGGTTGCGACAACCGAGATCCCAGCAAACGGGGCTAGCCCGCTTGCCAGTAATCGAAATGTTAAAACAACATGCGTTTTATATATATGGCGGGCTAGCCCGGTTAACCGAGCTAGCCCGGTCAATGTAATCGGCCCTAAGACTATAACTCGTTGGCATGCAACACGAAGAAAAAATGTTTTTTATTTCTTATGAGTAATACGTAAATTCGCTTTACTGCTCAAGACGGCGTATATAATGGCATAAATCAGTTGCGTGGGTCTTCCGATTAGATTCTAATCCAAGGTTAGTGCTACTCGGCTTTTGAGTTTTTTAGTTCGTAACTACGCTGGTAACCATCTGAAGCCGTGAGACTGAAGGGGCTGTGAGACTACCCAGCAGAATTGAAAACAAGATTGTATCGAGCGGAAAAGCTCTGTAGGAGTCCAGCCGGATTGGACCGACTTTTCGCGAAAAATGAGTGAACAGGTCAAAGAAAAAGCTGGCGACATTGAATGTGCATACATCAAGGAGTGGTGGGAAATGGTTCAAAATGGTGAAATATTGTTTATACTTATCTTATCCAAATGAAGTTAACAAAAATTGTATAGTGTCTTGAATATAACGACCATTAAGTATTCATGAAAACACTGAGAAAACCTTGTCAAATTAACTTGTTGAATGTTGAATACTATTTAAAAATTAACTTGCCAACCGCCTGTACGGCTAAATCTACGGACTATTTTTCTTATACTATATAGCTATGCTTTCATTAGCTCTTTATTAAAATTACAAACAAATGTCTTTCACTAAATTGGTATACTTTTGTAATTACCTTGAACGATTAAAATTGCACCTTTATATAAGGTAATCCGAATATGAGTTAAGCAGTGACAAAAGGATTTTTTGTGGGATATTTGGTGAAGGAAAATTTCGAGTGAAAAAAATATATGCTCTTTAAGACTAAACGAGGACCAGTTGAAAAAAATGCAAGCTAGGAATAGAACCCGCGACCCTGCGATGCTAGTGCAGTGCAGGTATGACCACTGAACTACGCGGAGGCCGTTGCCTACAGCTTCGTAACGAGCTAGTTCGTTACATGTATAATTACACCAAGCATTCTTTGTACTATAACAAATTCTTCTGCATACTTTAGGGGCAGACTTTCAATTTTTCACCTCTCAGCTCCTAGTTAGGATAATTCTTGCAGTGACTGCACTGCAGTGTCGTGATCGAAAAATTTAAATCATTTAAATACTGGTGGTTCTAACTTTACAATTCCGTTCTGAAAAGTAAATGGTCACGTGATCATGTTTCTTTTTGACAAATTTGATTGGCTAATGTCACTGACCTGTATATAACAGGTCAGTGGCTAATGTCATAAGCTTGTCCGAAGTTTTGCGAAAGCCAATCAAATTAGCTCTCAATGCGTTATCCACGACTTCATGCGGAAAGGTCTGTTGGCCACAAACATGCATGTGGCCAAAGAAAATCAGGGGAGAAACAACCAGTTTGAATTTCAAAGCGCCAGACATGTGCCAATAGATTTACATCAAAAACAAACTGCCAATGTCATGGTTAGCATCTTTGAAACGAGCCATAAGAAATGCTGTGATATTATCTTCATTTTCTAAAATTTCATCGTACGGACATTTTTGCTATTAAATTTGGCGATTTTGACGATGACCGTTTAGACAAATTTCTGAGATAATTTCCACGGTATACCGTCGCTGGATATAGCGTCAAAATAGAGAGATCCTCTCAGACCTAATAGTGTTTATCTCCGGGTATACATAGCGGAACGTAAACACGCCCAGTTTTTCTTCCTTCAAAACTTAGGGGTCAGTGAGGCGCAGTTTATTTTCCTTTTGTAAACGGTGACTGACTTTCGTAAATATTTTAGGGTGTTTATCATCCTAATAGACCTAGCAATCCTTTTTCAATTTTTTTAACTTCTTTTTTTGTTTTCAGTTGCCAGAAGATTGCCTATACCAGTCTAAGATATTGAGCACGTATTGTAAGTCAAAGCTCTTAAATATTACATCATCACCTTTATTTTATTCATTACATTATTTACGAAAAAAATAAGCCAATTTGGCTCTCTTGCTTTTTTTCATTTTCCTCTTTGGATTTTTTTTCTCAGTGCAAGGAGTTTCTTTTATCTAAATAATTGAAAATTGAGGAAAGAAATGTGTGTCAGCAAGTGTAAATAAATAAATAAATAAATAAATAAATAAACAAATAAATAAATAAATATATTGATAGATAGATAAGTAAATAAATAATAAAAATTACATAAATATATAAATAAATTAATTAATTAATTAATTAACTAATTTTAGTAATTTCATTTTTTAATTAATTTTATTACTAAATAAATAAATAAATATTGAAACAAGTAATCAAGTAATAAATAAATAGGTAGAGATAGATAATTAATTTTTTAATTAATTTTATTAATAAATAAATAAATAAATAAATAAACAAATAAATATTAAAACAAGTAATCAAGTAACTAATAAATAGGTAGAGATAGATAATTAGACAACGAGACCGAGACCGATAATATATATATATATATATATATATATATATATATATATATATATATATATATGTTCAAGGGATTTACTTACATATATATATATATATATATATATATATATATATATATTCTATAGCATGCTATCGGATATGAGCTTTTGCGTAATCTAATTGGTTCCCTAGAGGAAAAACAAGATGGCAGCATGTTTTTTAAACTGCCGAAAAGAGTTGAAATTGACGGATTTTTATACAGAAAAACATCAATACCCTCAAACCATTGTATAAAAAAACAACATTGTGTGAAAATACATTAACAAATACACAATTTAGCATGCTAATTGGTAAAATTCACCTAAATAAACATTTCGTCTTTTTACTTCAAAAACCCGACTAAATTAACGGGTTGATATTAATTTGTTGCCAAACAAAAAAACTCACGGTTAAAATCAAGCTTACATGTACACAGGTTCTTACACAGGTTGAGTTTCTTTGTTTGGCAAAAAATTAATATCAACCCGTAAGTAAACAGACGTAATTTTTAGGTGAATTTTACCAATTAACATGCTAAATTGTGTATTTGTTAATGTATTTTTACACAATGTTATTTTTTTATACATTGGTTTGAGGGTGTTGATGTTTTTCTGTATTAAAATCCGTCAATTTCAACTCTTTTCGGCAGTTTAAAAAACATGCCGCCATCTTGTTTTTCCTCTACTAGCAGGATATGAGCTGATTGCCTGGGGTAGGGAACCAATTACATTACGCAAAAGCTCATACTTTCGCGGTTCAGGCGAAATAAAATCTTTGCCAGAAAAATTGGTTTACAAATGACCGAAAAAGGAAAGCTAAGAAGAGATGTTGCAGTGGGATGAACCAAACAATATTAAACACGACTAGAAACCATTGGAAAAGCATGAAAAATTGCGATAAAGATCGGAAAAGATGCTGCCAAATGTGACTGAAAAAAACCAAAAAGATGTTTCTTCGTGTCTCTGTTCAAAGCCAGCAAAAGACTTATCCACTGATATATCTTGGCTCGAGAGAGAACAACATTAACACAAACAGTTTTTCACATTTTGAAGACGCCGTATGGCAGTGTTTGCAGCATCTGAGCAGAGCCAAAAGAAATTTTAACGCTTAGCAGACAAGCAGTGATTCGTATTTAACTTAGTGGCGTGCGGCCTTTGTTCGTCAGGGGAGGCCAACAGTGAATTTGGCGCCCCCAGCCCCCAAGTTTCCATGCATCTTTGTAAGCATCATATCTGAGTCCGAAAAGACGAAGTTGAGCCCATGAGCATAGCAATGAGTGTATACTACATGACTAAATAGTGTAATAAAAGTAGCGTGCTGCGTAGGCAGTGTAGAAACAACAATCGAAATATAGTAAGGTTAGATATACTGCCGAAACAGAGAACGTAGGAGTCTAACGTTTCGAGCGAAGGCCCTTCGTTTCTGTCTGACGAAGGGCCTTCGCTCGAAACGTTAGACTCCTACGTTCTCTGTTTCGGCAGTATATCTAACCTTACAATATTTCGATTGTTTATACTACATGACTGCCGATTTCATCATTCATGATTGCGTGTAGCCCGTTATAGCAACCACTCATATTTGAAGCCCCATCCTACGTCTGTGCAAGTACCTTACCAAAGGTGACACCTTCAGACTTTAATGCCTCTACAACAGTCGTATAGAACTTTTGCTTGGCTACTGATCGCTGTCCAACCGTTACCACGAGTGGTTCATGCTGCGCGTGCGAACTTTTTCAAGATGATCGCGGATGGTAACAGACAAGAGCTTCAACACTTCCAAGAAATTTCCCGTGTTTAATAATTCACTTTCAAATGATTCTCGATGGCCTCTAAATGCAAGTCCTTGCTTCTCAAGGAAGATTGTAGAATCTACGATGCGCGTCATTACATTCCTATTGCTAATAACTTTCTTCGTACAGCTTCTTCGTGTTCTTGTTACCCCAAGCATGAAGCAATAGTTATCTCTTGCAAGAAAAGAACCTCTGCGACGTTTGCTTGAGCTGCTGACATCTCGTGGTTGTCAACAACGCTGTGTTGTTTCTTGCAATTGGAAACCCGGCAAACACTAGCAAACGTAAAGGCGTTTCCTTGATTTGCGCGTGTTAACTCGCCCCGTGATAATGCATCTGTGAACAGGAGACGAGGTACACAAAACGGGCTATCCGCGCTCAATGAATGGGAAATCCATTTCCGTCTTGTATCGCCGTCATCGTGAAAAAATACTTGCTGTAAACAATATCTGGAACGTTCGCCAAACTGCTTGTTTCTCAACTCCAATGTCGACTGACTTGGTTGGCAAAGCTCCATTTTTTTAAAGTAATTTTACTTTATCTTCTCTGCTTAGCTTTAAGCCAACAAGTGATGCAGGATCGGACCCCTTCTGCATCTGAACGTTGAACAGTTTTTGCTTCAGGCTCTAGATTTACTCTCACGAATCTCATTTTTGTGTTGGAAGTACTTTAGCATGAAAGAACTAAGCTGCTTGTTCTCATGTTGCCTAGCTTTCTTTGCTTTTCTGGATTCAGCTCTGGACTTTTGTCGTTTGTCGGACATATCTACAGGCTATAGTAATGCAGATGATCAGATTAGGAGAATTGAAAACAAGTGGGGTTTTTATTGTAAGTTGAAAGGTTTTGGATTTGATTTTCAAATGTAAATTGTGCCGCAGCGAGCGAGGCTGAAGCCATCGAACAACACATTGCCTAATTTGGCTAGCAAGCCACAAATGACAAATGTGCCAAGCTCAACTCCGATGCTCTATTCAGCGATTGCGTGTGACAACTAACAACAATGTAATACGGCAATAGTCGTGGCTCGTAGGTACATGACCAAATACCGACTAACGCTTTTGTGTCCTTTGGGGCAATTTTGGCGCGCCCCCTAAAAAATCTTCACTGGGGGGGCCATGGCCCCCCGGCCCCCCCTGCCAGCACGCCACTGATTTAACTTACCAGCTTCTTTAGCTGATTAGAGTCGGTATATATCCAAAACCTTCTCAGTATTAAACTCAGTTAAAACAGCAAAAATCTTTTAAAGTAATATACATTTTCTCAGGAGTTTTTTCCATGGTTCGAGTGAAACTTTGAATTATAGTTCTTCCCTGGTTAGTTTTTCCTCTATAGTTTTCAGGCTGCTACCAACGTTTTTTTTCTGTTCTGATGTTAGTTTCCTTTGAGGTTCAATATTATATCTGGAACATGAGGAATCATATTCAAACAGTTTAATAGGCACCTTGATATAAGCATCTGTAATTATTGTTTGTTTTTGTTATCAGTTTCTGGTACTATTATAGGTCGTGACACAAATTTCTCCTCAGCCACTGCTTTATTATTTTAGAATAAACATTGCTTTGTAAATTGGTCAATAATAGAAAAATTACAATCATAAAAGTGATAAAACCGAGCATGTAAAGGAGGCCAGGAAGGCAGGGGTTTATATTTGTATACAAAAACAGATATTTAACAGTTATACCATGAGCTCGAGTTGTATATGAGCTCATAGCCAACCTTTTGACTTCATAAAGGTACCTTTTAATCTTTTTTGTTGATCTGCTTAACACATTTTTTGCCTCTCGAGCAAATTTATACAACATTTCGAAGCTGTTTACCGAACAGCTCAGCGAGAAACTCTATATGTGAATGTATCATTACGCATGGCGGAAATACTAGTTGCCTATGCTGGAAGTTTGTCGTTTCAAACAGTTGTTTATGTTTATGTTAGCGTTTCTGTCGTGAAAAAGGTTCTGATTTGATGCAAAAATAAAACTGAAACACCTTCGGCAGTGAAACTAAATTACTTAGTTGGTTGTTTTTGAAAAAGAACATGCTTTTTACTACTCCAAATGCTTATCTAAATCAAAAGTCTCTTTACTGATCTCATACGAAATGTGTGTTGTAAGCTTGATTTTAACCGTGAATTTCTTTGTTTGGCAACAAATTAATATCAACCCGTTAATTTAGTATTTGTTCCCGTTAATTTAGTATTATTTAATAATTGAGTATTACCCCTAAATTGTGTATTTGTTAATGTATTTTTACACAATGTTGTTTTTTTATACATTGGTTTGAGGGTGTTGATGTTTTTCTGCATAAAAATCCGTCAATTTCAACTCTTTTCGGCAGTTCAAAAAAAACATGCCGCCATCTTGTTTTCCCTCTACTAGTAGGATATGAGCTGATAGCTTGGTAGACTAGGGAACCAATCAGATTACGCAAAAGCTCATCGATAGCATGCTATATAATAAAATATAACATACATTATGTATAATATACATTATGTATAATATACATTGAAGTATATTTAACGTATTAAAAGCGGGCCAGGGGTTGTTGCGTTTTTGAATTTCTAGTACCAAGTTGCATCTTCAAACGTGTAATTTGATCAAATTTTTGTAAAACAAATTTTTTTTGCGACTTCGTTACCTCAGCTGTGCATGTGTACTTTAATAACGTACTTTCATAGCTCTTAGCCAATCAGATTGTTTGTTTTTCTTAGGTTGTTGTATAAAGTATGATATAAACCCACTAACCTGTATATGTGATATAGACACTGATGTTTTATTAATCAGGTCTATACCACATATATAGGAACGAGGTCTATATCACATATATAGACACCTGTCCCTCAAGTCAACAATCTCGACAAAGGTACGCTGGTAGCGACCCCATACGTGAGGGGGAGGCAACTTTTAGTTGCAAACAAGCTGTTTCTTAGATGAGAACTTCATTCCTCTTTGCCTTGAATACAAAATGTGGGACTCTTGTATCACAACGCATGCTCCAATCACCAGTATGATAATTTATAGCCTCCCACATTCGGTGATTGACTTGCTCTGTTATAACCTTAGGTACTTTTATGATGATGGTTTAGAAGTTATTTAAAAACCTCGTCATCATGCTTTATCATTGTATATATAATGATAAAGCACTCTGACTCGGCTTTTAAATATTTTATATATATATATATATATATCAAACTCATTAATAATTCATGAGATAATCGGCCAATTACAATAGTCCATTCAATCACCTGATTGACGTTGGATACGCCAGGAAAGCCCAAGATATTAGATGAAACCCGGTGTTCATCTAATTCTTAAGATCTTAATTATCTATGCAAAATAAACAAGTTGCTGTATGAATAAATTTTACACACACTCAAGAATAAAATCTCTTGAGGGTTTATTTTAATTGTATTTTGTAATTGAAATCGCTCGATTGAGATGCCATATCAACAACTCGTTTATCGTGTTTCATCAGGGGAATCCAAACACTCGAAAACAATAAAACCACTCGGCCTTCGGCCTCGTGCTTTCATCATGTTTTCTCGTGTTTCGATCCCCTGATGAAACACTCAAACTCGTTGTTGATATATTATATATATATATATATATATATGTAAGAAGGTAAAAATGTTAACAGCACCTTAAGATCAACTGGTTGGCTTAGAAGACAACAAAACCTAGGATCGAGAAACGGTACTGTTTTTCTATCAACTTCTGGTCTCTCTTTGTTCCATTTAGTCATTTGAATAACTTCGAAAGCAAATACACAGGCCTTTTTTCCCAGCTCGTCAGAGTCTACCCTAGGCATTCCATTTGGACACTTTCGTTCAACTGGATGAAGACAGGCCACGCGGTCACTAGGAATGTGGTGTTCATATGTAGGTTTTCCGCAGGAAGCGACAACAGGATTGTCTGTAGAAAGAAATGTAGCAAGGAAATTCAGCCGACCATAATGATATTAATAAAAATAAATATAATAGCCATGCAAAGAGGTCTTACTGATGTTTTTACATGCATTGCATATATTTTTTAATACATTTTTACTATAGGAAATAGCTCTTTTACCTGACAAGGTAGAAATTACCAGGATGGCTAATACTGCAGAAAGCTTTGCTGTGAGACACATTTTTGTTGAACTTTTTCTAAAGAGATGTCATAATTAATATATATATATTTGTGAAATTCATTACTAATTCATGAGTTTTGCAGCCAATCCAATTTCAGAAATTACGTCACATGTATACCCCTGTAAACCCCATACAAACTAAAACCAATGATGCTAATTAGTTACAACCACTAGTGGATGTATACTCTTCTGATACAACCACTAGTGCTTGTAACTAATTAGCATCTCAATATCCCAAAGGGATTTTTACTATTCATTCATTTCACAAGTTGTTTACAACACTCGCGTCCTTGTTGTATTGAATATACTCGCCTTCGGCTCGTGATTGTATATTCAATACAACACGGCCGCTCGTGTTGTAAACATTACATATATATATATAGTTAAAACACTCATTAATAATTCATGAAGAAAACACAAAAGAAATCATGACCGTGAAGGAGGTTGTATATCTGATACAAACCACACGTGGTTGTATCACATATACAACCACTAGTGGTTGTATATCAGGTCACTATCTCCGCTCTAAAACATTGAAATTGAGCTTTTTCTGAATTAATCTGAACAAATATGACTCATATTAACATCAAAGACTCGGCGTGTTTTAAGCTGTTTACAACATTCGCGTCCGTGTTGTATCGAATATATAATCACTCGCCTTCGGCTCGTGATTGTATATTCGATACAACACGGCCGCTCATGTTGTAAACATTACATATATATATACATATATATATATATATATATATATATATATTTATATATATATATATGTAATGTTTACAACACGAGCGGCCGTGTTGTATTGAATATACAATCACGAGCCGAATAGTAAAAATCCCTTTGGGATATTGAGATGCTAATTAGTTACAAGCACTAGTGGTTGTATCAGTAGAGTATACATCCACTAGTGGTTGTAACTAATTAGCATCATTGGTTTTAGTTTGCATGGGGTT
The DNA here is from genome assembly GCA_964035015.1 of Corallium rubrum. NCBI lineage: Eukaryota > Metazoa > Cnidaria > Anthozoa > Scleralcyonacea > Coralliidae > Corallium > Corallium rubrum. The sequence continues at coordinate 13,512,407 of OZ036005.1, forward strand.
TACAAGGGTATACATGTGACGTAATTTCTGAAATTGGATTGGCTGCAAAACTCATGAATTAGTAATGAATTTCACAAATATATATATATATATATATATATATATATATAAACACGGTAACGGTCTGATTGGCCGTTCACAGCGTTCGAAAGATGAATCCTGTTTTACAAAATATATCTAATAAATATGTCAAATATATATTAGATGTATCTAAATAAATTATGCATTTTATGATTTTAACATATTTCAAAAGTCTGAATGTCAGCTTATGTACATAACATTTCTTGCTCACACGGCGTGCATTGATAGTCAATTGAGACATACATGGTGCGGAAACTCAGTGTGAAAGTCTTTGTTCTGGTAAGCACATTTTATTTTCGGTCACGAAGCACTCAACTATGTTATTTAAATATTGTTATATAAGCAACAAAAAAGGTATATATCTCAAATGACTATGCATGGTGCATCGCACTGCCACAACCGACTATTTTATTGAACTTGGTTTTGGCAAGTTGATTTCATAAAGTGTCTATATCCCCATATACGATATTACCAAAATATTACCGATACGGATTCTACGTAACGTGAATAGTTGAATGCCAAAATATCTTTTTATTGCATTTTTAAGTAAGGGTTAGAGAATGGTCACGTGTGCTCTATAGGATATGGCTCTATTGAATTCATTAGTACACGACTCTATTTAATTCACTAGTGACTATATATATATAGTTCACCGTGCTATGACAAAAGACAACAAAGACTTTTATTAGACTTTTATTATGATCACACATATATACATTTTATAATTTTTCTGACTCGCAAATAGCTTTTGCTGATCTGGGCGAGTCAGTCTTAAAATTTACATAAATCATCATGAGTATGTGTACATTTTTTTACATACACTCATGATAAATATAAAAAATACAATATTGAATTATTTTCGTAAGGGTAAGAAAACAATAGTTAGCAAAAACCCAACTTTGATATTACATTTTTAAAGACAATAAGAAATGTTGGAAGACAAAAGATTAAAAAGTTGAAACAAATTCCGAATGTCTGACTTTTGACATTATTTCAGTTGCTTCAATGTACGCATCTGCTTCCTTGAGAATAGTATTTTTTCGTAGTTCTTTTTTGAACGCACTTTTTGACAATTTCCTAAGATTGGTTGGGATCTCATTCCAAAGTTTTACACCGATTAGCGAGAAACTCTACTTTTGTTCATCAATATATTCAAAATTTGTAAAACTGTTTTTTCGTAAACGAAGTTTATTATATGGCAATTATTTTGCGTCTTTATTGTTACATATTATCGGAATTAAAAAGGACTTAAACATTTATTTCTTCAAGGTACTAATAATAAAAATTAAAGATGTAAACCATTTATAATTATCAATATTATATAGACATTAAACTAACCTTCTGATTTCTTCGATCATCTGATAACAAAATCCTGATCTTTTGTTATACGTTATGTTAGCATTTGTGATTTGATAGAATATTTTACATATACATGCAGGTAAGATCATCTTCTTTGCTCAATGGGAGATAAACTCCTGCGTATAGTATATAGTGAAATACCAGTGAATACATGTAAGCACGTGGCCTGCTCATGCATGCGATCTGCTACTATTTGTAATAACTTGAGTTTGTAATTGTTCTGAAGAAGAAATGATTATTTAGTTTAGAGGAATCTTTTAGCAATACATGTTGAGTACATGTCAATATTGAGACAAAAATTTCCTGACGGGATCCAAAAGTGCCTTACTTTTTGTTATAAAGCAAATATGGGTGGCGTATGCTTTTGGCATGCACCCATGCATGCAGGCTCTCCGAATCACTGAAGATTGCCTTTTGCAAGTTTTGAGTAGTTTGGTATTTTGTATTTTAAGAGTCTTCATTGGTATATAAGAAAACGCTTGTTGACTTTTCCTTCAAAAAACATCGATTTTTATGGTCCCTCAGGGTTAATGTCACCCTCGCGAGATAAAGCCCTCGGGAGACATTGAAGCCTTCGGGTCCGTAAAACTCGACGTTTCCCTCGGTGCCATGTAATCAACAAGTGTATATATCTTGATGAATAAAAACACTATGGAATATAGAGCGTTGAAATACTCGATCGGGATTGGCTGAGTGGGTGCAACCCTTCTCTAATTATTGTTATATCCATGCAGGTTTGTATTTGGAAAATGGTAATATAGGATGATGTCAATTAAGTAGGTATTTGTGTTTCTTTCTTCCATTTTTAATGAAAAAAAAAAATACCCGATAAAATATATATTCAAGTAATTCAACTATGCCATTAACGTGCGACTTGAGTAATATTTCTCCTTCAGCAGAACATCGTGTCCACAAATTTTACCTTCTAGTAAACATTTGTTCAACTTGAACTCTAACTGAGCTACGGATACACGAGCAATATTCTTCAGCAACGCAAAGGCAGATATAAAAAGTCTCGGCAGTCCAACACCTTTTCGTTTTGCTATATATCAAAAACACTGCTTACGCAAAACTCTAGCTACTTTTGTCCATCAATATATTCAAAAGTTGTAAAACTGTTTTGTCGACAAGCCGAGCGGTCCTATCTTGTCATGAAGATACCAAAAATTAAAACAAGAATGTATAGCTCGTTATTTTCTTTGTGTAAAAAACAATCATTTACCTCCGAAGGACGGTGAATATATTACGAGATATTATAACCATGCAAGAGCGAGGTCTTCGGAAATATATCAGCCCAGGTGGTCTTAACAGTACGGACCGAGCCGCAGGCAAGGTTCGTCCGCCAAAAATGCTCGAGGTCTGATGTTTTCCCGCGTATACACACCGAGTAAACGAAGTTAATAAATTGTCTATTATATGGCTATTATTTTGGGCCTTTGTGGTTCGGGAAATCCACCATTTCGTGAGTAATTGTTACATATTATCGGAATTAAAAAGGACTTAAAACATTTATTTCTTCAAGGTACTAGTAATGAAAATTAAAGATGTAAACCATTTATAATTATCAGTATTAGACATTAACTAAACTAACCTTCTGATTTCTTCGATCATCTGATAACAAAATCCTGATCTTTTGTTATACGTTATATGTTGGCATTTGTGATTTGATAGAATATTTTACATATACATGCATGTAAGATCATCTTCTTTGCTCAATGGGAGATGGACTCCTGCATATAGTATATAGTGAAATACCAGTGCATATGCGATCTGCTATACTGTTTGTAATAACATGAGTTTTTAATTGTTCTGAGGAAGAAATGATCACTTAGTGTAGAGGAATCTCTTAGCACTACATGTTGAGTAAATGTCAGTATGGAGACAAAAAATTTCCTGACTGGATCCAAAAGCGCCTTATTTTTGTTATAAAGCAAAATACGGGTGGCGTATGGTGTTGGCGCGCATGCAGGCTCTCCGCATCACTGATCATTAAGATTGCCTTTCGCAAGTTTCGAGTCAGTTTGGTATTTTGTATTTTAAGAGTCTTTATTGGTGTATTAGTGTATAACAAAACGGTTGTTGACTTTTCCCTGGAGAAACATCGAGTTTTACAGTCCCTCAGCTTCAGACATTGAAGCGTTCGGGTCCGTAAAACTCGACGTTTCCCTCGGTGCCATGCAGTCAATAAGTGCATATATATTGTTTAAGGTGAAGTAATATGAGCGACAAATTGCTGCGACATTGTTGCGTTGCAAGTTGAAAAGCGTAGTTGCGCGTATTACCGCCGGCCGGCCACCTCAAACATTGTCACGCAACAATGAGTTTGTTGCAAGTTGAATCAGCATGTTGGAGCAAGTAGAACTGCATGGAGTCTACTTTTTTCAACAAATTTTTTAAACTTGCAACAAAATCATTTGTTGCGTGACAATGTTTAAGGTGGGTGGTAATACGTGCAACAACTCTCTTGCGTTGAAAATTGCAGAAAAATGTTGTTCGAGTCGTATTACCTCACCTTTATTGAAGCATACTGAAAATTATATTAAAACTAAAGTGGGAGTTGCTAGTTTGCGTGTTGCGAGTTTGCGACTAAATGTGCACCATCTATAAATCCAATTAATTAAGCCAATTTTTGTAAATAAATTATTATAGTTATCTCAAGCTTTAGAATAGATCATTGTGACCAATTGTAAACTGCACTGTAAAAATAGAAATCCACAACACTAAAAAAAGAAATCCACGGCACAAAAAAAATGTCGATTTGCAGATTCTTAGGACACAAAAAGTAATTTAATATATGCTATACTAGAAATACATGAACGCAACAACCCCTCGCCCGCTTTATATGCATTTTTTAGCATCAAGGTCGTCTTACTCTATACCGTTAGTTCGTACAAATTATGGGACCTTTAGTGTGAAATTCTGTGGTCCTAAAATTTGGAATACAATTGATGAATCGCTAAAAACATTAAGCATAAATTCTTTCAAAAATCATTTTAAACTAAGTGTGATTGAGCAATAACTATTGCATTGGCTATATAGTATTGTGTGTATTTGCATTTTATTATCAACTTTGCCGTCTTTTCTGATTAACTATCGTACTGCATGCTTTCTTAATAACCACCTGTCTCGATTAGCCCTTATGGTTATTTACAGGTGGTTAAGCACACAATTATTCATCAAATTCTCATATATTATATTGTATATAATGGTAAATATTGTGCAAATAAATATTTCTTGTTCTTGTTCTCAATCGCCTTCCTCAAGATCCAGCTTTCAATTACGAGTATCTGCCCTTGGAATCGCTGAGGACCCAGCTCATCGCAGATAAACAAAAATATATAGAGCAGTTGCCCCACACTTCCATAACCCCACAAAAGCATTGCCTTATTTACTGTGTCAGTATCAATCTTAGCAGTATTTGGTAGTTGAGGACATTAAAGGCTGGTTTTACACTTTCTGGTCCCCTGAAAGTAGTTTTAGACTGGTTTTACACTTTTAGGACCTCACAAGGTAGTTTTAGTCTGGTTTTACACTTTTAGGTCCCACAACGCAGTTTTAGGCGGGTTTTACACTTTTTTGTTCCCAGAACGTTGTTCTAGACTGGTTTTACACTTTTAGGTGCCAACAACGTAGTCTTAGACTGGTTTTACGCTTTCAGTTCATCACAATGCTGTTTTAGATTGGTTTTACACTTTTAGGTCCCCGCAACGCAGTTTTATGCGGGTTTTACACTTTTTGGTCCCAAAACGTTGTTTTAGACTGATTTTACACTTTTCGGTCCCCACAATTTAGTTTTAGGCTGGTTTTACACTTAGGTCCCCACAAGGTATAGTTATAGATTCTTTTTACACATTTAGGTCCACACAATGTTATTTTAGACTGGTTTTACACTTTTAGTCTTAGATTGGTTGTACGCTTTTAGTTCACCACAATGCTGTTTTAGACTGGTTTTACACTTTTGTGTCCCCACAACGCAGTTTTAGACTGGTTTTACGCTTTTACGTTCCCACAATATTGTTTTAGATTTATTTTACAGTTTTAGGTCACCACAAGTTAGTTTTAGGTTGGTTTTACACTTTTAGGTCCCCCACAAGGTAGTTTTAGATTCCTTTGACACATTTAGGTCCGCATAATGCTATTTTAGACTGGTTTTACACTTTTAGGCGTAGTTTCAGACTGGTTTTACACTTTTAAGTCCCCACAATGCTGTTTTAAACTGGTTTTACACTTTTAGTTTCCCCAAAACGTAGTTTTAGGCTGGTTTTACACTTTTAGATCCCCACAATGCTGTATTAGACTGGTTTTACACATTTAAGACCACACAATGCTATTTTAGACTAGTTTTACATATTAAAATACATATTTTACATACCAAAAATAAACATCTTGAAACTCAAAATATGAGCTAAAACAAGACAACAATTGAAACGGTGATATTTCGATTTTATTACAAAATCATCATCAGACCAAGTGATTAGAATCAACTGATCTACGTTCTATATATACAAGGATGGTGAAATAGGATTAAAATAACTAGAGTTGTAAAATAGCTGGAATTTCGCTGGATACAACGATGATTGTCATTGGTTGGTTTGATAGTCATATGACCTCAGCTAAATCTCAATGTCTACTGAGCGGGCAATAATTGAGAACTTATTGCCTGCTCGGGCAATAAGTTTTCAATTGTTGACCGCCAGAACTTTGAACTCTTCACGGTTTCCTATAAACAAAAGCTTGTTTGGTAAGAAAAAAAGAATATTTATAGGTCTTCAAAGCATATGTGAAGATTAACTGGAGAAATGTATTGCTGTTCTTTTGTTCTGAGACTGATATTTGTTTGTTTGATGTGAAATTACAGAACCAGGCGAAATGTTTTGGTAAGTCTTTCAGTTTGTCTTTTCGTTTGTGTACTTTCCCTTGATAAACGTCGAAATTATTCAGAGAAACTCAAGCTATATAACAAAACACTTAATGTCTGATCCCTCGGGAAACAGTTAGTTTTGTTTTCCCTCGAGTCTCGATGTTTCTCTCGACTTCGTCTCGAGAAATATCAAAACTCTTGGGAAAACAAAACTAACTGTTTCCCTCGGGAGCAGACATTAAGTGTATATTATATTACAATGTTTAACGGCAAGATAAGAAAATTCAAAATTTTAAAATTTTGAAATTTAAACTGATTTCAAAACGTCTTCTCGAACACAGCACACAATTCAAAACTAGCGCGGTGGCTCAGCATTTTCACATTGCCAACATGCTCAACACCTCGCCGATTTAAACAACTTATATGACCGATTAAATAATAATTCATCTCTTGAGTAATCTCACAATATTAAACCTCTTGTGTTTAACAACTCTAGAATCCTTCACTCCTGTAAGTCTTACAGTCCGAACATATTATTAATCTTAGAAGCCCTATTAATTAAATTCAACTCACCAGAGCTAAATTCCGGTTTAAAAGCCAGTAAAGAACGGACGCTTTTCTTGTAGCATGTACTTTGTCATTTGACTTGTAATAGATAGCATGCATTCCTTTAATTCCGTCTTAATTCTTCGGATGTTGTATATACTATAGCTTATTTTCCGTTTGTAATCAGTTTAAATTTCAAAATTTTGAATTTCCTTATCTTGCCGTTAACCGTTGTAATATAACTCGTTATAAGTTATTTTAATCCTATTTCACCATCCTTGTATATTTAGAACGTAGATATTTGATTCTAGTCACTTGGTCTGATGATGATTTTGTAATAAAATCGAAATATCACCGTTTCAATTGTTGTCGGTTTGCACTTTTAGGTACCCACAAGGTAGTTTTAGATTCCTTTTACACATTTAGGTCCACACAATGCTATTTTAGACTGGTTTTACACATTTAGGTGTAGTTTTAGGCTGGTTTGACACTTTTGGGTCCCCACAATGCTGTTTTAGACTGGTTTTACACTTTTAGGTCACCACAAGGTAGTTTTAGACTGGTTTTACACTTTTAGGTCCCACAATGCTGTTTTAGACTGGTTTTACACTTTTAGGTTCCCACAAGGTAATTTGGGACTGGTTTACACTTTTAGGTCCCATAATGCTGTTTTAGACTGGTTTTACACTTTTAGGTCCATACAAAGCAGTTTTAGGCTGTTTACACTTTTAGGTCCCCACAAGGTAGTTTTAGATTCCTTTTACACATTTAGGTCCACACAATGCTATTTTAGACTGGTTTTACACTTTTAGTTCCCCACAACGTAGTTATAGGCTGGTTTTACACTTTCTGGTCCCCATAACGTAGTTTTAGACTGGTTTGACACTTTTGGGTCCCCACAATGCTGTTTTAGTTTGGTTTTACACTTTTAGGTCCCCACTACGCAGTTTTAGGCGGGTTTTACACTTTTTGGTCCCCACAAGTTAGTTTTAGACTACTTTTCCACTTTTAGATCCTTACAAGGTACTTTTAGAGTGGTTTTACACTTTTTAGTCCCCACAACGTAGTTATAGTCTGGTTTTATACTTTCTGGTCCCCAAAACGTTGTTTTAGACTGATTTTGCATCTTTCGGTCCCCACAAGGTAGTTTTAGATTCCTTTTACACATTCAATTAAATCTGTGAAATGATAGAGTAACATCTTTCGAAGTTTTTCGTTTCCTTGCTTCGTTCTTGAGATATTTCAGTTAGTTTGATATGCAAATTAAACATTTTAACCTGACATGTATGTGCATAATGAGTTATTGAGAAAAGTTACATATCTTTTGCTATTATCAAATCAAAATAATTCGAGGGAAGAAGAATGTGCGTTGTTTTCGCTCAGAACACTAGACATGTAGATCTTCAAGTGATTATGTTTGGCAATAGCAAAGATACACAACGTTTTTCGACAACTCAGCGACATTTACATTAAACAAACTGAAATATCTCAAGAACGAAGCAAGGAAACGAACTAGAACCCAAGGATAGTGCAAAGTTTCGTAGAGCAATTAACAGAATTGTATTCCAACATAAAAAACACTTGAGCTTTTTACATTTCAAATGATTTATTTTGCTTTAAATTTGACGATACATGTACATGTAATACATTGTACAATTCAATGAAAAGTCTTGAGGAAACAACATGAAAAAATCTTTCTGATAGTTACATGTTTCAATTTAACTGCTGTATTAGTTCTATTTTACATTATTCATAAACAGTTAATCCAGCATTAATTAGTAGAGCTAAAATTTTCCTCGTTCTGTTGGAACATGTGGAATGTTATTTTGCTTTCCTGAGTAGTCAGTAAGGAATAAAATGTGTCATAGTTCAATTTTTTAGCCATTTTACATGATTAGTGTTGACTAATCCTTCATCTGTATATAGTCGGTAGTTTTTAAATGGAATGAATCGTAGGATTTAATCTTAAAGTTTATATGGGCACAATCCACAATCTTTCAGGTTGATTGGTCATCTTTGTCATTGCTGTACAGTACATGAATGGTACACTGTTTTTTATCCTTTGAAGGTTTATGATCTGCAATGGGCATCTACAGTATATGCAGACTGTTTGCACAGAGCATTTATTGTAATATGAGAGACATTCATCCATAGGCAGAGCCATCACCATTTGACAAGTACAGTATACTGGTTTCGACATGACTTTAGTTGCGACGAACATCCATAGAACATCCAGTTTAATCAAGTGAAATGCCAAATATTACTTGTAAATAAAGGGTCTTTTATAACTGCTTTGAGGCGTATTAGTTAGTCGCATGGTAACATGAGAGACATTCATGCATAGGCAGAGTCATCGCCATTTGACAAGTACAGTAACATGACTTTAGTAGACGTCCAACTGAATAAAACTTGCTTTAGGATGTACACTTGATTTTCACTCTTTTTAATTACAGTCGGTTGATTACCAATCGTGAACCATTTTTCAACTTTTTAGCTGGAATGTAAATTGACAAAATTAGTCAGTTAATCAGTAAATTATTTTTAATCAGATTATGCGACACTAAGTGAACGGGAATGGTAAACGTTAAAGGGGGTAAATAACTAAAAGAAGACTTACCTATAACACACCTTGTTCCTGCCAGTGGAAAGAGGAGGCAGCTATAATTCAGCCTCCAGTCCCCAATAGTTGTTTCTTTACCCCTGCCACTTGGCTGGGGAAGTGGTTGAGGTGACTTGTTTGTATTTGGAGAAAAAGATTGACAAATAAATTTTAGGAATTTTTAAATACTGTTTAGTATACATGTACTGTTCACTCTATGGTATTTAATTGCTCTCTTATGGCTATGTACATTTTTTTGTTAATTGATTATATTTTAGGTAAATGAATCATGCCACAGATGCAAAGATAGGTTTATGATCACTAAAGTAAGATTCAAGAGCACCACTACAGCAAATTCTATGAGGAATATTTGTGTAAATATGATCAATTTGAGTTTTATAGTCAGTTGTTACTTCATTAACAAGCTGTGCATAATGTTCTTGTTCACTAAGATATTTAGAAAGAGCTTTTTTCTCAGAGGAATTTTCCATTAAATTTATATTAAAATCACCAAGCATAATAACAGGGGTATCACAATGTTTTAAAATATTCTCATGGAGAAATTTTAATGCATCAATTAATTTAGAAATCTTTACTTTCGATTTTGAGCGATAAATTCCAACAATGTGTAAATTGTAAACTGGCTGATCAACTTTTATAACTGTTATTTCAACATCATTATGGTTACACCTCAAGGGTTCAGACACACATTGTAGATTATTTTTTAAATAAACAGCAGTTCCATATGGTGTTCTTGTAGTACTTTGTGGCAGAAAATCATTTCTGAAAAGCTGAGAACCAGGAAGATTATATAATTCATTGTTGTCATTGCTGCACAAAGCGGTTTCTACAAAAATATTTACGCTAGCTGCTTGTACATTGTAATCACTTGCAACATCAGCAATATGCAGGTGTAAGGATCTTACATTGTGGAATAGTATTTTAAAAGTGCTTATCTCATTGATATCTAATTTGTAGAGAAAAGGAATGTGACTATTTAGTGATGCACTTGTTCTTAATCTTAACATTTCCTCTTGTACTTTCTTACTAACAGCTATTTTATTTTCATTCAAATTAAGGATATGTAATCCAGATCTACTTCTCAGTCTACTTAGAGCAACATAATGCATGTGTTCTCGTTTACTAGATGGGAGATCAACAACTGCTTCATTGATAGTATCGAAATTAAGAACGGAATCGTTGCATGAAGGTCGTGCCTTTGCTATGTCCGTGACCTTGATCTTTATTCTTGGCTTACTTGTTATTTCACCTAAGTGGCAAGACGTTTATTCAAGATTCAATGATGATATATATCCTAATTCAACGAGAGAGAGATGCAATAGTGAAGAATATTTGAGAAGCGAATTGACAACGACTAAGACCGATGTTGTCGCTACGACGGCTTATATCAAAACTTTTACTGGAAGAAGAAAATCGAAATACATTGGTGGAAAGATACTCTACTACCCAAATTCAATTAAAACGTTTCGGGTGTTACTTATATGTGGAGATATAGAGCCAAACCCTGGCCCAACAAAACAAAGCACTGAAAGAAAATCACGCTGGAAATATCCATGTGCAGATTGTTCAAAGCCGGTTAAAAACAATCAGGATGGAATTTTGTGCAAGGACTGCTCTCAGTGGTATCATGCTAACTGTGCAGGTATTTCGAAGAAAATGTTTAGCTCATATTATTTACTACACCCAGAGGATGAATTTTCTTGTATTAACTGTTCGATAAATAACCCATCAGACTCCTTTTTTGAGGAAATACAAGCCGAAGGAAATCATATTAATCATGCTCCGCTAACACAAAATGCAAATCGAGACCTGAATAATACAACTAATGGAGTGTTGGAAGACAATGAGTTTAATGCTTCGCCGAGCCGCAATGAAAACAAATCGGGTTTAGAACAATTTCTTATTGAGAGAAAACGTCAACCTAATAAAGCTTTGATTATTCATATTAATATTAATAGCTTGCAAAATAAATTTGACGAATTGAAAACTCTTAACAATCAAATCAAATCAAGTATTATCTTCATCTCCGAAACAAAAATAGACGAATCCTACCCAAATAGTCAGTTTAAACTACGGGGCTACCATCTTTATCGTCGAGATCGCGTAAAAGGTGGCGGAGGACTAATTGCTTATTTTTCATCAACGCTTTCATCCAAGCAAATAAAGCTCCCGAAAAAGTATAAAACATGCGAAGTATTAGCAATTGAGACGAAATTAGGCAATAACGATACTTTATTTGTTGGAATTTATAGACCACCAAAACAACGTAGTGGGGGTTGTTGTTCGAGGTATATAGAGAAGGTTGAAGAGGAATTAAACGATATTGCTATGTGGGCATCTCTGTGGAAGCAATCGGTAGTAATAGTTGGCGATTTGAACATTGATAAACTGAAACCTAAAACGAGGGAAGGAAAAATTCTAACAGACCTCGAAGACGTACACAATTTTCAATGTATGATAAAAGATCCCACAAGAATAACCCAAACATCGGCCACGCTTATCGACGTAATATTAACTAATAAACCTGAAATGTTTAAGAAATGTGGAACGGTTGACCCAGCATTAAGCGATCATCAGTTAATATATGGAATTATGAAAGACTTCGTGCGTCAATATAAACCCAAAGTGATTACCTTTCGAAGTGATAAGAACACTAATTTGAATCGGCTTAATGAAGATTTAAAGAATGCCCCTTGGCATTTAGGAGAGATTTTTGACAAAATTGACGATCAATACTTACACTGGAAAACGATGTTTGAAGAAATAATACAAGATCATATACCACTAAAGAAAATGAGGGTAAGAGAGAAAGATGTCCCATACATGAACTCGGAATGGAAAAAAGCTATAAGAATGAAAAGAAAATACACACAGATATACGCCAAGCATCGTACACCCGAAAACTGGGAGTTAAAACGAAAGTGGAGAAATATTGCAACGAATGAGAGGAGGAAGGCTATTAAAACGTATTGGAAAACAAAAGCTGATGAGTTAAAGCTAAAGCCGAAAGAATTCTTCAAAACAATTAAGCCGTTCCTTAGTGACAAAGTTAAAGAAGACGGTAATATAAACATAAACATTGATGGAAAAACAGAAACAGATCAAGCAAAAGTAGCCGAAGAATTGGCAAGTTATTTCTCCACTGTGGCAAATGATATTGGTGGGAACAGTGTAATCAACTTGCAAGAATGTGACTTCGAAGATCACCCAAGCCATCGCATCATAAGAGAAGCTAGAGAAAATTATAAAAATTATAAAGCAGACTTTCACTTTAAACAATTTGAAGTCTCTGAAGTTCAAAATCAGTTAAAGAATTTAGACAAGAGGAAAGCAACTGGATGGGACTCTATCTCACCTAAGATCCTAAGTATGACTGCGGAAGGAATATCTCAATCATTGACATCACTCTATAATAATTGTATAAAACAAGGAAATTGGCCAGAGATGTGGAAAATGGGAGAATGGGTCCCAGTATTTAAAAAAGATGATAGAAGTGAGCGAAATAATTATAGACCAATTACTATATTGATAGTAATTGATAAAGTATTTGAATCTCTTTTAGCCCGACAAATCACAGAATATTATGACAGAATATTATATTATAAAATAACAGCTTACAGGAAAGCTCACAGTTGTGAATATACATTACTTGAACTAACAGAGGAATGGAAACAAGCGTTGGACAAAAAAGAATATGTAGCAGTATTGTCTACGGATATGAGTAAGGCATTTGACTCTCTTCATCCAAAACTTACGATCCAAAAGCTTAAAAGTTATGGGTTCAACGATGATTCGCTAAAGCTGATTCGCTCTTTTTTCGATAATACACTGCAAAAAAAGCATTTTCGCAATTGAGTAAAATTACTCAATTTTTGAGTAAAATTACTCATTTATTGAGTAATGTTGAAGTCTTACTCAAAATATTGAGTAATTTTACTCAGGCAGAAAATGCATGAGTATTTCTACTCAGTCGTTTGAGTAAATGTAAACTCACGTATTGAGTCAAATGACTCGATGAGTATTTCTACTCAAAGACTTGAGTAAGTTGACTCACGAACTGAGTAATTCATCAGTTTAACTTTACTCAAATCCGCGAGTAAAGCAAAAGTGAGTAAAGTTACGCATTTGTTTGAGTAAAATACCAGTTTTACTCAAATTCTGAGTAAAGTGAAATGTTGAGTTAGACAACTTACTCAAGTCTTGAGTAAACTAATTTCAATTTACTCAAGGCCTGAGTAAAACAAAAGCACTTTACTCAAACTCTGAGTAAACTGAAATATTGAGTAAAATACTTTACTCAAACACTGAGTAAAGTGAAATATTGAGTAAAATACTTCACTTTACTCAAGTCTTGAGTAAATTGACTACACTTTACTCTTAACTTTACTCAAGGCCTGAGTAAAACAAAAGCTGTTTACTCAAACCCTGAGTAAACTGAAATGTTAAGTAAAATACTTTACTCAAACTCTGAGTAAAGTGAAATATTGAGTAAAATTAGTAACTTTACTCAAGTTGAGTACAATATATTACTCGAATTCTCAGTAGTGAGCAATGGTTTAAGAGTGAACAATGAAACATTTTATCATAATATAAATACTGTATATAATAATTATATACAGTAAATACAAGCAATGTTTACTATATGTAAAAACTATATGTAAAATAAATCTATTACATCTTAAAGTTCACAATATACTGTTCATAGTCTTCATATTCATTGCATACAGTCAACTCTGTATCGTAGGGCAACAAATCGCTTGTCAGTTGGTATTACAGCCAAACCTTTATGCAGCCTTTATGCTGTCTCGAGACTCGCTTGAACCAACACTCAAAATGCGGCCGGGCTTTGTCGTCACGGTGCGGTGGCACAACGCGTTTTCAACAGAACTATAGCTTGTCTCACGTTCAATATCTTTACAGCCTTCATGAAAACATAAATTCTTCTTATTATATAATACAATGCGGTACCTATATATAGTCCTTAATTATCTAAAGAACTTTCTCTCTTCCCGTAATTTTTTTAGATCATTAATAAGAGCCTTGTCTGAATTAATTAGCGGTGATTTCATTCTAATGGTCATCATGTTTTGCGGTTTATTTGTATTTTATTCTTTGTGAACTGAAAAATTATGCGTGGGCAGTGTTAAAACAACAATCGAAATATAGTAAGGCTAGATATACTGCCGAAACAGAGATCGTTTTCTCTCTGACGATCTATATTTCGATTAAAACTTATAAGTCAGCTGTTAGGTCTGTTTATTTTAAAGATTTGATCCTTCAGTCTATCAAATGACACGCGTTTCGCCATTGGCACTTGGCTAATACAAGAGCTGAAGATTTTACAAAACCGGGCAACGATAGTTATACGTTTTATTTAGCGTGTAAGAACTATCGTGTTAACCACACCATATTTCTTATTGCTCCTAACCAAAACGTGGCTTAAACTGGCAACCTGACTGTCCTGACATCCTTTATTTTCTTTCATTCGACGAATCTTCAATCACCAAGTGGGGTTTTGCCAGGATGCGATGCAGCGATGACGTTGGTAACGCTACACTCTGGTACTTCAACCAATCATTGCATCAGAAAAACATCCGCGACAATTGAGAACATCCGTCGATCACTCTTTTTAAATCTGCCGCGCTACCTGACCAGCACGAATCAGCGTCACGGCGTTGGACGTTGGTTTCATTCTTTCTCTGCCTCCCATCTTGACAGCATCTAGTAAAGGTTCGAGCGCGCGTTCTCTTGAGAAGAGTATAACGAATACAATATAGTGAAATCGATTCAGGAAGTCCAAGAATGGTTAGTGGGCAATGGATTTAAAGAATAGTGCGACGTATTTAAAGGTATGTCTTGTAAATATCTTTGAGAAATAACTAACTTAATGTAATGGCTATTTGGCATGGTGGATCTATTGGGAGCAACTTGCATGCTCTGACTGAACGAATCGGACGCTTAAAATATTGTAACAAAACCGAACAGACAACTCAACAGTTGAAACACAACTCTTAACTTTGAGAAAGCGCAACAGACATTCAATGTAGCTATTGATATACCAGGCGGAAAGCGTGGTCTGGTCAAGAAGATAATTGCCCATTGTTTGCTGAGCAATTGTCTTCTTGACTAGACATACATTCAATGCGTATCACTTCGGATTTGTGCCAGATTTTATTTTATACGGGGCTCCAAAATTCAGCGTCGTTCATTTATACGAATTTTGAGTCATTCGTAGTGGAGAGGTATAAAAATACTTAGCTGTCGGGTTCAAGTCTTATTCAATTTTAACCCGCTCCTGAAGAAATATTCTCCGTTTATTTCTTTCCGTACTAATTTTTCTGCTCTTCTGTTGTAAGTTTAGACTAGTACTAGCAATACTTTCAAACTAGTGTGGATTTGTTTGCGAAGTCTTTATGAATGGAAGAATCGGTTATAAAAGATTTTACAGTAAATCAAAGAACCAATCAAATTGTAGACAAATTAAATTAAAACCGCGCGCGAACCATAGCCATATATTAATAATAGAAATCAAAATACCGTATTGCAATGTTAGTTTACTGTCGAAACATAGATGTTTATCACTTTGTTTCAAGCGCAAGTTCTTAGTTAGAGCCTTTTACTAAGAATTAACAAAGATCAAGTGCCTTTGCTCGAAACTGTATTCCATGTTCCAACAGTACACTGACTTTGGTATATTTCATTTTGAATTTAAACATTATGTCGATGCAGACTCTATTGTTACTTAATCAGAACAGCACTAAACATGCTAGTTGATTGTAGAGTTACAGTATGCTGAAGCTTATTCTGTTTTAAATTTATACTAATAAAGAGAACAAGATTGATGGAAATTCCTTAACTGTTCTAACTGAGAGAGCACTTGAGCTCATGATACCAGTTATTGGAGATAGGATGAAAATTGAAATTCCTTCAGGCCTTGCAGAAGTTAAATGACCAACAAAACAACACAACAAAAAATCCAGAGAACAATGAGGAAGATTCTTAGCACTAATAGCCAATGACAGCAATGAGCAAAGCAATGTCAATGAGAGTAGTAATCAAGGGAATGATCATGAAGTCAGGTTTGTGAAATTAATTATTATAAAATAGCTAGAAGTTTTTAGAGACCCGGTTATTATTTATGGGGTGTAGCTGTTGGGAAAATCATTTGTCTGAATTCAAAAATTTTCATGATCCAGTCTATCAAAAAGCAAAAATTCTATAGCCCATCCAAAAGTGAGATCAGTGAGATCTCTTTTTATTACAGATCAGCTAAATTTGTGCGATCAGACTGTCCGACATTTTCAAACTGAAATGTTTTATCATCTATATAAATGACATTAATTTTTGTGACTTTGAAAAATGAACATTTGTCAAGGTCAACTTTTAATGACCTTGGATAAATTTTATCTGATCTTGTACACCCCATACACTGTAAATGGCCAATCACTTCCAAAAAGATGCTTATTTTTATTAAACTGTGATCTCCAGTCCCATATGTGTTTGTGCCAGCTTTATTTTGCAAGCCTGTAAGTGAGTGACGCTAATTATCCAGGATTAAAGCCACCTATACATTTTGGTATGTTAAATAAATGCAATTTATTTGTTGTTGACAAGATGGCCTACTGTATGGCCATCTTTTACCAGCACCTCTTTTGGATGGCATACTTCTGTAAGCCACCCGATAAAGAGGAGATACATAAATTTATAGCAATCTGCAATGACCTATTTTTTCGAGAAGAAAAAACATTTCAACAATTTTGCACTATAAACTGAAGAATCAAATACAATGTATTGTGTTTAGAATTTGAAAAGTAAATGAATCAGTCCACTTAAAGATAATTTTGAATTTAAGATGCAGTGTGATTATTACAGTACAAATTTCTTGAGAGCAAAGGGCCAATTAATTTGATTGGAAATAATTATAAGATTTGAATTGGCAATAACTAAATAGACATTGTAGATATAGTGGCTTGATCCTGCACTGGCAGTGCTGTTTATCAGCTTTTTGGGAGGGTGGCTAATGCCGCCTTTTACCATTAGCTCATCCAGGTGGCCCTTTTTAAGGAGCCGCCTGTAGGTGAGTGCTGCAAAGCCAGGATTAAAGACACCTATACATTTATGTTGATGCAATTTATTTGTTGTTGGCAAGGTGGCCTATGGCCGCCTTTTACCAGCACCTCTTTTGGGTGGCATACTTTATGTAAGCCGCCCGACAAAGAGGAGATACATAAATTTATGGCAATCTGCAATGACCTATTTTTTCAAGAAGAAAAAACATTTCAACAATTTTGCACTATACTGTAAACTGAAGAATTAAATATAATGTGTTTAGAATTGGAAAAGTAAATGAGTCAAGTCCACTTAAAGATAATTTTGAATTTAAAATGTACATGTAGTATTATTACAGTACAAATTTTCTTGAGAGCAAAGGGCCAATTAATTTGATTGGAAATAATTATAAGATTTGAATTGGCAATAATTAAATAGACATTGTAGATATAGTGGCTTGATCCTGCACTAGCAGTGTTGTTTATCAGCTTTTTGGGAGGGTGGCTAATGCCGCCTTTTACCATTAGCTCATCCAGGTGGCCCTTTTTAAGGAGCCGCCTGTAGGTGAGTGCTGCAAAGCCAGGATTAAAGACACCTATACATTTATGTTGATGCAATTTATTTGTTGTTGGCAGGCAAGGTGGCCTATGGCCGCCTTTTACCAGTGCCTCTTTTGGGTGGCATACTTATGTAAGCCGCCCGACGAAGAGGAGATACATAAATTTATGGCAATCTGCAATGACCTATTTTTTCAAGAAAAAAAAACATTTCAACAATTTTGCACTATACTGTAAACTGAAGAATTAAATATAATGTGTTTAGAATTGGAAAAGTAAATGAGTCAAGTCCACTTAAAGATAATTTTGAATTTAAAATGTAGTGTTATTATTACAGTACAAATTTTCTTGAGAGCAAAGGGCCAATTAATTTGATTGGAAATAATTATAAGATTTGAATTGGCAATAACTAAATAGACATTGTAGATATAGTGGCTTGATCCTGCACTAGCAGTGTTGTTTATCAGCTTTTTGGGAGGGTGGCTAATGCCGCCTTTTACCATTAGCTTATCCAGGTGGCCCTTTTTAAGGAGCCGCCTGTAGGTGAGTGCTGCAAAGCCAGGATTAAAGACACCTATACATTTATGTTGATGCAATTTATTTGTTGTTGGCAAGGTGGCCTATGGCCGCCTTTTACCAGCACCTCTTTGGGTGGCATACTTATGTAAGCCGCCTGACAAAGAGGAGATACATAAATTTATGGCAATCTGCAATGACCTATTTTTTCAAGAAGAAAGAACATTTCAACAATTTTGCACTATACTGGAAACTGAAGAATTTAATATAATGTGTTTAGAATTGGAAAAGTAAATGAGTCAAGTCCACTTAAAGATAATTTTGAATTTAAGATGCAGTGTGATTATTACAGTGCAAATTTTCTTGAGAGCAAAGGGCCAATTAATTAATGATGGGAAATAATTATAAGATTTGAATTGGCAATAACTAAATAGACATTGTAGATATAGTGGCTTGATCCTGCACTGGCAGTGTTGTTTATCAGCTTTTTGGGAGGGTGGCTAATGCCGCCTTTTACCATTAGCTCATCCAGGTGGCCCTTTTTAAGGAGCCGCCTGTAGGTGAGTGCTGCAAAGCCAGGATTAAAGACACCTATACATTTATGTTGATGCAATTTATTTGTTGTTGGCAAGGTGGCCTATGGCCGCCTTTTACCAGCACCTCTTTTGGGTGGCATACTTATGTAAGCCGCCCGGCAAAGAGGAGATACATAAATTTATGGCAATCTGCAATGACCTATTTTTTCAAGAAGAAAGAACATTTCAGCAATTTTGCACTATACAGTACTGTAAACTGAAGAATTAAATATAATGTGTTTAGAATTGGAAAAGTAAATGAGTCAAGTCCACTTAAAGATAATTTTGAATTTAAAATGTAGTGTTATTATTACAGTACAAATTGGAGACCTTTGAATAACCTTTTAAAGAAATTTATAGTACAATTTGGCTTATGAATTATTAATCAGTTTTGGGAGGTTGTTCAATGACATTTATTGTTAGAAATTTTTAAAGATATTTTAATGAACATTAGTATATGATCCACTTTTCAAATTCAAATATATATGAAGTAAATCTGGCTGTTTCTTTTTGTGTAGATGAACGTGCTGAACTTCAGCTGAAGTTAGTAGCAATGCTTTTGCAGTTCGGAAAGGACAGACTGGGCATAATGATTTTGTCCAGTTTATATCTGTAAGTTTTTGTTTTTCTTTTATTGACATACAAATAACTCTCACAAACCAAGTTAATCAATTTTGTAAACACAGGCATACAAAGACTCCATTGTGTTACTTAGAGAAATTTGATAGAAAGAACTTAAAGTGCATATAAACCCTCCACAGTTTTTAGTTCCCTGTTTAGAAGGCAGAAAAACAGTTGTAAAGCTATTTTACAGTTTTTGATTTGGTCGTTTTGTTTCCAAGATATATCTCTTTGAACATTGGCAAAATGTCCTATTCGCTGGAAATTGCCGCAAATGCTATTTGGTCAATATTGAGACTGGAACTACTTGATGTGATGTCATTTCCTCATGAATTCCATTGTCAACAATGGAATTCATGAGGAAATGACATCACATCAAGTACTGTAGTTCCAGTCCCAATATTGACCAAATAGCATTTGTGGCATTTTCCAGCGAACTGTTTTTCCATCCTCTAAACAGGGAACTAAAAACTGTGGACCAAATTTGGTATCCATTTAGAGAGGTGTCCACCTTAGAGAGGTGTCCACCTTAGAAGGGCCGCCCCAATTGCATGGGAATCACAACTGAGGTAT
The DNA here is from genome assembly GCA_964035015.1 of Corallium rubrum. NCBI lineage: Eukaryota > Metazoa > Cnidaria > Anthozoa > Scleralcyonacea > Coralliidae > Corallium > Corallium rubrum. The sequence goes on from OZ036005.1 coordinate 13,532,765, forward strand.
CTCAATCAATGCATCAGTGCTCTAACCTCTCAGAGTGCCAATGCATTGATTCGGAAGCTTCAGGTTCGATTCCTGGTTTACACTCTCTTATAATATTGTATATATATATATATATATATATATGTATTTATAATAATATTGTATATATATATATATATGTATTTATAATAACACAGAAGTTTGTAAACAAACATTATCTACTATGTTCAATGATATTTATTAAGTAAATCTACAGTATTAGTTATTTATTTTATTTCAATTTGTTGTTGCAGGATGAAGAAAGTATTGAAGAGATAGTGGCAGCCAATGAAAGTCCCTTCCCTAAAATTATCGTACAGGGCAGCGTAATGTCTGCCAATGAGATATGTATTGCTGCCGATTACAAGGTTTTGCTTAACATGAATGGAGGTATTATTGAGGCATGTCTAGGTCTTTTATCATCATATTATGTTTTTATGTTTAAATATCCAAATTTGCTGAATAATTTTTTTGGTATTTACAGAAATGTATTTTAAATGTGCATGATGGTAACGATTGCCATTGTAAGCTTTGTAAATAGTTGAAATAGTTAGCCAGATTAGACAATTGTACCTCTCTTTATTGACACTTGGTTGTGCAAAGACATATTATGATTATATTATAGCTTAATATCTACAAATTTAATTTTTTTATTACTGCATGTGTATTTCGTCTTTAAACATATTAAACATTTTAAAAGTGAAAGAATAGAATATTTTTACTGGGAGTTGATTTTGCTTAATATTTGATTAAATGTCTGATTTACTCAAGATTTTGAGTCACTGTGGGTGATTTGCTGTGAGTCAATTGTACTCAAAACTGAGTAAATTCACTCATAGCTTTGAGTAAAATGCTACTTTACTCAAGATTTTGAGTCACTGTGGATGATTTGCTGTGAGTCAATTGTACTCAAAACTGTGAGTAAATTTACTCATAGCTTTGAGTAAAATGTTATTTTACTCAAGAATTTGAGTCACTGTGGGTGCATTTTGTGTGAGTCAAATTTACTCAAAATTTGAGTAAATTTACCCATAGTTTTGAGTAAAATGTTACTTTACTCAAGATTTTGAGTCACTGTGGGTGCATTTTGTGTGAGTCAAATTTACTCAAAATTTGAGTAAATTTACTCAAAACTTTGAGTAATTTTACTCAATATTTTGAGTCACTGTGGGTGCATTGTTTTACTCAAGATTTTGAGTCAATATACTCAGGGATTTTTTGCAGTGTAGAAAAAATAGAGTTAGACTTAGCAATACAACAAGTGAATGGAAGGATATTAAGCGAGGATGTCCACAGGGGTCGTCGTTAGGTCCGTTATTATGGAACATGTTTCAAAATGATATGCCACTACAGATGAAAAATCCACATTTGTATCTATATGCTGACGACCATCAACTTTACACCATGGGTAAAGAAATTCAAGGAGTAAAAGATGATTTGGTTAATGATATGGTAACAGCATCAAATTGGTACAAAGAAAACTTTTTAAGAGCGAATCCTGAAAAATTTCAAACGATAACGTTAAAACCAAATCGAACAAATGATAATGATATTGATGTGTCTCTTAGGATTGATGGTTACCAAATACCTAACAGAGAAGATCTTAAAGTACTGGGAGTAAACCTTGATGAAATTCTTGATTTTAATAAACATGTCACGACTGTGTGTAGAAAAAGTAGCAGGAAAGTTGGGGTGATATTACGTTTACGGAAGTTAATTCCTACATCTGCAAAGCTACAACTTTACAAGTCTGCAATCTTACCGCATCTTACGTATTGTCACTTGGTGTGGCACTTTTTTCGAGCTTCAGATAAAAGAAAGTTAGAGCGAATTCAAGAGCGAGCCCTCAGAGCAGTATATAATATAACTGACTCAACTACTACGTACCAGCAGCTACTCAATCGTGCTAATCTCCCAAGTTTAAATAATAGAAGACTTCAAGATACAGCGATATTGATGTACAAAATTAAGAACAATTTAAGTCCTGTTCACTTAAATGAAATCTTTATAAAAAATATTAATCACTACAAACTGCGAAATGCAGATTTTAACATACCGCGATACAGTACAGTAAAATACGGTAAACATTCCCTAAGATACTATGGCCCTTATATATGGTCTAAATTAAACAAAGAAGATAAAGAGAAACCTAGCTTAGAATCTTTTAAAAGGAATATTAGAAAACAGGACTTAGAAAGCATACTGGATAATAACTGCAGAAATTGTATTTTATGTTCAACTTAATTATTGTTATTTTATTTATTGATCTATTTATTTTTATTTATCATATTGTATATAGGTGTATTTTAAGAAATATTCTTGATAGTTTTAATAGGTAAATTATTGTAAATTTTGATCTAGTAGTATAAATCGTATTTTAGTCTAAAACATATAAATAGTGTCCCCAATTAGCTGTACATAGCTAAATACATTGACACTTAAATAAAGTTATTCATTCATTCATTCATTCATTCACAACGATGAATAGTTTTAGCTGCAGCTGGTCTTAAAGGAAATTGTCTACGAAGAACTTGTTTTTGATGTTTTCTAAACTGTCGTGTGATTTCCAAGATTGGAACCCAATTTTTCTCAACAGTGTTATTATAAAGGTGGGAGAATTGTCTACGATATTCGTTTCCAATATTAATTATTTTCTTGGAATGAAACCCAAATAATACTTGGTCTTAATGAGCCTGGAACTCTATAATCAATTTTTTTAATTATACACTCTGCTCCATTAGTCATTCCATCAACAACAGATACATTTGTTGTAAGATCATATTTTGCCCCTTGAAGTATGGCACAGACTGTAAACAAACCCATGGTTTTTGTGGGATCATTTGGAATTTGTTTCTTCATTCTTTCTTTTAATTCATCGGATAAATCTCCAAGTATGATATCTATTGCTTTTACCTTAGCTTTTTCATTTAGAGATTTATCAATAATTTCTTGATTATGTTGGTCTACAGCCATGTTAGTACTAAACAAGTGAGTGACAGTCATAGGATAATCACGATGTGCAGGGCTTAATTTCAAAATTCTCTCTTTCATAATTTCAATGTCACATTGAGTGTGGTTTCCTTCCCTAATGCGATTTAAAATTTCCGCAAATTCTTTATCTTTTTGTCTCATAATCTCTGATAACTCAAACATCTCAAAATATTGCTGCCAAATGTTTGTTGCTAATGAAGTTATATCCTTCTTTTGAGTTCTCAAATATCCAGTGATCAAAGACTGGTTTTAATTGAAACAAGTCACCAACAGTTATAATGCTAAGTCCACCAAATGGTTCTTTTGTACCCATTATCTGTTGTAATCTCAGGTTAAGAAAATTAAACATTCCACTACCAACCATTGAAACCTCATCAATGAATATGACTTGAAGTTTACCTAGTTGAGATCTTATAGTATTTAATCTGTCTCTATCAAGCGTGCAGTAATTAAATCCTCTGTTAGCAGGAATTTTAAAAGCAGAATGAAGTGTGTTTCCTCTTATATTAAATGCAGCTTTTCCTGTAGGTGCTACTTTCATAACACTGATATCATCTGGATTGCTCCCAGGCTGAGTGCTTAAATATCTAATAAGAGCTTCATACAGAGCATTTGTTACTGTACTTTTGCCAACACCAGCACCACCACTTAAAAAAAGTCTTAATGGTTGATGACTAGTTTTAATAGAATGGAGTACATGGTAAAAGAACTCTTTTTGCTCAATATTTAGTGATTGGACAAGTTTTCTAAAGTCTTCATCCTTCAATCGTTTCATAAGAAGTTCTTCATTATCATTTGTTCTAGGATAAATACCAATATCATCCATCAAGTCATATTCAATATGTTGCTTATCTTTACCAGGATCAAAACATCCAAATAATTCACTAGCTTTTGAGCCAATTTGCTCATCTTGTTCATCTCTGTGTTGTGCATTAGGAGCGACATTTGCAAGCTCTTCATTTTCAACATTCTCAATGGCCTGATCAAGAACTTCAGTGTGATTCTCATATTGTTTTCGGTTTTTTTCTATAAGATCTTTAAGAAGTTCAAATCTTTCTTGGTATGTTTCTACATTTTGCAAGAGATCTTTGTTTTCATTTCTCCATGAAGTATAAAGCATTATTTGTTCCCTATAATGATTTTCAGGATCTTTGTTCTTATTAAATCTTACTGATCGAATGATTTTTGGTCTTCGTCTCTTAACAAGTATCATTCCTCCTTTTAATTCATATTGATCATCTTCACATATTGTTTCATTATTGTCAGAGAGATCATCATCAACATTCTCATTAAAATCATTTTCCAAAAGATAGTCATCAGATGATGAATTTGGCTTACATTTTTGTGTTTTCTTTGAATTATTGTCTCGCTTGCAATTATACCATGCGGCAAAGTCTGCCAAACACACATTTTCTAACTGTTTAGGTCTTCTTTGGTACCTTTTAATCAGGTTATCTGATTCTATGTCAGCAGAATTGTCTGGGAGATCTTTAATCTTTTCCATATCTTTCAGTAAAAATGTTCTTTCATCTGGGTGAGAAGTATTAAGAAATTGAAATTCACGAGATGATCTTCTTAAAGGCATTTGCAAAACTAAATATACAGCTTCTGTGCACTTATCTCAACAGCATTGAGAAATTTATTGCCAATATGTCTGATTCTGTTCACAATATTTTTATTGCCTTCTTTTGCCTCATCACAAGCTTTCCTCAGTAACTTGCTCATTCCTCGTTGACCTTTTGTGATGTACGAAAGAATATAGACAGCACAAGCATAGGGGTCTAATATATACTGAATGTCCATATTTGCCTGCCAAGCTTTTAACAAATTTGGATTGTAACAATTTATTCTAATCTCAGAAGGGGATCGTTTTAGCAGTAGAGTATCATGTTTAAGAGAAAGTCTAATAGCCTTCAAATACTGATTTTCAGATAATTCTAACTTTTCAAGAAATTCAGTGGCTCATCAGGTTTTAGGGAATCTAACAAACTATGGATTCTCTCTAAATCTTTGTTTAATGCAACTGCAATTTGTTCATCTAAATCAGTTATAGGCAGAGGTTGTAAAATCATTGTTCTTGGCATTGGAGGCAAAGGAAAATTAAACCTACATATTTTACGACCCTTTTTTTTGCAAGTTTTAGAGTGCCTATGTCTCTGTAAATTTACTAGATCACCCAAGTCATCAGAGTTAGCTTTACACGAGGTATAGTTATCTACAAATTTAGCAATGTCGTCAAGAGAATCTTTGCCATACTCCGGAGCATCTTTTATCCAAAATAAGCCATGTATATGTGGTGATCCACGTTGTTGGAATTCAACTCGATAAAAAAAATCAACAACTTCTCCTATTGGATTAAGTGAGCTTTTGATAAAATTGTGAAGAAACAATTGGACCATATGTTCAAAATTTCGTGCACATGTCACTGGATCTTTTTGTATTAAATCTGATTTCTTTTGCCAACTCATTTCTTTGATTTCATTATCAGTATACTCTTTATTATTCACAAGACGACCAAGAATTTTTAACAAATGTATCCATCTAGTTTCTGCAGCGGAGAATGAACAAAACCAAGTGGGTTTACCAAGTTGTCGGATCATTGCAAATAAGTCTTTTTTACATCTCTCAAAGTAAGGAGGTGAGCCTCGCAAATTTCTAAGTACTCTGAATCCCTCATCTAAATTAATTAGCTTATCTACAGAATTTTCTGATTTTAAATCTCCTGCTGTGTATGTTTTGCCTTTCGTTTTACACTTACGCAATGATAATGTTGCACTTCCTTGAATTTGCTTTATTTGTAGCTTTTTTAATTTATAGAAAATATTTGGCACACTCTGTGCAACTCGTCGATCTTTACTTCGCAACTCCCATTTACAAATTGTACTATAGTGAACTGGTACAAGTCTTTCACTATTATCAGATCGACGTTTACCACAATATATAGAAGGGAAAGATAAAAATTCCGAGTCTTTGTCAATAAATATACCAAGTGGTCTATTTCCTTCACCTGGTGCAAAACTAATTATCTTATCAGCATGTTCAGTCATGTCAGGCTCTTGTAATAGAGTATCCATGACACCTGATGGCTGTTCATTTTGATCTTCACACCATTCATCATCAGTATCATGATTGTCAATTGAATCATCAGTTGCACAGTGTGCTCCTAGATTTTGTTTTTCTTGAGTGTTATGGAAAGAATCTGACTTATCTGCACTTGTTTTGTTACCGGTAATAAATTCTGACCACTCTGGGTTATTGTTATTTAAGTTTGTTAACCAATTATCTGATACTTGTACTCCCTCATTTTTAAACAGATCACTTGTGCTTACTAAATATTGAGCTGCTTCTAAAACTTTAGCTGGTCTTATATTCTGAAATTGATAATGATGTTTGTAACTAAGACGTCTTTTAAGTTTTATTGGGATAGTTTGCGATTCATTTATTGGTCTGGGCAGAACACTTACTGTTGAATTAACATCAGCTGGTACATTAACTACATTGCCATGAATACTCAACTGACCTCCACTCGGTAATTCTCTTAGTTGCATAAAGGGTATTCTTGGTGATACTAATCTTTCCTCAAGTGGAGTTAAATTTTTTAATGCATTAGGCTTAATTGGAAAATTCATTTTATTTGCTTTTGCACAACTAGGCAGCTTATCAATTTTTAAATTAGAATGGCATGTAGAACAAATCTATTCAGTATCATCTACACTCTTAACACCAGTAACACATAACTTAAGTATTTCTCTTGAACATGATTTATACAAAGCCAGATTGCATTTTGTCACAGACGATTTGTACCATAATTGGTCACAACATGTGCAAACATATTCTGGTCCAATAGTAATATTCTTATGAAATAATTCAATAGCGTCTGACATATTCAATTTAGGTCTGGGCTTTTCAAGCTCACAAGTACCTTTATCTATATCAAAACAATTTTTAAATATTTTTTGTCTTGGTCCTTCTATTTCACCTACATTTCCTGCTAATTTTCTTTTTATAAACTTCTTTTTTTGAGATTCTTTAACTTTCTCAGGATTTGATTGTCTGTATGCTACATTGGCTTTTCGCAATGATTCCTTAACTTTTTCAGGATTGAATTGTCTGTATGACACATTCGCTTTTTGCAATGATTCCTTAACTTTTTCAGGATTTGATTGTCTGTATGACACATCGGCTTTTCGCAATGATTCCTTAACTTTCTCAGGATTTGATTCTCTGTACGACACATTGGCTTTTTGCAATGATTCCTTAACTTTTTCAGGATTGGATTGTCTGTATGACACATTCGCTTTTTGCAATGATTCCTTAACTTTCTCAGGATTTGATTTTCTGTATGACACATTGGCCTTTTGCAATGATTCCTTAACTTTCTCAGGATTTAAAAGTTTGAATGTCTTATTATACATCTTTTTTCGTTCATTTTCCTCACTTCTAAATTCATTATTCATTCTCCTTTTTTTCATATATTCTCTCATGTAATCTTTTCTAGTTTTCAAAGAAGCACATTTTTTAGAAGCAGGTCTATCAGATGTTTTGCGATTAGTAACAGGCTGGTTCATACGAGTAGTTGAAACAAAATGAATTTCATCTAGATGTCCAACATAAATATGCCTTGTATTTCCCTGATTGTTTACAGGATGTATGACAGTAGTCTCAGTAAAATTTAGTGCAGTCTCAGTGATATGAATTGTTAAACGACGAGAATCTGCAACTGCTTGTATAATAATATGATCAGCCCATGTACCTTCTCTAGACATATTCTGTAAATACTGCAACCAAGACTGGTCAGTATTACTTTCAATAAAGTGTTCTGGAAAGTTTATCAAATGTTGAATTGCAAGAGCACGTATTTGCAAATGGTGGGCTTCTGTGCTATAAAGCTGGTGACTTACACTACGAAAGAAACAATTACCATCACCAATCACATTTACTGGTCTCCGACCAATTTGAGATAGCCTATCATTTAACAATGACATTGAAGAGTTTGTAGATGAATTAACAGGGCCTGGATTTAATTCAATGTCACCACACATGATCAGAGAAAGTCGATTAGATGTTTTTACTCTTTGATAATCACATTTACTAGACAAAATTATAACTCTGTTTGATAGGGATAATTTGTGTTTTCTCGTTCTAAATTTTTGTGGGTTGAATAATTTGAGTTTTGTCTTGAACTTTCGATATAAATCTGTATGTTTTTTAAAACGAGGCTGGCTAATCTTCCACAATACAAATTCATTTGTCTGTGAAGAACATCCTTTCTGTAACTCGCAGAAAGCAAATAATGCCACGAGGAAGATTTGGGAATAAAACGTTTTATTAACGATTTTATTTCATGTCTACGCTGCTTATTTTTCCTCATCAGATTAACTATTCTCTTCAAAGGTATTCTAGATGGCTCTCGATCACGCCTTCTATGTGATACAACCTTTGTTCGTGGTCTGCCCCGACTAGAATTGTCAGTTTGAGTCGAGTTCTGCGTTTGATTTGGTATATCTGTTTCGACTACGTTCAGAGACGTTTGATTGTTGTTGTCGACATCAGTACTGACAATGCAAGTATTATTATCCCACGCTGCGACACTGGTGTTTAAAGTGTCACTAAGACGAAAATTTCACCCCTCATTTTTATTTCATAATTGTGAAGTATACCTACCCACAAACTACTGTACGAAGTTTTATGTCAAAATTCAAAAAAGCGGCGCTGTTACGGCGAGTTGAAATCTCAAATTTGACGTCCGCCATTAAAATTTCTAAAAGACGCTCTGCGCGTAACTTGAGAAGCCCGTGACGTCATTTTCTTAACACAACAACATTCGCGCATTGTGGAATAGTCGGGTTGTAAGGTCGGCGCACGTGAATTTGTGAATCAAAATTAAATTATTTCACTATGCCATCAACGCGCTGTGTCGTACAGGACTGTAGCAATGAATCGCATGCTGCTACAGGGATATCACTGCATACAAGTCCAACGAATAAAATGAAAAGAGCAAGCTGGGTTAGGTTTGTTCGAACAAAGCGCGCGAATTTTAACCCGCCAGAAGAAACGAGGTTTATGGTTTGTTCAGAACACTTTACAGCGGATAGTTTTGAACGAGCTTACCACACGCAAGGACGTTCTCGTCGTCTTGAGCAGGGAGACGTGCCTACCATTTGGAAAACCGAATCGAAACTTTCCGAGAAAGAATTTTCTTCAAGGCAACGTCGCAAGGTAAGTAAACACTTCTGATCTCCTCTTTACCCGGTATATATAATCCGACTCTATGACAATTATTTCAATATCTTTCTACTTTCCTTTATCGTTAAGATTATAAAAGATATCCTAGAAGTGGAAAAAAGGACAACCAAGGCTAAAAATTATTCAAGTGATACTAGTGATTCGGTAAAGCTTAAACAAAACCAGCTAAATATATCATACAAATTTAAATATATCGTACTATAAGCATGCATGTGTTTATATATTGTTTAATTGCAATTTGTCAGGTTTCTATTTCCACCAGCTCTTTGGACTCTCTTAATGATTCTGAAGTACCAATGCCTCCGGGTCAGGATAGTAAGGATGATACTAATGCAGCACTGAATGAGGTACAAATATATACACATATACATATGTATACAGCATAGACAATGTGATACATTTAATCTTTCATTCTCTTTACAGGCATCTGATGAGCTTGTTGAATGCATGGCCAGCTCTTTGGACCCTCCTTATGATTCTGAAGTACCAATGCCTCCTGGTCAGGATAGTCAGGATGATACTAATGCAGCACTGAATGAGGTACAAATATATACACATATACATATGTATACAGCATAGACAATGTGATACATTTAATCTTTCATTCTCTTTACAGGCATCTGATGAGCTTGTTGAATGCATGGCCAGCTCTTTGGACCCTCTTTATGATTCTGAAGTACCAATGCCTCCTGGTCAGGATGATACTAATGCAGAACTGAATGAGGTACACACACACACACACACACACATACACACATACACACACACACACACACACACACACACACATATATATATATATATATATATATATATATATATATATATATATATTATACACAATGTGATACATTCAATCTTCCATTCTATTTACAGTCATCAGAGGAGCTTGTTCAATGCATGGCCTGCAAGATAAAAGAAGATGTAATAAGGGAAATGAAAAATAAAATACGAAACATGGATAAGAAGATGGCAAGAAATCAAGCAAAGTGGGTTTGTGCTTTCCAGTCTGTAGAAGCAACTAATGACAGTGGTAGGCAAAAAAAACAAAAACACAAAATTACAGTGCACATGTAGCCCTAGTAAGTGGGAAGCAAGGTCATGCACCAACCCAAATTTATTTTTATCCATCACACAGATAATGATGGCCATGCTCCGAGTATAGTGGATGAGTTAATGGAGGAGATGGAGACATGCAATGACACACTGGATAACAATGACCAAAGTAATTATGACAATTATGACGATGAAGTTCTAGATCCATCATGGGAACCCCAGCAATTAAATAAGGACTACGAAAAAACTGCTGATGACAATGATGCAACACCAAGTGCAGAGTTAGTTTTAAAATATCATCATTCCCTGTCCATTAAAATTTATTAGATTAAAATTTCTCTCATCACATTCATATGATCCCTTTGTTATTTAATTTAAGGTTAACCTATCAACAAAAGAACAAGAGAGAAGAACCCAAAGGCATTGTTTTCCTTTCAAATCTTCTGCTACTCTTTCAGCATTGCCATGCATGTTTCTCGTCCAATCCTAAAGTACATGTCACCCGCTCTGGAACCATGCTCACCATTGAGTCCCAATGTAAAAACTGTTCTGAAAAGATGACCTGGAAAAGCCAACCTTACCTTTTTGGAAAATTTCCTGCTGGAAACATTTTGTTAAGCTTTGGAATCCTTTGTGCAGGTGCATCTGTCACAAAAGTTCTTAGAGTCTTCAGGCATATGGGACTGTTAGGATATCATGAAGTCACCTATTACTACCATCAAAGGCATCTTCTCTTCCCATCTATACTTTCATTCTGGTATTCCTATCAGAAAAAAATCCTGGCTTCATTGACTGGCAAAGAAGTTATACTGGCTGGAGATGGGCGACATGACAGTATGGGTCATTCTGCAAAATATGGGACATACACCATTTTTTGTTGTACCATTGGGTTGATTATTCATATAGTACTGGTTCAGGTAACAGTGTACTTGAACAAATAATAAAGATTAGTACCCAGCACAAAACATGCATGTAAGACATTGTACAATGATGGTTTACATCCATGTTTTGTGCTGGACACTAATCTTTAATTATTCGCTCACACTTTCCACCTAGTGAATCTCTTGCCGATGTCTAACAGAGTAAATAGACATTCTCTAACCTGGCTGCATATCTTCTATATTTTGTTAGACATCATACTTTTTTCTTAGGCAAACCAGGCTGGTAGCAGCTCAGCAATGGAAGCTGTTGGACACCAGAAAGCTTTACATTTCCTCTTGACTACTGGCTTGGTGATAACCACCTTTATTTCTGACCGACATGCAACAATAGCAAAATGGATGAGAGAAGTGTGTCCAAAAAAATGTAAGGATTTGGGAAAACCAGTAATCAAGCATTTCTTCGATTTATGGCATATTGGAAAAAGTAAGATTTCATATCAAACAAATTATACAATTACTGTATTCATTGATTAGTAGTGTTGTTTGAAGTCTGGGAAATCAAATAAAGCAGTGCACATTTGTTGGGCAAACTGAAGCAAGTCGTATCTAATATCCAGTATTATTTTTTTTCGGTCCGTATCCTACCAAATCCTGCTTTCTGATTGGTTAACGAGCGGTCCGTATGAGCCCGTACGGACCGCTCGAGATAATTTTTTAATGTGTCTTATAGGCCGTAAAATTGATCGATTTTCATAACTATTTCGCTTGCCACAGAAACATATATTCAACAGAGAGCTACGGGGATACAAATGAGTTTTATTATCCAAATCGCTTTGACAACTTCGTGTGAAAACAGCGAATTTTAAAAGAAAGCGAGAATGCCGTGAAAAAGCAAAATTTCAGCCAGCGACATTTATAAAGTTTTAAAGTATTATTGCTCAACGACGTATGAAAACAGTTTAAAACAATAGGCAAAACATACATAAACTTGTGAACACAGTATTTTGAATCACTAAATGAAACTATATAGAAGTATATATTAAAAAAACATACCACGAGAGGACAGAAAAGCTGAAACCTTTTGATACTAAACTGTCATTCTTCTGTTGTCCAACAACAAAACCGCTACAAGTCTTTATCCTTTAGTCAAATATTTTCCACATGCCAACCTCATATCGTGTCATGTCTTTGAAAAAAGTTTCAAATGGCTTCCTACAAGCATTTTCGTCTTCAAACTCGAACGACCCACTCCTTTCAATTTCCATGCAGTCAGCCGAGTATTGAAAACGATTTTTCAAACGAACAGCCAAAAACGAGCAAGCGACGAAGAAGGCGAAGAATCTTTATCAACTAAACTTTAAAAGCACTGGATCTTCAAGTTTTGACTGTTTTTTTATCACAAAAGACGTTCCAAGCTTCCCTGTCAGACTGCATGTCGGCAGTTGTTTACTGTCGAACGATAAACTTTGGACTTTTGAATATCACGTGAATGTCACGTCGATTACGCAATTAATTATGTTAATTTACTTAATTATGTAAATTATAAATCGTACGATTAATAAAAAAAATAAATATGTTATTTACCGTTTTGGTCGGTCCGTATAGAGAAATATTTCCCTCGGTCTCAAAAACGACCCTCGGCCTGCGGCCTCGGGCAGTTTTTGAGACCTCGGGAAATATTTCTCTATACGGACCTCCCAGCCGGTAAATAACATATATATATTTCTTTGCAGAAATTCAGAAGACCCTTATAAATCTGGCAAAGGATAAAGAGTGCGAGGTAATTGGCAGATGGAGGAAAGCATGTGTACGGCACTTTTATTGGGCAGCCACCTCAACACTATCCGGAATCGGTGAAGTTAAATGGGCAAAATTTGAATCTTTTTTCTCACATGTAACCAACAAGCACCGAGGTCTACCAAACAAAATATACAACAGATGCAACCACAGTGATGTACTAAAGCCACGTGTCTGGTTAACAAAGGGTAATACACAACAGCATAACTTTTTTTCATTGTGTGTTTGTTGGTAATGCCCAAAAGATATGACCTTACCATGGGTTTCCCAGGCCACCATGGATTTCATGCTAGTAAATCTATAAACTACATAAGAGATAGTTCTTTAACAAACCTGTATTGTGTCTTTAAGGATCCATAGCTCTGGAGAAAATGAGGGATGCTCTTTGTTCAACCAGGTTAGTTAAGGCAATCAAACAGGCCTCATCTGTTGCTCAGACTAGTTGTCTTGAGGGATACCACTCTGTAGTCAATCAATTTTCTCCGAAAATGATTCATTTTTCATACCCTGGAATGCTGTGCAGGTAAGTTGACTAGAGAATAATAACCACCACCAGTATTTCTACTAATAACCACCAGTTCAATAATTCATTGGATTTTGTAGGTCAATCCTTGCTGCATTACATTTCAACCAAAACCTGAGACGTGAGAATAAGGTAGACCAGAATGGACAACCCCGCCTTCGTGTAACCTACATGAAATACAAAGATGGTGAAGGAACAGTTCGGAATATACGAGCAAAACAAGATTTTTGTAAGTTGTCAACCTATCATCACCCTACATGTAATTACAAAAACTATATTTTACAATTCCTGTGGTCTATTTCACCTATAGCATATGTATCCAATATTTATGACACAATGGTCAAGACCCCCAGAAAAGAACTTGAAAAAATAGAAGAAGAACTTAAAAAGGAAGATCCTGGTCCACTGCATGCTATAATCCCTGATAAGCAACCCAGACAAGAAGCAATTGACCTATACCGATCTCGCAAGAGGAAAATCACTGTTGACTGTCCACCAACATGTACAGGTATATTTTAAAGAAATTATATTGTCACTGTCATTGTATAATTGCTAAGCAATTACATTACTTAAATTTTATTTGTTTTCTGTTAATGTAGAAGTTGAGCTGCAAGCATTGCTGAACCCCAAAAAAGCTGCTCCAGCAAAGAAATCACCCAAGTGCAAAAAGTGTGGGAACCCAATGAAAGGGCACAAGAGAGGGTCATGTACTGCAAGTAGGCTGTAGCAATACAGCCAATACTGTCAATGCACGATGTGGTGGTACTCAACGAAATGACAAAATAAAAGTAGTGTACTGCGTAACTAGGGTTAAAATATCAATCAAAATCTAGGAAAGCTAGTGTAATGCCGAAACATGAAGGGATGGCTTTTGTCGATCAGTAAAACACACTCACGTTCGAAAAGAATCAGGCTTTACTCCATCTGTTTCGGCAGTACACTATATAACCTTCGAATTGACAAAATACCTGCTCAAACATCTTCGTCTTCTTCAAAACCTCTGTAGTCTTGACTTTCCGGGTTTGGAAATGCTTTCCTAATGGCGTTGTAACAGCACGAGGGTAGGGGAAGATGTCTTGAGCTGCCTGTAAACTCCCAGACAAGGCGTACCAACTGTCTGTATGATACTGCGCGTAAAAATCTGTAAATAAATCAACCTAAATGATGTATCACGTAAACCCAAAGTAAAGCATTAATTGCTGGACAGTTAGAATACTGGAAAGTAAAAGCAAATCTTACTCTGCTCTGGTCTTTTGTCCCTCTCGAAACACAGAAGCATAATTTCTGCGCCCTTTTGTTTTCAAGCCCAAAGCAGCAGTCTCCAGAACCCATTCATTCAAACATATCTCGTTAAATCCTGGATGATCGATGATACATTGCTGTTTTCACTTGTTTCGAATGGGAACATTTTGTCACGACACTGTTGAATTTCCATGTGAAGCAAGAGGTTCAATATTGTCGTCGTACGGGAGAAAATCGGAATTAGATTCGTCTGAATTTGCTGTCATGTATTCCGACGATGCATTTGATGATTCCCTTTCGGACCATGACCCAGAAGAACAACTAGATGTTGTTGAATTCGACATTTTCGTTGTTAACCTGTATATGTCTCTGTGTCTTGCTTGTTGTTTTCGTGAGAAGGGTTAAGAAAATGACGTCACGGCCCTTCTCAGGTTTCAAATTCTATGCTGGCGAAAATTTTAATGGCGGACGCGATTTTCACCACTTTAAAAGCCAATAACTTTTAAACTGCTCATTCAAATCGGCTCAAATTTTGTATACTAGCTATTCATAACTAAGTAAAGCTCATGAAAGTTAAAGTTTGTCAAATTTTTGAGGTCGATTTTTCGTCTTAGTGACACTTTAAGCTAGTGCTTTGATTGTCTGTACACTGTTCATTTGATTCTCTTGTTTCACTCAAGAGTTCAACGTTTGTATTGATTTCATAAGCATTTGATAGATTTTGATAAGCATTTGATAAGAACTGGTAAGAACTAGATAGATTTTGATAGAGTTCACAATTGCTCACCGTTGTGATAGACCCGTGAACTTTTGGGTCTGTGTCGGTGCACGTTGACACCTCGTCGCCTTTCGCATCTGAAATGCTAACGTGGCGACTGAACGTTGGCAATGTTCGTTGACATCTGATCGCCTTTTGCACCTGAAGTGCTAACGTGGCAACTGAACGTTGTGTCGATGACACATTGGCCATCTACTCGCATTTCGCTACTAACTGAAGCTTCCTGGCGAGTCGCAGGATTGTAAGAAGTCGCAGAGAACATAGACAAAACTTCGCTTTTCGAATACCTCGTCGAAAAGAAAGAAAACGTGCAAAACAACAGCATATCATGTGACCAAAAAACTCATTTCCGTACTTAGACAGCCAATCACATCAAAGAACGTTCCCGTTGCTAGGCGTCATATGCCTCACATGATTTCATTTGTCATATCCGGTCGTATCAATGACACGTAAACAACTCATTTGACCTTCGACTATTCTGTTATTACAAAATATCTGTTTTTGTTTAAATCTATTACGCGAATTGATAAAGGATTCAAAGTCTGGTACTCGGCTGACGGCTGCTTTACTAGAGCTGACTTTCACTGAGCCCGAGGTATCTTGACATAAAAACAAAAGAAGGCGAGTCGGCTATATGTTAAACTCGACTGCGAATTGAAATTTCATAAAAAAATACGCCGTCTGTAACCAGCCATTAAATGTCGTATGATATTTATACTATAAAAGTACAGCGATGATGCAATTATGCAAACAGCCGACTTCTCAAGCGCTGATTTAATACACATTACTTTTATATGTCGGCAAAGAAAAACTAACTACGGCAGCCTTGAGAATCGACACAAAATAAACTCGACTATGAATCTATGATACAGCGTATCTGCGTTAATATGGGAAACACGTCGTTTGTGACTTGTAATTTTGTCTGAGGCAATTGTCGTAGGCCTTAATAGTATGAAAATATAGTTGTGTATATAAAGTATTTGGAAATCACCAAACCGTGAAGAGGCGAAAAAAAGATGAATTATGTTAAACACGGCAGCACTGAGTTTATCGTCTAAGAAAATTTATGCACTCAGCGCCCTTCGTTCATCATACCTGAGCGGCTAATATCATACCACCCTTAAGAAAATCTCTAGTTTGACTCTATAAATTTCAAAATTAGCAGTTGGGCGGCTGGGCGCGATTCGTCAACAGTGAAATATAAACTAATAAAAACTACTGAACATACGCTTACCTCGAAATACATGTGACAATATAATCCTTTCGCTCAGACCATATTTAATTAGACCACATAGTCCTTATTTTGACAAGAAAATTCATCGCCTCTCTATTAATCGCTTGTCGGTCGCGCCTTCTTGTGTCTTCGCCATTATATGGTATTCACTTTTGCTGTAAAATTTAGTTTCGCGCGTGCGCAGTAAGATTTCTACATAAACCGGGGGGAAAACACCCAGAGGAAAACATTATATTCTGATTTTAGACTCGACATACTTCAAGATTAAAATGTAATATTTGACTTAAGTCTTTCAAGAGATATCCACAGATACTTTACTAAATTGTCTTAGTTATCAGTGAAACTCTTTAAAGTAAATAGTGACAACGATATTATTCATCCAAGCACGACAACTTATATGTCGCTAAACTTGGCACACCCCCGGAAAAGTTTACACTATCTATCTATCTATCGATCTATCGTGTGAATTTTCGCCACCATCACAATACTTGCAAAGTTTCTGCGAAACTTTGCACTAAAACCTGAAAAGGATGTTACTCTATCATTTTCAGTGTTCATTCAAATAAGACAAACTTAATTTTCGTTTCAAGGCACTTCAAAAATTTTAGTGGACGCGTAGGGGAGAACGGGTGGCTTGTGATGTTAGCGCGCTGCATGCAGCTGCCTCCAACCAAAAGTTAAGCCTGGTTAGAGGGACCGTTTGGGAATGACCCCGTTGCCGAGCTTGGAACTAATGCGAGTAGAGTTGTAGTTGATCTCTCCTGTGCTTCGAGGGTTTTTCGCTGGGTTCTCCGGTTTTTCTCCCTCCCTAGCATCAACACCTACATCATGGTAGTCATGTTCAATTGGGGCATTTCGCCCTGTTTAACCACCAGTTGCTATAGCCAATACAGTTATTAAATCTAACTAATATCATGTTTGCGGGAATTTCTTTTGTTCTCACAGTTGTTAATACAACTAAACACCTCATTAAAATTCATTTTTACTAATCCTACCTCCGTTGACGTCAAACCGGGTCTGATTAGAACTAATCATACCCGGTTTGACGTCAAAGGACGTGACAACAAAAGAAATTCCCCCAAACTTGATATTACAAAGGAATAGCATAATGAGGGTCATTTAGTAAAATTCCCGAGGGCCGTCGGCCATTCACACTTATCTAGCTCCAGGTTTTGCTTGAGGCGTGAATATGTCGTGGCTTCTGATTGGTCAGAATAGGAACATTCCGGTTATAAGGTTTGTCATTGGGTAACACTACTAGTGGTCTATCAATAATTGACCACAAATAGCTTAGCCAATCAGAATAACGGGTTTGTAACAGACCACTAGTTGGTTGATACTAAATGTTGTTATTCCAATCTACACAAAAAAAACTTTAGGAAAAGCGCGACAAGACTTAAGGGTAAAATTTCGAAGGCAGGGAACGGGATTCGGTGTAGAAAGAACAGTTTTTCGTTTCCTTTCGTCGTTGTCGAAATATTTCAGGTTGTTCGATATGTAAACCAGACAAAGTGCTAAAGAGCGGTGCCCTGTTTGATGTCAAAACGTCGCTTGCATTCTCGTTCCCAGCGCCCACGTTTGTGTGCCGTAGCTTACGGGTGCCACGGCCGAACGTACGATTTCGTCAAACACCCAGAATATAAAGCTACCTTGCAAGTCGTCAGGGCAGTGACAGGCTTGTTAGGGCACGGTTGTATAAAGCTGCCTGAAGATCTAGCTGGTAACTTGTCAGGACACTGCAATTTTGTGCAATTGTGTTTACCTGTGGAACGCTTCGCTTCATGGAGTTTGTCAAAAATCCGCAAAAATCCCTCGCGTCAAAAAAAAATCGCTTTCATTCTCAATGCGACAATGCCAGAGCCCATGACGTTTGTTGCTGTGGCTATCAATTCTGCATAAACTTACAAGCAAAATTATAAAGCTGACTGACAAGCTAGCCGCTAGCACGTCAGGTCACCACAATTGTACAAATATGGTGTCGTCAAAAAACCGCCAAAATACTTGCCGTCAAAAACATCGCTTGAGTTCTCGTTCCCAGAGCCCACGTTTCTGCGACCTTGGCTTACGGGTGCCTCAAAAAAGTGACACCCAGAATATAAAGCTACCTAACGAACCAGCCACTCAGCGGCTAGTCGTCAGGACACTGCAATCAAACAATTTGACGTATAATCGGAGAAGGTTCTATATATTTTTTATCAGAAAATCCAAAATCCACCTAAGGACCACCAAAAACCTCACTTCATGTATAATTAATTTGTATCTAATTGTTAGGTACTATTTAAGAAGAAGATTCCTAATATACTTATTTCCTAAAGTTCTCAGCATCCATCAATATCCATAGACGTCCACAGTATGCATAGATATACACAGTATCCATAGATATCCTCAGTATCCCCAAATGTTCTAAGTATCCATATATGTCCTCAGTATCCATAGATGTCCTCAGTATCCATAGATGTCCTCAGTATCCACTGATGTCTTCAGCATCCCCATATGTCCTTAGTATTCCTAGATATCCTCAGTATCCATATATCTCAATATTTATAAATGTCCTCGGTATCTTATGTCCTCAGTATCCACTGATGTCCTTGGTATCCCCAGATATCCTCAGTATTCCTCGATGTCCTTAGTACCATTTGCAAATTGTTTTGGAATGTCACGCGTAAATATGATACATGTTACTGGCTATGAAATACGTACGGTAATATTATCTAATTAATTTACCTAAAAAAATAGTTTGGGCCTACTAAAATAGAGTATTCGACCGTCGATTCGAGGCCTTCCGCTGAGCAGAGTTCGTTGGACTATTATCGTTTTGCTTTGAGCTTACATTCCGTTGGGTCAGCGGACTATTGCGCAAACCCGGGGACGAAGTTCCCGGACTACCTCCGGTGACTCTTCGAGTTTGTTTCGTCACTATGACGCGGTTCGACGTTGAGGATTTGGCCCCAGTACTTGGAAAGGTTAATTTATCCGGACGGACAAATGTACCGAATTTTGGTTTGCATTTGAAGTATCTTTTACCACTTACAGAACCATCGTTCCTGCCTGGGAAAAGAAATATGAACATTAAGTATTTAGATAAAAAAAGTAATGCAAAACAATACAGTACAATACAACGCAATACAATACAACAGAATACAACAATACAATACAATACAACACAATACAATACAATACAATACAATACAATACAATACAATACAATACAATACAATACAATACAATACAATACAAAACGATACGATACGACACGACACGATACGATACGATGCAATGCGATGCGATGCAATACAACGCGACACGACGCGACACAGCACAGCACAACACGCCACGCCACGTCACACCACACCACACCACACCACACCACACCACAATACAATACAATACAATACAATACAATACAATACAATACAATACAATACAATACAATAATGTAACACAATGTAATGCAATACAAATAAAATACAGTAGAGTAGGGTAGAGTAGAGTAGAGAATAAATACAATACAACATTGATTCAAATACAATACAACATTGATTCAAATACAATACAACATTGATTCAAATACAATACAACATTGATTCAAACACAACACAACATTGATTCAAACACAATACAACACAACATTGATTCAAACACAACACAACATTGATTCAAACACAACACAACATTGATTCAAACACAACACAACATTGATTCAAACACAACACAACATTGATTCAAACACAACACAACATTGATTCAAACACAACACAACATTGATTCAAACACAACACAACATTGATTCAAACACAACACAACATTGATTCAAACACAACACAACATTGATTCAAACACAACACAACATTGATTCAAACACAACACAACATTGATTCAAACACAACACAACATTGATTCAAACACAACACAACATTGATTCAAACACAACACAACATTGATTCAAACACAACACAACATTGATTCAAACACAACACAACACAACACAACACAACACAACACAACACAACACAACACAACACAACACAACACAACACAACACAACACAACACAACACAACACAACACAACACAACACAACACAACACAACACAACACAACACAACACAACACAACACAACACAACACAACACAACACAACACAACACAACATTGATTCAAACACAACACAACACAACACAACATTGATTCAAACACAACACAACACAACATTGATTCAAACACAACACAACACAACACAACACAACACAACATTGATTCAAACACAACACAACATTGATTCAAACACAACACAACACAACATTGATTCAAACACAACACAACACAACACAACACAACACAACACAACACAACACAACACAACACAACACAACACAACACAACACAACACAACACAACACAACACAACACAACACAACACAACACAACACAATACAAATACTAAGAGTACAGTACAGTACAGTACAGTGCAGTGCAGTGCAGTGCAGTGCAGTGCAGTGCAGTGCAGTGCAGTGCAGTGCAGTGCAGTGCAGTGCAGTGCAGTGCAGTGCAGTGCAATGCAGTGCAGTGCAGTGCAGTACAGTACAGTACAATACATGATCAAACCACTGACCTATATATATATATATATATCTGGACTGCGGGAGCTGGCCAAAAATGTGTCCCCATTTTCACTTTCAAAATGGCGGCATTTATGGATCCTTCTGCTAATGGTAGCGACCACTTACATGTACTTATCGTAGGAAAAAAGAATATTTATGTAAATACACATATGCGAGCGAGGGCTTCCCCAGAGGTAAATAAAATCGTCTGGCGTTAGCCAGAATAAAATACTAAACACCAATTCGGACAGGAAAGAGTTAGAGAGATCGTTTATAAATCGTTCCTGTCCGAGGGCTTCCCCAGAGGTGAATAAAATCGTCTGGCGTTAGCCAGAATAAAATACTAAAGAGTAAAGACCAATAAATTCGGACAGGAAAGAGTTAATGCATGTAAGTTGGTTGTGGAACGACTCAAGAGGCCTGCTGGATTAAATAGGAATATCGCCTCTCATATAAACAGCCCCTAAGAAGAACTTGGTACGCCTCGCTTCTTTACGATTTTCTCGTGATCTTCAGAGGTTCTTTATAGAGCTGGCGATTTCATAAAACGAAATGTTTGTAGATTTGAATGACCATGTGTATTGACAGTCTTGTTTATTTTATTGCCAAGTGTTCGTGCGGTACCGCCGGCCGGTACGTCTTTAATTCAGACTGCTAGAAAGCCACAACAGTAATTGTCTAGGATTATTATTATTGTAGTTCAGAACTACAATAAGACTATTAACATGAAAACATCCTGGGCCGCTCAGCAACAAACATAAATATTAAGCATACATAAAAAACCACCGAAATATTAATTTTGTTTACACAAACTCGAGACCAGGACGACATTATGCTGACTTGGCAAAAATTCGACAAAGTTTGCCCAGTCCGTCTGCTCCGAACGTTTTCTCAAGAAATAATCCAATGTAGAATTTATAAAATATATTGGCAGAGAGAGAATTCACCTTGCTACAACATACGTACAGTTTATCCGACCAAATAGCTTAGTTTCCCTAAAAAAAGCGAAATACCGAACATGTCCAAATCATAATAGCGGCCGCTATTTTGAAATTTTTTTCCGTACGTGTTATAATGTCTTCTCCGAATGTTTTCTCGGGAAATAAACTACTGTAGAAGCTATCAAATATACTGGAAGAAAGATAATTCATCTGGCTACAACATACGTACAGTTTATCCGACCAAATAGCTTAGTTTTCGTAAAAAAAGCGAAATACCGAACATGTCCAACACGAACTAGAGATCTTAGGTATCGGTCAGCGACCTTCACCATTAGCAAAAGGACCCATAAATGCCGCCATTTTGAAAGTAAAAATGGGGACACTTTTCCTAACTCAAAGGTAATAGGAGCACGCAGTCCAGTTATATATATAGGTCAGTGGATCAAACTAATAAAATATTACTCTATTGGTTTCTTTGATAGATAATTCCACACTTTTGCCTCAAGGTATTCCCTATATATTTTAGAAATTTAAATAGTACACTGTAATGGAACTTTGTCTACTTACCAACTGGTAAATCCAATTCTACTCCAACCCATTCTCCTGAGGCAAATTCAGTGGTGCCAATGTAACGTATTAAACCAACTTTGGAATCTCCTACAGTAATCACCTGACCTAGTCTTAGTTCATTGTCACTCTCTAGCTCACTCGGCGTCTCATTTCGACCTGGGGACGAGCCCCTAGTCAAGTCGCGATCCAGGTCCTCGTGTCCTCCCGGTCCAAGGTCTTTGCTATCTTGCGCTACCAATTGATCAGTGCTCTCATGTCCAGAATCAATAGAGTTCGATAACGAGCCCGTACTCTCGCTAGAGCCCAACGTCCGCTCGGTGATTTCCAGAACGTCCGATAGAACCCCATCGGATTCAGCCGCAATTCCCTCGTTAACTACATCGGGATTTCCTGCGTTCAAGTTTTCGAAATCTATCGGAAATTCCACGATATCATCTGAGATATGAATATTAACTAATGGTTCATTTACTATAGGAAGGCCCCCTAAAGGATCCTTAGACAATGGTTCCTTTTCCTCTTGCGCAGGCGCCGTGCTTGGTTTTTCGTCATTGAATTCTAATTCCAGCGACCGTACAATACTGTGGGTACTTTTCTCCGGGGTATAAGGAAAGCTCGTCTCGTTAACCATGACTAGAGGCATCGGAGAAGATGGAGCACTTTGCTCCTGTACGGTCTCGAGAGTGTTCGTCGGAGTACTGGAGACCACAGTTGGTACTAAAAGAGGCTGATCCGAGCCCGCGATAGGGGCATCCCAGTCGTCGAAAGACACCTGTACTTGGCGTATCCGCTGACCAGATGATTCTTTCTTCAGAGAACCCTAGTTACGAGATGTTGTTAGTTATGGTTTGGATAGTAAGGACTAGAAAGGAAACTAATAATCACGTGGGGTGCATTGAGCCCTTTGATTGGTTAGACTGTCGTTTACTCAGTTTACAAAATGGTTGAAACCTAGTTACCTTCGCCATAAGGTTATGTTTTCACCTCTGTTTGTTCGTCTTCTGTTTTTCGTCTCTTTGTTTGTTTGTTTGTTTGTTTGTTTGTTTGTTTGTTTGTTTGTTTGTTTGTTTGTTTGTTTGTTTGTTTGTTTGTTTGTTTGTTTGTTTGTTTGTTTGTTTGTTTGTTTGTTTGTTTGTTTGTTTGTTTGTTTGTTTGTTTGTTTGTTTGTTTGTTTGTTTGTTTGTTTGTTTGTTTGTTTGTTTGTTTGTCTGTCTGTCTGTCGCCAGGATATCTCACAAAATACTACACGGGTTTTCATGATAGTTTGTGGAAAGATTGACCATAGACCAAGGACCAATCCATTCAATTTTGGTTGAATTTGGTTAAAATGTGGATGAGAAATTAATAAAAATCTGACCACATATAAGAAATGCCTGATTGCGCCACTGATCTCAAATAATAGATTCATAAAACTGGAGAGCATCCGATGCTCGCTGTGAAGTCGGAATAAATTAGCGGCGGCCATTTCAGGTGGGACCCACTTGATTCTCATACAGCCACTTTTAAGTTCTCCCATAGCGACAGATACATGTCACAAATATTTAGCTGGTTCTCGTTAAAAACCCGATCATTTAAAGCGAAAACAAGAGGTGAAAACTATGATTCAGCAATATTGTGGATCCCACCAGATATGGCCGCCGCGAGATTTTTAGCCTCACTTCCGACTTCAATTTTTGCCACGCGCGAAACAATAGATGCTCTATCCAGTGTAATGAGTATATCATTTGAGATCAGTGGATTGCGCTCATTATCCTTATTTCATGCAAACATTTTTGCATAATGTTGGTATGGGTGCAATCAAGCATTTTATCCATTCATTCATGTGTAGGTCTCGTGAGCTAGCCTGGTTAGCGGGATGGCTCGTTTTCTTTTTACACATCTCTACTAACCCGCTGGCGGAGGTATATGCAGTCTCTCAGTGCCCTCTTGTTAAAATTGTGATGTCACGAGTGGCATGGATGGAATGAAATTTTCAGTTAAAGTGGTTCCCTGCTGAAACTATTGTTGATAATGTTTCTGCATAATCCTAAAGATATTATGGTACTTGGTAATTGTGCAGTTTCATTTCGAACTTCCCAAAAATAAAGTTGTATTTTACGTGCGAAGTTTATATTTTGGAGCGCCGTCATTAAATTGGCCGTGTTTGAGAAGAATGAGTTGAGGAGAACTTATGACGTCATAGTGTTACATGATATACGATTATCATGTATGTTATAGGTTAAGCATGATCTAGCTTGACGCAAATGATGTAGATTTAGAAACCACAAGACGCAAACGGACATGAGCTTGCATAGCTGTGGTAGTTTGTGGTTTGGTGAGAAACTTCAAGATTGCAGAATCATCCTAAGTTACGTAGAGGAAGTTAGTCACAGTTTTGCAATGACTTCCTCTACCAAGCATTATAAAAAGTAGCTTCACGCTTCAGTGAAGGAGGGAGAGGAACAGCTATAACAACCATGGCTATACTTTGACGACGCTGCCAATGCGCTGAGATACTATTACTGAACAACTCGCTTTAATGTGAAGTTTAATGCGGATATTCTAGACATGAACTGTACTCAAGAAATATGATACTTTGGACTAACAAATATTTTGGAAATAATAACCTTTTTGCGCTGCTGCTCACTCGGTCAGATAAGTTTAAATGTCATAGATAAAATAATAATAATCGCTTAATTATGATTGTTGCTTGTTTTAAATAAATAATATAAGATGTTAAAAAGCTTGGTCTACACTATTTTAGTTTACGTTCTATACCGACGGAGCGTAACAATAGACTCAATAAAAACAAAAAGATCATCGTTGTTGTCAACAAAAGGGTCATTGTTGTTATTGAGTCTGTGACGTCATAAGCTCCCTCGACTCATTCTTCTCAAGCTGGGCCGTTTTAATGGAGGCACTCCAAAGGACAAACTTTACGCGTAAAATACCAACTTTGCACGATTACCAATTACCATAACATCTTTAGGATTATGCAAAAACATTGCCAACAACATTTTCATCAGAGAACCACTTTAATGCTCCTGCCATGCTCTTGTCTTCATTAAGACACAAAAACTGCCGCACTTTAATCCGCGGCTTATGTTAAGTGGTGTATTTACTCCAGTAGAAACATGTCTTTCGCTCACTTACTTGACCAAAATCAACGTCCAGAGAATCGTTTTTCGTTCCGATGGAAGACAAATCAAAGCTCTGTAAATAAACCAAGAAGCAAGTTGTAAGTAAAATCGTCTGGCATTAGCCAGAGTAAAATACACGAGACTTGAGAGTCGAACGCCGGCCAGAAAAAGTTAAACACGATCAGGGCCACCGAGAGAAATTTTGGGTCCCTGGCCAAAAAATACTTGTGGGCCCCTCCCCCTTCATGTTTGTCATTTTATCAAACCATAAAAATAACCCATGGTAGTAACTTGAAAAGGCTATATATAGAGGGCTCCGTGACGGTAATAACAACGTCATAAAAAGCCCAATGGCACTAATAAAGCCGTACAAGGTCCCCCATGACAGTAACAAATCCATTAGGAACCCAATGCAATGCAATGATCTATAACAAAACTTCAGTTCTTGATTATTATAGAACTGAATTTATTGTTTAACACTTCAGTTCAATGCATTCCTTTGCTTTTTTTCGTTAAGAATGGGCCCCTAGTTAACGACTAGGCTTACCCCCATTATCGCCAGGCCTGAATACGATCAATACAAGAAAGTATTTCCCATCACTTCTTCGTCGCCAGGTTTGTACGAAAACCTCAGGCAAATTCTTTCATGTATTCAGACCTCACACTTATAATAAAGGCGTTTCGTCATCTATCCTTACCCCTTGAAGTAAATTGGGCGTGCTAGCAAATTTCCTCAAAGGTTTTCCACTGGCTGCTAACTTCTCTTTAACAACGACCTCCTGTAAAGCAAAATAAACAGCATGAAGACTACACCATGAACTTCTGGGTAATAAATATATTTGTTACATAGCTAGAGTTTTGCTGGATAAAACGATGACTGTCATTGGTTGGTTTGTGGTCACGACCGCTCGGTCTACATTGAAATTTAGCTAAGGCCACAATTGAGAACTTATTGCCCACTCGGTCAATAATATTGCAATTTTTGCCCACCAGAACTGAATTCTTCACGGCATCCTATAAACAAAGCTTGTTTGGTACGAAAAAAGATTACTTATAGGTCTTCAAAGCATTGTGTGAAGATTAGCTGGAGAAATGTATTGCTGTTCTTTTGTTCGGATCATGAGACCATATTTGCATGTTTAGTTGAAGACAGGCGCAATATTTTTGTTTAACATAATTTTTTTTAAAGCCGCACAAAAGGACTGGACGGGTCCCATCGAGTTATCGCTTTTAACCTCGACCTCGCTAGATTGCTTTAAAAGTTTGCACAGTTCAAGAATAGAGTTTACACCTTTCAACTACTTTTTTCTTAAATATTCTATCATACAAATTTTGCTGGTAAAAATGGTAAAAATAGTAAAAACATAACAGTAACACCTTGCCTATCCAACAAAGATTTATTTAAGTTAGCAAAACAGCAGACCGAATTGTATTTAATGTCTATACTTCAAAATGTGATAGTATGCACTGTTTTCATTGTTTTTTAATGTTTCCAGAGAAATACGCGTTTGCTGATTAGCTTATAACTTTTATCATCGTTAAAGTGCTTATGAAATGAAATTTTTGCTTTTGATATTATTTGATAATATAATTTTGTTTTAACATTGTTTTATAGTTCAGTTCAATTAAAGTTGATAGCTAGACAACAACTATTTGACGTCACACGGTGGATCATTATCATAAATTTGTTTAGTCTTGATCCACCTTGTGACGTCACAGGTATGGTTATTCGTCTCAGTCCTTGCTGACATTTCGACTTAAGAAATGCTACGGTTTGGCAAGTTTAAATATGAAAATAAAGCACTTTCTAAACACGTAAAAAACAATGTGAACATATGTAGCAATATCAGCGATTTCTATATTTTTATATTATGAAATAAAGAAATTAGCGAAAATTTCATCTCATAAACACTTTAATAGAAAATAAACATGGTTTAGAAGATTAATGTTTTGAAGTTAGGATGGCGATAATAGTATTCAAGATAAGTTTTGTGGAAACACCACGTGTAATATTTATGTGCTGAGCTTTCGGTCTGTTGACTCAGGCCTTCATCAGAGAAATATAACAAGCTGTTGGCTAACGTCATTTATAAACTATATTAAGTCACGTAAGCACACCAAGGTGCAACCTCGTACCCAGGTTCTTATATCCGCTGCTCCGCCCACCGCTGCGAAAAGACACGATCGGAAATGGCGGCTGTCGAGGCTCGCGAAATACGGGCAGACCCGTACTAGCTACGCATGCGTAGAAAGAATATCTTGCGTGTAAACGTCATCAATACACGGCCAACAACTCACTCGAGCGAGCACGCACGTGGACTGCGAACTGCCCCATGAAAGCGGCCGATTTTCTACGCGATTTCCGATCGTGGGTTGGGGCTGGTCACATATCTCCCAGAATATGTGAGATAACAAACTTCGTTTGTCAGGGTCGGGTGGTTATTTTGAAAATTTGTCGCAGTACCTTAATTGGGTGCAAGAATACAATATCGAGGAAAGCTCATTGCGCAAACTAAACACTGCATGGAGAACAATCTGGTATATTATTGAAGGAACAATTCTGAACTTCAACAAAAGTCTTCCGTCGTTTAATCCGACGAGCAGCGAATTTAAGGAGATTCTAATCTTCGAATGGATTTCTACAGTCATCACTCATCAGTGATCTGATATTAGTCACCTGAAGATTGAACAGAGACTTTAAATTTTACAGTAAGCGTGTTTAAATTTCCTCACCATTAAGACTACGCGAAATTCTTTTGGTTAACATTCGTTTGAACCTCCATTCGAAAGAAAGCGTGGAAATCATCTCACTGCATCTCTTGGAACGACCAAGGCTCGCAGAATACACATACAGATTTAACACCTAGGGCTTGCAGCTGTCAACAAGGCTTTAGACTCTTATTCTGTGCTTTAGAAATTCCAAGAGGTTAGTTCATTACATTTACTGTTTCTTTAAATTGATTTCTAAATCGCATGAACAACAGTTTCGTGCCGTTTCGTGCAGCGGCGGGAGTAAAGTAGCCAGCAACAGGAGGGCCTGCCCGCAGGCTACCACTTACATGTATTGCTGATTTTTAAAACGCTAACTCATCATAAGAGGAGCCACAAGTTTATGTTGTCAACTGTTATTTGTTAGCCTCAATTTCATTAAAGTTGTCTAATCTCATAGGGAGATTATGGGCTCGAGATTGCGCTGTAACCAAATAGGAAGACTACTGGGAACGAATTTGCCCAGTATCCTTGAAAAGTCACATAATCGTCTTACCTGGCGAAGTTTATCAAGTTTCAGCAAGCCCTCGACGTGGGATATACCTCGATGATATTTCTCTAAAACAATCTCATGTTCTTCGTCATCAGCGCTCACTGCAGCCGCTGCCTTCTCAGCTAAGTTGCCCCTTTCTTCAGTCTCTTCGCCAGGTTGCTAAGATAAACATTAAATAAAGATAACTACAATGTAAATAATGACAAACAAAAAAACTTTTTACGTATGCTATTCAGTTATTCATTATACACTCGACTGGAATTTGTTAACCGTTCGGTTAAAGGGTATAATATATATATATATATATATATATATATATATATATATATATATATATATATATATATATATATATATATATATTTAACACTTGATATATAACAAAACACTTATTTACTGGTACCCCTTAGCGGCCCATAAAACACACCGTTTTCCCGAGGTACCAGTAAATAAGTGTTTTGTTATATATCAAGTGTTAAATAATAACAAAAATAATATAAATAAGTTTTGTGGAAACACCACGTAAACTATTTCTTTGCTAAGCTTTCGGCCTGTTGACTCAGGCCTTCATCAGAGCAATGACAACAAGTTGTTGGCTCACGTCATTTATAAACTAAGCAACTGATCAATTAAATCACGTAAGAATACAATGGCGTATCACGTTAATTTTATTAATTAGAAAACAAAATCAAGAATGTTCTCCAAATAGGGCACGCCACGTGCTATTTAATGGCTGTCCCTCCTGAGAAATAGTGTGATGTTTGGCGATCTCAATGGATTCTCTAGTTCTTCGCGTGAAGTATTGCTTGTCGCTGGCTAAGAGTGATGACTCTTCCCACTTAACACGATGGTCATACGTCCAAGCGTGTTTGGCAACAGCAGACTTTTCTTGTTGCGCTTTTATGCAAGATGTCTTGTGTTCCTTCAGGCGAGTTGAGAGATTATCGCATTCCTTGTGAGTGTGGCTTGGTGTACATCGGAGAAACGGGAAGGAATCTCTCAACTCGCCTGAAGGAACACAAGACATCTTGCATAAAAGCGCAACAAGAAAAGTCTGCTGTTGCCAAACACGCTTGGACGTATGACCATCGTGTTAAGTGGGAAGAGTCATCACTCTTAGCCAGCGACAAGCAATACTTCACGCGAAGAACTAGAGAATCCATTGAGATCGCCAAACATCACACTATTTCTCAGGAGGGACAGCCATTAAATAGCACGTGGCGTGCCCTATTTGGAGAACATTCTTGATTTTGTTTTCTAATTAATAAAATTAACGTGATACGCCATTGTATTCTTACGTGATTTAATTGATCAGTTGCTTAGTTTATAAATGACGTGAGCCAACAACTTGTTGTCATTGCTCTGATGAAGGCCTGAGTCAACAGGCCGAAAGCTTAGCAAAGAAATAGTTTACGTGGTGTTTCCACAAAACTTATTTATATTACTTTATCGCCATGAAAACGTTCAAAGAATTAATAACAAAAATGTTGAGCAAAACCTTCATACATTGTTTTGAATGAAGGAAAAGTGGCGAAAACAACTGAAACAGAAACTGAACCTGACCATTTACTTCCGGTATTCATATTTTTCCCTAGGGAAAAATAAATGTAATGTTACCCGCTGCCATGGGTTACGGGAGAAACATCACGATTTTCGGACCACCAAGCGAGGACCGCTCGCCCAATCAGAATTAGTAAAAGAATTATCAAGGCCTCTTGTTTGTGTTATCCGCCTCAGCCTTCGGCTTCGGCAGATAACACAAACCTCGGCCTTGATAATTCTTGATATCATGCGATAACCGAATTCAATAATTGTTTTATTTTACAATTATAAATGTAGAAGCCTTTAGAAAGTTTTTTACAAAGTTAGGTAAAAATAGTAAATATTCATACCGTCTTCAGTTCGAGGTTCGCTAACTTTTTTCGCTTTCAAATACAATTTTCTCTTTCAAACAATGCTTTAAACTCTAACAGTTGTATGTGTTGCTCGCTTGTTTTTTCTTGGTGGTTTTAGCGTCAGCAAAACGTGCCAAATCCGCCGGATTAATCCGCTTCTGATCTTCTCTCCTAAGGACGGCCGCCATGTTTGTTTTGTTCAAACCGCTGGCCAGCGCGTCATGGCAAGACATCAAGAACTGTCTGTAGGTTTTTAGTCGATCACAATCGAGATTGTATCAGTATTGTATAATAATTATCATTTATAGACCTTTCGCTCGGGGAATTCGATGAAATATTACCCCGAGGTATGATATATCATCCCGAGGGGTAATATTTCATCGAATTCCCCGAGCGAAAGGTCTATAAATGGTATATTATATCGAAACATATTAACCTTTCCAAAAAAAAACTTAAATAATGTTAATAAAGTTCGCTTAGCTTAACTTTTGTCCGCTTTTCATTGTCTGTTTCCATTCTGTTGTCGTCTCAAGGCTTCTGGGTGCATTGTTTGTTGCTTTCTTTGTATTCCCTGAATCCTTATTTTCTTGTAACCTAACAATCTTCTTGTCAACATCTGAATGTTTAGGCGAAACGTTTTCTTGTCTCGCCAAACTCCACCATTGTTGACAGCTTCGTGAATCGTGCGTGACATTCACGCGTGGTACACGAACTCGAATACCCCGCCACAAGATGGGGTATTCGAGTCGAATACCCCGGCCACGGCGGGGTATTCGAGGTTATACCCCGCTGTGGCGGGCAATTCTACGGTAAATTAACTGGTCACGTGGTACAAATCAAGCTCTCTGACTCGACAGTTGAGATATAACATTAACAATTATATCATGAGCTCGAGTCGTATATGAGCTCATAGTTGAGTATTAGTCGTATACTCCGAGAGCGAATGGTATAATTGTTTTATTATATAGTGAAAACATTTATAAAAATAAAGAAAAGAAAAACTGTTAATTCATAACGGAAATGAATTGAAAAAATCAAACTTCAGCGTCACCCATATTTCCGCCATGCGCAATTACCTTCACGTCGTTTTCCCTTGACTTTTAAAAAAAAACAACGTTGGAAAGATCGTATAGAACGACTTAAACAGCTCAGGAAAGTGAAAAGCGAGGTTGGTCAGTTGTTCTCTACTTTGTATAAGTATACGTATATTTACGACTTGGTAATTTAATAAACATGGTAAGGTTTTGTTGAGCAGAGCTGCAAAGCGGCAAGTTTTACATTCTTATATATTTTCGGTACTTTCATGCAAGACAGGGTCGCTAGCAACTTGGCGAGTTGGCGCACTCGAATTTGTCAACAAAACAGGGTTTTTTTTACAACTTTTGGATATGTTAATGGCTAGAAAACTTTAAAGAAATGTAGCTGTCGACACTTTCCTACTTAATTTTGTTGACTTTTCTCGTTATTCTACTACATCAGCTTTATTTATTAACAAAACCTCCTGCTTCAGTAAACAAAGCAAAACTAGTCGCCATTTTGTTTTACCGGCGGGTGAATAGCGCAGAATATCTCGAGATTTAGGAGCCAATCACAATGCGTAAAAAATCTATACATATTAACCTCACCGTTGCTTGCCTACGTCATCGAGATATTCAAAACTCGAATACGCCGCTCGCCTACGTCACCCGGGTGCTCGACGTCATCCTTGTTGAGATTGAAGTACTGTAGCTTCATGATTAGAAACGAAACATCATTTATGAAAACATGTATAATTGTACAACGTTGAAATGGACAAAAAAGGGCATGTGTAAGGGCTTGAACTGAGAGAACTGAAGCTTCAACAAAAAGAACAAGTTCAACAAATGCTTAACTCAGAGAAAAAACCCCGATGATTTGATGTTGAAAAGTTGTGATCAGTTCAAGTTTTTAAAGCGACTTATTAACGTAATAAAAGTGTGTATAATATATCATTCGTAGACCCTTCGTCCTCGCGATATTTCATCCCTCAGGGCACTTGCTCCAAGTCTATAATTGATAAATATACCTTTTATCCTACTACTAACCTATAGAGGTATTAGCAAGCACGTGCATTGAACTTACCCTGGGAATATGAGAGACCAATTCGTAGGTAACGCCACAGCGCGTTCGAACCTCCTGAAAACAATGTGTGATTTTTTACTACCTCATTAAATTCTTCATTTAAGCCTTTTCATAAAGCGTAATAATCAATTGCCCAATACCCATAACCACAAAGAAAACAAATACAAATGCAAAGTGCAAACACAAGTGATTTGTAATATATAGTTTTATAACAATATAAAAAAATGTTACCTTCCAAATCCGTCTCATTAAACTATCCTTTAGGCTTTGTCTTTTGTATATGCGCACGCACACCCGTTTACGTAGTATCAAATCCATTGTCAGCGGACTGCTTAGACGAACATGCGCCTGAACAAGAAAAAGAATAACGATATTTCAGATGTCCATGAATGACTCAAAGTAACCCATCTAGTCCCTTCGTGGCTTTTCCAAGATTTTAGCAATCTTCTGAATTACCTATATATACCATAACAAAAAACCCTAAACGTGCTGGCTGCAATAATTAATTTCCTCGTCTGTCGCATTGACAACTTGGCCGGCGGCCATTTTGAATAAACGCTGTAGGTGATTATCGAGAATTACTCCGAAGTAGCTTGACCAATTAGCACGTGCGATTTTCTATAATCATTTATATTAACACTCACCTTTATAATCAAGTACACTCTTTCAGAACTTGAAGTTGCCCTATTGAGATACACTGAATCATGAACAGAGGAATCCCATAAGACTGTTATGGAAACCTACAGAAAAAAAAATAAACAGGAAAATAGAACAAAACCAAAGTCATTTAGCAATGGCTTTCTGACTCGTAAAAAGTGTATTGTTCTACACTATGCGATGATGTCAAATTAAGTACAAAATAGTGGAGTAGGGGTGTACCGCATACGTATAATGCAGAGTATTAGACATTTTTTAACCGAAAGCGCAGTCAGTATTAAACACTTATTAACCGAGTGCGAGGTCTGTACGGTCTGTACGAGGTTTTCGTACAGACCGAGCGACGAAGGAGCGAGGTTTGTGCGGTAAAACCGAGGGCAAATACTTTCCAGTACAGACCGAGCAAACGAGGTTACTAAGGAATTTATTATATGGCTATTGGTTCATTTTATTTTTAAGCTTCGAGCGTTGTTTTCCGAGTATGCTGTTTACCGTACCTGTTGACTTTTTCGTGTCGCTTCTTGGCCTAGTTATTTACACCAGTTCGGCTTTTATTTGTCGTGTTTCTAGATAAACAGCTTTAAAGAAAACCAGCAGTGATATACTGTATAATAAACGAGCAGGAGTGTTTTATCAGATATAAAGACACGAGGCGAAGCCGAGTGTTTTTATATCTGATAAAACACGAACTGCGAGTTTATTATACGGCTTCAAAAACGAACCACTTGGTAAGTTGATTGGCGGAGTTAGTTTGAAAAATAACCTTGTCGAAGCCGAGAAAATCAAAGCTAAAGTTTATGTAAATCAGGAGAGATCTTTATCACATATAAAGATACGATACGGTCATAATTTTCTTTTGTGTTTTCCTCATGAATTATTAATGAGTTTTTGAAGTTCCAACACATTTTATTGTTCAGAATATTTGAATAAAGATACCTATTTCTCTTTTATTTGTATTCAAATGAACTCAGAAGTGTTCTCGCCAAAACTTACAGGACCGAGAAAAAAGCGTATTGACCGGTCGGTCAATATCGTAAAATCCCAACCTCTCAGGAACCAATCAGCGTGCGTCGTTTTGCGTACGGAACGGAAATCAAACCCAGCCATATAATAAAAGATATTATAACATTTTGAAAACCCAAGGGGTGTTTGGTTAAATTAAAGCCGTGTTTCTATGTCTCTATCGAACTACGGAAAGATGTCTACACCATATACGATACTTCATTCTTCACATTAAAAGCCGCATCATGCGCCATTATACGCCATCCAGTACGCCATCATACGTCATTTTGAACAGTAAGGAAATTTTACGCTTTGATACTAGGATTATTTTCACGTTACCTATTTTCGACGAATTATTTGTTAAAGGAAAGAGAAATCATTTTCCCGTGTTCCCATGCATAGAGTTATAGAAACAATTGTGGAAGTTTGGGAGAACTCGAAAGTGTGGACCACTGATCTCTGATACAACTGGATTGCTCGTCCTTTATGGTCAGCAGTAAACATTTTGAAACAACTGGCGGCCATATTGGTACTACAGGTCCAGTGTACCTTACGAGCTTAAGAGCAGCAAGAGTTTACCGGGGAGTCAGTAAAACAATTCTCAAATGGCCATTTACTGTTACTACTGTTACTACCGAAAAACAAAAGGAAAATACAAGCAAATACAGTCCGAAATTGTCACCAACATACTTTAAGGCTTTGTAAAGATTTATGCTTTAATACCAAAGGTTTATAGATAGTTTTATAATGAAGTTATTGACTGATCTCGTTGATTTTTACACGTTTTGTAATATAAGGAAGTTTCTCGATTAACAACCAGAGTAAAAAACTACAAAATAACACGTCTTCCTGCTAAATAATAGCAACAAATGCAAAAACTAAGCTTCTAGACCTTTTACAATGTTCTTTGTTCGATACCAATGGCAGAAATATTTTTAATGTGGCTTTTTTTCGCCTCTTTTCGCGCTACGGAAACATACAATTTTCCGTGGCGGCCATCTTGGTACTCCAAATTCGTCATCTCCGCTGGCTTCATTTTTGGAGCTGGATGAGCAATCCAGTCAGAGATCAGTGGTGTGGACACACTCTCCCTGGGGGTACTACAATTTCTCGTTCTCCCAAACTTTCACTTGTGTTTCTATAATTCTATGGAAACACAGAAAATGTTTTGTATTTCTTAGATATCATACGGGTCATTCATTAACAGCGAACAAAAGTTAATAGGAAATTTATATGGCTTCACTGGTATTCTCGTTGTCGTAATAGTTGTTGATGCTTAAGGTTGGCGTTACTTTGGACTTCGTATTAAAATACTTTAATTCCAACAGAAGCGTTAAATCCTTTACTCAACTGATTAGCATGCAGACGAGTAAGTATGCATAGTGGGATAACTAGTTATCCCACTGTTTTGACTTTCTTTCTCAGTAAGTTAAATAAAAAAAAAAGATTTCACTGCAAGAGTCTTGAGATAAAATGGTTAATTAATGTTTACTCGTGTGATATGGGATTTAACATCGCTCGTGAAGTTAACAGCCACTCGGGGCCTACTATCACACTCGTTACCACTGATTAACCCATACCTATTTTCCAAGCATTCTTAGTCGAACCGTACTTCATATACATAACTATGTACATAATGCTACAAGAAATTTGTTTACTTATTTCTGAGGTCTTTAACCCTATCCAGACTGGGGGGGGGGGGGCGGAAAGTGCCGGCGCTGAATTTAAAAGTTAATATCTCCTAAACCATTACAGGTATGGTTCTGAAATTTTATGACTTTTCCTAAATATGTATGGGCTTTATGTGTGGAAAATTTGGTGAAAAAATATTACGCCAAAAAAAAGTTACAGCGGAGTCGTGAACACCTACCAACACAAAATTTCAGCCGACAATTTTTATTATGTTTGCTTTTATAATAGTTACAATAAAAGTAAGCACTTTTTAATAAAGAGAAACTATTTTTTTGATATACTACCTTTCTTATGTTAACAAAACAATAGAAAATTTTTTTGGGGGAATTCTAGAAATCCTCGTTTTTGCAATTAATGACGTCATAATTTGTCGCCATAACAACACAAGTGTAACACATACTTGAACAAGGCATACCATCCACCTGTAAAAGTTTCATCGGAATACACCAAATGGTTCAGGAGATATTGACCGCGGGCACTGTCCCCCCCCCCCCCCCCCCCCCCCAAGTCCCAGAAGACAAAAAAAAGCCCAGTCTGGATAGGTTAAAGTGGGTTTTTGTCGTTATTTATGGCGGCGTTCAATTGGTTACCCGTGGTTGGCTGAAATTAAGATAGGATGCCCCCTCTAGTATTTATATGATCTCTCTGATTCACCCTTCGATTGAAGCTCTGCGTACTTGCCGGTAGCCCGAGTGCACGCCTGACCCAGGCGTCTTGTTAGTATATTGTAATGATATAATATAAACATTTAGTATAAATACATAGGTGATTATTGAAAATAGCGCATGCTGATTGGTCGAGCTACCTCGGATTATTTCGCGATAATCACCTACAGCGTTTTTTAAAAATGGCGGCAAGCCGTTTTGTAGAGGTAACAGATGAGGAAATAAACAATTTCAAAGAAAATGCTATACCAAAAAGCACAAAAGAAGCAACAAAATTTGGTCTAAAATTGTTTAAAGGTAAGTAACTACGTTGCAGAATGCTGGTGAACTTTATTTCGTTTAAAAACATCATTTTATCAACGCGAAAAGTCAAATACGCTACAATCGTCTACACATTGTTTACAATTGTCAAAAATATCTTTTTCACAACAGAGTGGTTTCAACAACAGTCAGAATTTACTACTGAGTTCGAAGAGATGAATGTTGCAGAAATGAATAAGTGCTTGTCCAAATTCTACGTCTCCATAAGAAAAAATGACGGGAATTATTATAAAAAAGCAACGTTGTTGTCGATAAGAGCTGCTCTGGATAGGCACCTGAAGTCGCCGCCATACAACAAGAAATTCAGCATTTGCGACAACAACATGTTCAGTGAATCTAACAAAACACTGAATTCTTACCTTAAGCATCTTTGCAGTACTGGGAAAATTGCAGGGATTATCCACAAGACGCCATTGACAAGTGAAACAATTCAAAAGTTGTACGAGAAAGGCGAACTAGCACAAGCAACAACACACGACCCTCGCGCTTTGATCCAAACTGCATGGTTTTTTATTTCGTTGTATTTCGGCAAAAGAGGAAGAGAAAACCAAGCTCTCATGAAGAAATCAATGCTTCGTCTAGTAACGACGGCCAATGGCGAAGAATACTTCGAGTTAAATAAGAAGGAGGCAGGAACCGTCCTCACGAGCAAAAACCATCCTGGAGGACTTGAAGCTACCGAAGATCACTCAGATGGCAAAATTTTTTCCAGGCCAGGTTCACCGCGTTGTCCAGTAGCTTTGATAAAGGCATATCTTTCGCATCTAAATCCAGAAAATGATGCTCTTTTCCAGAGACCAAAAGAATTGTCCAGCAAGTTTAGTCCTGAGACCTGCATAGTGTGGTATAGCGCTCGAAAGCTTGGTCACAACACTCTCGAGAATATGTTAAAAATCATCACCACCAGAGCAGAAATCTCTCCATATCTCACAAACCACTCGCTGAGGGCTACAACCGTAACAGTTCTGTCGTCAAATAACATCGAGACGCGTAAAATCAAAGCGATTACAGGCCATCGAAGTGACACAAGCATTGAGAGCTATTGTGAGCGGCCGACACTCAACCAATTCAAAGATATGTCGAAGGTCCTTTCTTCTTATGTCGAAGGCGATGAAATCTCACAGCCTCAGCTTGATAATATTAGTCCTCCTGCAGCCACTTTGTCCAGACCACAAAACGCCTTGGTTTCAGCTTCTTCTGGCCAAAGCTACCTCAGTTCACAACAAGAGAATTTTCTGATTGAAAACGGCTGTAATCCTGGAGCTCTTCTGCCATCGGGAACATTTGAAAACTGTTCTTTCACGTTCAATATTAATGTAAACCATGGACGTTGATTTTTTGCATTTGTAGACTGTTTGAACGTTCAATATTGCCATGTTTAGCATTGTTTACGAAGAAATTGACAGTTGAGTGCACTGATCTGGTTGAATGTTTAAAAATGTCTGTTCGACTTCGATCTTCACGTGATCGATGGCTGCGTGCGCCTTCATTATCACGCATGCCGCTTTTAAATTTATTAAAATATTCTGTTTATTGAAATTAATGTGCATATTTTTAATTTTTTCAAATAATCACCTGTGTATTTATACTAAAACAATTATTCACCTCAGGCTCAGTGAATATCGGTGAATAATAACCTCGACTTCGTCTCGGTTATTATTCACCGATATTCACTTCGCCTTCGGCGAATAATTGTTAAATAATGACATTTTTGACTGTTCGCCAAGTCGCGAGTTACGCGCGAGAACTAGACCCCATTACAATACATTCCTTTTTGCTCGCTTGATGACACGCACTACTTCCGGTGAAATTATATTCTCTGATTGGCTTAGACGCTCTACATCGGAGTATGAATTTTTTCCAGGGAAACATTATGCGCGTTGGTTGGCAAAGTACTGGGTCTGGTACATTTGCCAACCAATTGACTGAAATATCATAAGTAATGGCGGCTGCCATGTGGTTAGCAAATGTTCCCGCCAATGCCCCCTCCAGTATTTATATGATCTCTATGGGGTGAATGTGGTGCATACTTCGCACTGGTGAACATATTTATGATCAAGAGAGCTGTCAGCCACATCACTTTTAAATAAACTATAAAGTCAATCAGCCTATTTCGAAATCTACCAACAACGTGCACTTACACCTTCATCAAAAGGCAAAGCTGTTCAACGTATTGTCCAACTCCAAAAGGAAAGGAGAAAAGAACTTACATGTCTCACGACCTCACTCCACCACACGGCTGACAACTCACCGGAAGCATGAATAGTACCGGGAAAAGATACAAACACAGAAACCGAGCCGAAACCCATAAGTAGCCCGAGCAACAAGTGTTTTAGAAAAAAAAAAAAACTGGGTTTTTTGCAAGGACAGGCTTGACTCTTGATTCAATTCTTGAGTAAAACCCTATAATAAAATATCCTTGTAATACATTAATCTTTAGTTCTTCTACAAGATGTGCTTCACTCCTGTAAGACGTTTATTGCCATTTTGTTGTCACGAGAGGAATGTTTAGACATCTACGCAAAACCCATGATAGGTGTGTCTAAAAATAACTTAAGTGTCTATGAAACAAAATTTCACTCCAGTTTTTAAGATTATATTTGGAAGAACACCTATAGATAATGAAAAATGGCTTTTACATGCCTTTCAAATCTTATCCCATGCTTGAGTTACTGGCTATGCAATTTGAGCAATGACGTCACACGTATGTGGGAGAAACCGGGAAATCAGTCATAACTTTGGATTGGTTTGACTAAACTGAACCAAACGTTGGAAATTTTCCTCGGGGAGTGGTCTGGTTACATCTGCAATGTGTGTTTTCGTGTAGCTAGACCAATCCAAAGATATGATTAATTCTCCATTTTCTCCCACATACAACGTGTGACGTCGTTGTTCAAATTGCATAGCCAATAACTCAAGAATGGGATAAGATTTGAAAGGCATGTAAAAGCCATTTTTCATTATCTTACGTGTTCTTCCAAATACAATCTTAAAAAACTGAAGGGAAATTTCGTTTCATAAGCACTTAAAGAGGAATTAGGATGGAACTAGACCATTACTATACATCCCTTCTCTTACCTCTATGCTCTCTTGGTGTCATTTTTATAAAATATCGTCTCACTTACTTTCTTTTGATCATATTTAAACGTCGGCAATTCCTTCATTTCCGCGTCTGTTTCAAAAGGCAGCAAAGAACTCAATCCAGCCACCTTTGACTCATCAACTGATGTACTATGTAGACCTTCCGCTAAAACAACAAGAAGAAAAAACAATCCTGGATGATCAGCAAAATCTTACGTAATACTTCATAAACGAGTGGGAAAGTTGTTTTCGAATGTTTTACAAACACGAGAGAACATTGAAAATTACGAGGTAATAGGCCGAGTGATTTTTGTTGTTCTCGAGTGTTTGGAACCCGTGGTAAAACACGATACACGAGTTTATGAAATAGCTTCTCAATCGTCAACTATATAGTAGAGGGACTGATATTGGTGCGTATTGGATTAGACAATGGTTTCACGTTGAATTTC
This sequence comes from Corallium rubrum, assembly GCA_964035015.1. Lineage (NCBI taxonomy): Eukaryota > Metazoa > Cnidaria > Anthozoa > Scleralcyonacea > Coralliidae > Corallium > Corallium rubrum. The sequence goes on from OZ036005.1 coordinate 13,573,882, forward strand.
TAATTAAGAAACGTGGTAATAAACAGTTCTTTGCCTGCCGTTTATTACTTGATTTCTTAATTATAAATTCAGTTTGCGCGATTAACCATGCACATGACCAAATATTTTTCTTTGATTGGCTAATTAGCTCATAAATTATTAATGAGTTTGAGAAGTAATACATCATACACGAGAAGCCGTTTATTATCTGATTTGAAAACACCGAGAAAACGAGGCGATAGCCGATCACTTCGGTGTGTTGAAAAACGAGGTGATAGCCGAGTTTTTTAACTCACTTCGAGGTGTTTTTAAATCAGATAATAAACGGCTTTCGAGTGTATGGTATATAGCTTCTCAAACAAATCAGTATTTAAAGAGAAATTTGAGGTAAAACTTGTCTTAATTTGTGGGGGTTTATTACCACATTTCACAACAACGTCTCGGTAACATTATGTTTTCCTCATGAATTATTAATGAGTTTGAGAAGTAATACGTCAAAATACCATCAAACATTCGAAAGTTGTGTTTGATCTGATATAAAAACACAGAGAAGTGCGTTGAAAACCAATGTAAATATAAACTTCTCAAATAAATCAGTATTTTACTAGAAATACATGAACGCAGCAACCCCTTTGCGGGCTTTATATGCATTTTTGTCCCCTTCCCCCCGATTTGTTTTTGTTTAGAATTAATAGCAAAGTTTATCTTTACTTATGTATTTACAAAAGGAGCGCAGGCTCTGGGTACGAGATTGGGTTTCAGCAATATATATAGGAGATATAGATAGCAGACTTATATAGATATAGGAGATATGTATATACGTGAACACAATGGGGGGTCCAAGATGGCGGCTCAACTGGGCAAAAACTCAAATGACCCTGACGGGACAAGTCACTTTGAGTAACTTCAACTGTAAAGAATTGTTTCCACACTGTTGTGAACCTCAAAAACATCAGTATGTTCAGAAAAAAATATGAGTTTCTATTCGTAATGTCCGAATTTCGATCAGTTAAATCGATATATTTTCAGCAATGGAACTTCCTGCTTTTATTTCACTGGTTTCTTTAGCTTAGATTCCCGTAAGATAGCCTAAATGTTTTGTAAAAATACTTTTGTTAAGATATTTTTGTTTATCGTTGACGTAGATTGCTAAATTGAACAAAACATTGCCCCACGGCTGATCATTAACTCTGGTGAATGGCTTTAATTGCAACCAAAACTATCAAAAACACTTCTGTCTTGAATGTATTATCCTGTTCTGTTAACTCAAGGAAGTAATTTTCTCAAAGAATCACCCTCTTGGCTTTAGCCAACTTGGTCACTTCAGCCGCCATCTTGGTTTTGCCCGGTTGAGCCGTCATTTTAGAGATCAAATGTTGTCACATATCGAAACAACGATCCTGTTGCGAGTCCGCAATCTATTGCTCCTATATCTATAGTTTCAACCATTTTGCAAACTGAGTAAAATACGGTTTAACCAACACCGCTGCCAAACGTTTGCGCATGCGTGAATTCGCTGAGTAAACATTGCAAGAGAAGTGGGAACTAGCCGTGGCGACAACAACCAGACAGTGAAGACTAAGTAAGACTCGACTATTCATTTGTGTTTTAAAAAAAGGGTAAAGAAAATTACGAAGGGTGAAATTCAGAATATGTTACAATATTGACAAGGAACCCATGCACAAATTACCTACCTTATATCTTTTTGGTAGTATGCTTATAATTTTAACTTTTGTGCCGGACTCTCGGACCAGCCCAAATATTTTAGTGTTTTCCCGCTCTTTTTCCGAGGACGAGCTCGGACGTCGCACATGCGAAAAAAAGGTTTAGCAGCAGTGTTGGTTTAACCAATGAAAAGGCTCATTAGTTTCCACGGTCAGATGCAACAATCAACAAAAAGACAAACAACTGATTAGAGTAACCTACCATTTAAATCCAAAAAGATAACTGGCTCGTGTTTTTCCATCCACGAAGAAGAACCCCTGAGAAAGTTAATATTATATTGTGTTAATAAACTTTTCTTTAATATTATCTATCTATTTATTAATCTAATTATATCTATTTATTTATTTATTTACGTACGTATATATATATATATATATATATATATATATATATAAACCAACATTGGAGGAAGAGAAATAAAAACCAACATTGGAAGAACCTTTCTACAACTCATCGACAAGCATTTCCCAAAATCAAGCACCCTTTCTAAGATATTTAACCGGAACACCATAAAAGTTAGTTACAGCTGTATGGATAACTTCAAAAGAGCCATCTCAAAGCACAACACACACACCCTTTCGAAAACGATGACAACCAATGGGGAAACCAAATGCAACTGCAGAAGGAAGAATGAATGCCCACTATAAGGTAACTGCCTATAGCGTTGTTTACAAAGCCGAAATCGCCACAACAGACAACGGGGAGACAAAAAAATACATTGGTATGACAGCAAACAACTTTAAACAACGTTACGGAAACCACAAAAAATCCTTCCAGGACACGAAATATTCAAACAACAGAGCTTTCAAAGTACGTATATGGGATTTGAAACAAGACGGGCGATCTTTTAACATCAACTGGTCAGTCATGAAGCATGCTGCATCTTATAAAAGTGGAGGGAAGCGATGCAATCTCTGCCTTGAAGAAAAGCTCTGCATCTTGAAAGCCATCAAACAACCGTTACTGAACAAAAGATCAGAACTTTTCTCAAAATGCCGCCACCAACGAAGATTTTTCGCGGGAATTGTTAGCCGCACAAAGAAGAAAGTGATGCGCCATCATGCAAACTGTCCAACGTCAGCAAACATAGTTTAATCTAACTGAATCTTTCACAGTTGCCTGATGATCGCCTAACCACGTGAAACTCAGAGTTTATATATATATATATATATATATATATATATATATATATATATATATATATATATATATAATATATATATATATATAATATATATATATATATATATATATATATATATATATATATATATATATATATATATATATATATATATATATATATATATATATATATATATAATAAAACCAAAAGAAACACACTTTAGTTAAAATGTAAGTTTTATTCCTGCAACGCGTTTCACCACTTGTTTCGTGGTTCGTCAGGCTGTGTATAATTTGACGTATAAGTGACGTCGTTAATTACGGTTAAATTATTAGTTTGTTTTGGCTTAATTTGAGTTAGTTGGAATTGAGTAAAGGTTTAAATTTTTTGATGAAATGCCCTTCCTTAGCCCTTCGTGCATCGTCGTCGTCAATTGATGTTGAAAAAAGCAAAAACATTAAATTGAATATCTTTGTTTCGTACGCATTGCGCGATGTGTTCGTTCCCTGGTAGGATTGTATAACTACTGTCTCTGATGCGCTGTCGATGAACAGTCATTCTATCTCATAGTCGGGTTTTTGTCTCGCCGCTGTAGTTTTCTCCACACCCCGCGTAGGTCAATACATATAAAAGAAATTTGCTTTTACAATCCATGTCTTGTTTGACTTTGAACGGTTGGTCATGTGATTTGAAGTACTACCAATTGTTGACAAGTATAGCATCTATTTTCCCCACATTTTGATACAGTTCCCTCTGTTTTATTTGATAATTGGGACTTCATAAGTAGTTGTTTTAAACTGGGCGGTTGTCTTCTACTGTTGGTTACCTTTGTGCAGATTCCATTCTCGGACTGCACATTAGCACTTTGAGTTCAGTCTTTATCAAAGGATATACGTTTGGATTGTCCGGATTAAATGTAGTGACTAAGGTGATTAGGTGAAGCACGGGTGGCGTGTGCTGTTAGCGCGCGGTCTCTCACCGAAAGTTAAACCGGTTAGACGGAGTTAGTACTTGGATGGGTGACCGCTTGGGAATGACTCCATTGTCGAGCTTCGGACTCATGTGCTTCGAGGGTTTTCCGCCGGGTTCTCCGGTTTTCCTCCCTCCGTAAAATCAACACCTACATCATGTATTCATGTTCAATTGGGCCATTTCGCTCTGTTTGACCACCAGTTGCTATAGGCAATAAAGTCATTGAATCTAAATCTAAGGTGAGACTGTCTTGTTCGTCCATGACTCGTCGACATGATCTCAATTCAAATAGTGTAATAAAAGTAGCGTGCTGCGTAGGCAGTGTAGAAACAACCGAAATATAGCAAGGTTATAGATATACTGCCGAAACAGAGAACGTAGGAGTCTAACGTTTCGAGCGAAGGCCCTTCGTCAGAGAGAAACGTGAAGAGTGTAAACAAACAATGAGATTATATACGAAAGGTAATGATGTGACCAAAAATAAGCCAATCAGATAAAAATGACAATAACAAATTGATAATGAGATGCAAAAAATTAGCCAATCAAATCAAAATAACAATGACAATGACAAATCGATAATGACATGCGAAAGACATTTGCTATTCATACTGTCGATGAGCAAGAAGGAGGGGGTGTAAAAAGGATGAGCGAGAGTAAAAATAGATAAATATATGAAGTGAAAACGCTGTTTATGTCCGCCCTTGCTAAACAGAAACAATGTCTTCAGAGGTATTAAATAAAAGAAAAACGTTCGTTGAGTCCGTGAGGATGAATGGTACCAATTTTGAAAATGAGACGCTTTTCTAGGTTTTTGCGGCTGACATTACCGCCAGAAATGGGTGAGATGGCACAAACTTGCATGTCCGAAATACAATGGTTGGCACTATTAAAATGTCGGGCAACAGATTTGTCAACATGATTGTTCCTCACGGAACGAAGATGTTCAGCAAACGTGCAGAAGATGTTCAGATAAACGTCTGCCAGTTTCACCGATGTTGCATGCAACATTTATTGCAAGAAATACAGTAAATGATGTTGGAAGAGATGCAAGTAAAATTATGATGAATAACAAAATTGGATTTAGGTCCCAAAATACATGTAGCGGAGTTAAGAAAGGAACACGTGTAACAATGGGTACGGGAGCAAGAAAAAGTACCCGCTGGTGCCAATAGATTTTTTCTAAGGGCACTACGCACTAAATCATCACGAATATTTTTATTACGCCGAAAAGAGATTAAAGGGTTGTCGGTGAAAATAGCTGACGTTTCAGGATCATTCTTTAAGATATGGAAATTGTGGCTAATGATATCCATAACTTTGTAGTTGAAAGGATGAAATGTGAGAACTAATGGTATTTTAGTATCAGAAATTCTTTCTAAAGGTTGTTTTAAAGTGTCAGGACGAGGAATACTACACGCTTTGTTAATAGCAGTGTCTAACAGGTGGGTGGGATAGCCACGCTGGACAAAAAAGGATCTCATTTCCAAACATTTGGTCTCAACGTCTTTGTCATCACTGCATAGGCGGCGAAGTCGCAGAAATTGAGAGTATGGAATGGTCAATTCTGTGATACCGATTTGTATTATTTCTTCGGGGTAACCTTGTTTGTTTAGTATATCTCGTTTAGTTCTCGAAGTCTCACATTTGTCGTTTCATCATCATCCACTATTGTGCATATACGACGGGCTACGTTGTACGGAATGTTCTTTTTTATGTGACGTGGATGATTTGACTTAACATTCAGGCACTGTCTGGTATCGGTATAGTTTTATAATTTATATCGGTAAGAAGCTGGTTGTTATCTTCTTTAGGAGTATATGCAGGGAAACCAATTGTTCCGCAGTTTTTCAGTGGTGAATTCAATGCTAGGGTGTTTAAGAGGACGTGGGATTGACTGAGATTTTCCTCTCCACATATATCCAATTAATATAGCAGTCATCTGAATATCTAAACCAATTTTCTTTGATATATATTAGTGTATTTCAATCACGACCCTCGACCAACTACCCTCGACTTGCAATCCTCGACACTCATCACTCCATTCTCGACCAAAACCCAAACTCGATGTAAACAGGTAAAAAAGGAGCGCCGGACAGTGCACGGCTCGGCGTAAATAGGCAGTACTGTACAAATTCGAGTACGGTTTCGAATTCGTGTAAACGTAGTCTGAGAGAAGGTTTCCACTGGATGGCTGGTTTCGTTATAAGCATCTCATAATAAAATGCTGGCAAAGGTATACAGTCTCTGAGTGCCATCGTCGTAAATGGAGTAATCTGTGACGTCCCCCTTGCCCTATATTTTTGCAAAAGCTCAATAAATCATAAATCAATAGAATAGAAGTCAACAAACCTATCAGAAGGAGCACCAGGGACGTTGCTGCCAGGTTGAGGATGAAGAAGAAAGTTCTTTTCCTCTGTTAAATTAACCCACTGGTCAATGAGCCAACTTTCTCTTTCTTTATCTTCTGTGGATTTATCTACAACGGCAACGGAAATAAAAACAAACTGATAAGGATTTAAAGTTTCATTTGTCGTAAGTGGTTAACTCTTTCCTGACAGGCCTTTTTATCCGCCTGACAGGCCCTTTTTATCCGCCTGACAGGCCCTTTTTATCCGTATCTTTATCCGCCTAGTGTAAAGATGGGCGAATTGTATAACGAACTAAAAGACGAATAATAGCGCGATTCGCGCCGCTAGTTAGCAAAATAGGCCTGGCGTTAACAAAATTAACAAGCGCCAAATTTCAAAATGGCTGCTATGCTGCAGCTCGTGAAAGTTATGTCGGCAAAAAGAAAGGCACAAAAACAATTTGCTGTGGAACAATTTTGTTTAAACAAAAAAAAGGCGAAAAAGCGTTGTTTAATCTGTTGGAATACCCTTGATTTCCTTAAAGCTAACGTATCAAGTTGACGAGCAAACTCATATTTTCCGTCTACTAAGCTTAAACTAAAATATTCAAGTTCCACCTCTGTCCAGTTATACAGGTTTTGTATTGCAAGACATCATCTTGAATTCAGACGTGATGCGAAGTGCCGCATGCTTTAAGTATAAACGCTGCCACAGTTTCTAGATCTTGTTTTCTTCGTCCGTTGCCCGTCTTTATACGATCATTCGCATTATACCATCTAGGCGAACTATATGATTTAGTGCGTCGAAAAAGACGCATTAAAGCGTATAGTTTGTCTGGACGCATAATGCGTCTGATGCCCGTCTTTATACAAGACGAAATTTGAGACGCATTAAAAGACGCACTAAAAATTTTGCCCAAGTACGTCCAGACGCATAATACGTCTGTAGTATAAAAACGGCCACTAAATCAGTCTTCTCAGACTGATGCGGACTTTAGTACTTTACTCTGGTTAACGGCAGACGATTTTAGCTGTGGAGGGGAGAGCTCCCAGACACCAAGAGGTTAAACCCAGAAAACTCTGAGCTCCAGACGAGACTCGAACCCACAACTTTCCAAACACGAGTCAAACGCTTTAACCATTAAGCTACTGGAACTCTGATGGTAAGCCAATATTCAAACCTGCAGGGAACGACTGAAACGGTACGTGCGTCTCAAGTACTTGTTGTGCTACAAGTCGCATTATGTCAGTTAATTTTCAGTTCAAATATTTTTGTACGTTTAAAATCTTGAAGTTGTTAACGTTTCGTTAAGTTAAGTTTAGTAAGCTGATTTTGGTTTCAAACATTATAAAGGTCTTTAATTAGAATACATCAAACGTGTATCTTTACAATCAAATTACTCCTAAGGATTTTCAATGTGGCTGTGTCGAGGCATATCAAAGGCGCTTTAAGCAGCCGCCATACGACACAGTTCAGACCACGGAATCCCAGCTAAGCCCTACAGTAGGTGTTGATTTTACGAGGAAGGAAAACCGAAGAACCCGGCGAAAAACCATCGGAGCACAGGAGATACCAACTAAACTCTATACTCACGTGAGTCCCAAGCTAGAGAACGGGGTTGTTCCCAGACGGTCGCCCATCCAAGTACTAACCCCGACTAATCGGGCTTAACTATTGGTGAGAGGCAGCGCCCGAACAGCACACGCCGCCCGTGCTCCCCTATGATTATGATGTTCGTCCATCGGCTTCGAAGATGATCACGTCTGTCAATCATTCACTGTTGCTGGTTGTTGTGGGTGCGTAGGTGGCTTGTGACGCCGACCTTCGCTCTGAACAGTCTTGGGAGTAAGGACAGGATATTTAGGAGCCTGGGACCAACGCAGAATCATTGTTTTGTCTTGATTTGCACAATTGTCGCTTTGATTGGGCGTCAATTAGGATTCTCTTTTCTTCATAACTGTTAGCAGCTAGATGTAAACGGTCAGTCGCCACATGGCGCTGTCTGAGGCAAGGTCTTCCCAACTGTCAGGATCGATCTTGAACGCCTTCGGAGATGCCTTCAGTGTATCCTTGTACCGCTTCTTTTGACAACCATGCGATCTTTTCCCTTCTTGAAGTTCGCCATAAAACAGTCTTATGGGCAAGCGAGAGTCCTCCATACGGGCCACGTGAACAGCCCATCTCAGTTGAGCCTTCTTTAGCATTGTGAGTATATATGCTTGTTTGGCCAGATGTATGTAGAACATCGGTGTCTGTAATCTTGTCTTGCCACTTGATACTGAGAATCTTTCTTAGATAACCCATGTGAAAGTGGTTCAGCCTTTTTGCATGGCGTTGATACACAGTCCAGGTTTCGCAGGCGTAGAGTAGCAAGGGTACAACTGCTGCCTTGTAGACTTTGAGCTCAGTCTCTAAGCCGATTCCACGCCTATACTCTACATATACTCCTTGAGGCGACCAAATGTTGTAGCTGCTCTGGAGATTCTGGCATTTACCTCATCGTCTCGACACGAGAGAGAGTACTCCCCAAGTAAGTAAACTTGTCAACAGAGTTCAGCTTTTGGCCCTTCACTGTGATTGAAGGTTCCGCGCAAGGATTTCCACAAGCTGGTTGGTACACGACTTCTGTCTTTTTGGTGCTGATGGTGAGTCCAAAGTTGTCACAAGCATTTGTCAAAGCAAATAGTTGTCACAAACATGCACTATACTAACGAAGAAAAACATTTAACTGAAAAGTATTGATACAATGCGACTTGTAGTCCAACAAGTACTTGTGACATACGTACACTACAGTTTGATCAGTCCCAGGTATAAACATCGTAACAACCTTGGTCTCTGATATCTATAGTGATTCAGTGGTTAGAGCGTCTGGCTAGCATTCGGAAGGTTGTGGATTAGAGTCCCGTCTGGAGCTCAGAGCTTTCGGAGTTTAACAATTTACGATAGCTTGCACAGCAAAAACAAAACATTGACAAGAATTTGTTACTAAGAAAAGTAAAGATTAAAGTGCGAGATTTTAATACCTAGACGTCCATAAGTTTTCAAAGAAGGTTACAGTATATGTATCTTTGCTATATATTATCAAACAAAATCACTTGAAAATTCTACATGTTTGGTGTTGTGGGAGAAACACACCAACCTGCTCCCTTTGAATTAACTTGGGGTGTTGGTGGCACAGTGCATCGTTAGCGCACGTGCCTTTCACCTCTACGACCCGGGGTTCGATTCATGTTCTAAGCAGTTATCTGACTGAAAATTTCACTTTGGCCGCATGTGAGAAGAGTGCTTCCAGTTTGACTCTACCAAACACAGCAGGTTTCCCTCAGGTAGTGGACCAATGAGGGATGGCCCTTACTGAACCTTCAGAGGACAACAGTTTATAGATATAACTGATAGAGTTATCCAGTATAAATATAGTTAGTTCTTAGTTTGATAACAGTAAAAGCATTAATTTCTCCGATAAGTCATATAATGCACATGTGACATCAAAATGTTTAATTTGCATATCAAACTAACTGAAATATTTCAAAAACAAGCAGAGAAAGGGGAAAAAAGATGTTACTCTGTCATTTTAAGAGTTCTTTCAAATAAGACAGACTTAATTTTCGCGTCATAGGCACTTTAATGGTGGTCCAATTCTTTACGAAACCTCAAAATTAGTTAAAAAATCAAGAAAAAACATTAAACAAGCTAGCTGTCATAAGTCGTACCTTTTTTACTCATTACTAGCTGTATTTGTTCATCTAAGTATTCTCGTTTCTTCATCAATGAAGTTGACAGTTTCTCTCTTAGCCTAAAAAACAAACAAAACCGATGACGACAAAAGGAACACAGGCCATTTGCCAATTTTTAAACCTAGTATACAATGGTAAAAGTATTTAAAGTGAATATGACACGAAAATTAGATTTGTCTTATTTGAAAGAGCAATTGACCGAAAAAGTAGGCGACTTGTACATTTAACCACAATCCTTTGCGCACGGTAAATATTGGTTCTTGTAGAATTATTGGAAGATAGGTCTTTAAAAAGATGAACTTTGGGAGGAATGAAGTTCTTGCGTACTTAATCCATGTTAACATGATAAACAATGTTTAGTAATATCATTTGAGCTGATTTGAGGTTGGAAAACATTGTGGTTAAATGTTCCGTCGTCATCTTTTCGGTACCGTCTATTAAAATGACAAGGTAACACCTTTTGGTTGCCATCTTGTTGGTTTTTCATATTTTGGTTTTTGAGATATTTCAGTTTGTTTATTTCATATTTTGTGACGTACAAGTGCCTAATGACTTACCGGAGAAAGTTATACATCGTTGCTATAATCAAACTAAATTTAATTTGAAGAAAGCATGCATGCGCGTGTCTTCCACCCACAACACTAAACATGTTGAATTTTCAAGTGATTTCGTTTCATAATAACAAAGATATTACCCTGCGAGTCAGAGCACTTTTCCGACCTACGCAGGCTTTGGGGGAAAGTGGGCTCTGCCAATGAACTCGATCTTCGCCCCAAGTTTGGGGCGAGTCAGTCAGGTTTTGAACTGGTCAAACAAGTTATAGTTTATGAGCTCCCGCAAGCAGGAAAATAGTAAGTAACGCGTTAGAGCCTGGGCCCAAAATAGTATCTTGGCAACCGTTCACGCATGCTCAAAAAGAAATATCGAGTTTGTTGGGAGCTCACTTTTCCCCGAAGCCTGCGTAGGTCGGAAAGGGGCTCTGGCTCGCAGGGTAAAAAGATATATAATCTCCTCGATAACACATTATGGATGCATGTACGTCACAACATGTGACATTTGCATATCAAACAAACTGACATATCTCAACAACGAAGCAAGGAAACCAAAAACTGCAAAATAAGTTACTCTGTTATTTTAAGTGTTCTTTCAAATAAGACAAACTTAACTTTTGTGTCATTGGCATTGTAAATTCAATTTACTTTCCAAACTCACACTGATAAATCTTTATCTTGATACGAATCCAACGAAGCTGCATTCTTGTCACGCCGACAAACACTCCCAGCTTCAATTGCCGAGATTGTCTCTATCACGACAGGCAGCGAACCCGTCTTCGGAAGGGGTCGGACACCGACGACAACACGACGACTCTGCCCTTGCCGAAGTTGAAAGATACCGCCAGTTTGGTTTTCGTTACGATTGTTGACTTCAACTGGCGAGAATGTCCCTTGGTCATTAAGTTCGTGAATTTCGACCCATAGATCAACTTTGCGCTTTAAATCAGTCCACCTGAAACACAAAAATAAAAATTAACTAGATCCCAAGGATAGTGCAAAGTTTCTAGTCAAAGATAATAATTATTGCTACGTGCATGTACGCACGGAGCTGCCAGCCCATTTTGTAAAGCAAAGCCCACAGCATAGTCATGCCCACAGTTAATTTAATACAAGGCAAAACTCATACAAACAAGGCAAAACTCGTACAAACAAGGCAAAACTCAGACAAACAAGCCAAAATAGAATCTCGAGGCATTATTAAAGAGTCAATTTCTCTTGTCAAGAACGAAAAAAACAAACATTATAAACTCCGGCCGACAAACATGCATGCATGAATACTGACGACTTTTGTGCACTTCGCTGTAATTGTTTTCTAGTCTGTTGACAACAAGAACTTTTTGAACTCCTCGAAATTTTTGCATAAAAAGCTTGGCGCATCACAAGAATTCCGATATTAATACGTATCGTGTGACGTCCAGTCGATCCAGATCAAAATTGACTAAAATCTACCAAGTGGATGTAAAGATACATAAGTGTTTGTTTGCCTTTACAAATAACTGTTGTGTATTTACGATCCTCTGATGATTATGTTGCTAGCTTCACTGTAATTGTTTTCTAGTCTGTTGACAACAAGAACTTTTTGAACTCCTCGCAATTTTTGCATAAAAGCTTGGCGCATCACAAGAATTCCGATATTAATACGTATCGTGTGACGTCCAGTCGATCCAGATCAAAATTGACTAAAATCTACCAAGTGGACGTAAAGATACATAAGTGTTTGTTTGCCTTTACAAATAACTGTTGTGTATTTACGATCCTCTGATGATTATGTTGCTAGCTTCACGTTATGTGTCTTGCAAATCGTCTGATAATAATACAGGGTGTCCCCAAAAATGCCCCCCCCCCCCCCCACCCATCCGTTTTTGTAATGCATATTCTTTAATTTGGGTACAAGGGGTAATTTTTTATATCACGCCGAAAGCCCATCACTCTTTCTTCGTTGTCTGAAATTTTCAGAGCTAAATAGTTATCTACTCGCTTCCTGGAGTGATTTAAAGAGGCAACATCAAAATTTGAACTGGCCCAAATTATTCAAATTATCTATGCTGGTACGGATAGAACGATTTATAGAATATTTCAAACATTCATGTTTAATATATGGCCAGGGTTCTTCGTACAGTTGTTTATGAACGCCAAATCAAAATGCGAAGACAGTCTACAATCTCCAGTATACAGAATTTGTTATTGACCTGACGTGCAAAATTACTCGAGCGCTACTCGTGTAAAATATAACAGACACGAACCAACAACACCCACAAACCGACTTCACAACATCCTCAACATGCCAGACCATATTAAAGTTGAATGTAAAGCTTTTAATATAGGCTAGGCAAGACAATAAATCCTTTCATCCGACCATATTTAATTAGCCATGCAGCTAAGCCTAGATAGTCGATCGTTGTTTCGAGAAGAAAATTGATCGCTCCTTTGCGTTTCTCCGCCATTGTTGTATTCGCCAGTCGCAAACAAAACCACAAGTGCGCAGTGCTATTCTAATATATTCCGGGGGAAACTTTCATTCTCGATATATTAATATATTAATTAATAATGCACCAAGATTTTGCACGTACAAGGTATAAACCTGTCTGTTATCGCCCTTTAGGGCTTACAATCTTTAAGCGACAAATATTTGTTGTATACGAAAGACTAATACTAGTGTTTCACACTTTCACTGGTTTTAGTCTTTCAACTACGACAGGTATGTATATCGTTAAACCTGGTAAGTTTACCCTGAACACATGATTGAAATATGAAGCCTTCAATCAGTGCCCGCAAACATACCAGCGGTTTTCATAGGAAACATTGGTTGAGAATAAACCGATCAAATATTTAATATCCGCTGGTGTCATTTGTAGCCAATTAATATTTAAAATGTTAAAAAAAAGTATCGACGCGCATGAAAAAAGATGACGCGCGCGCTGACCAGAAACAGAAGTTTTTTTCCCCCTTATTGTGAGATTTTGTGCAATTTTGGAACATTTTTTTTCCTGTGAGAATTGCTAAAAATAGGGTGGCATAACCTTTTTGGTGCAACGTTTCTCAAAAACTTTGCAGTATTGTGATGAGTGGCGAAAATTCACACGATACATGTTCAGTATACCATGTGACAAGTATATTATAAGAATACTCAACATGTTTCAGATGTCTGTTCAATCAGGTTTGCCTTGGGGGGAAAAAAAGGAAAAAAAAAACCCCAAAAAACCCCGCGTTACCGCGTCGATTTTGGGCATGTGCCGTGACCAGAAACAGAATACTTTTTTTTTTGGCCTAACGGTTTTATATTATATAAAAACATACAATAGACACAAAAAACGTGCACAGAAGTACGGATGGTCAAAATTAAAGCGAAATTTAAAGGGATTGCAAATTGACATTTCGATTTCTGTTGGCTCGGCAGCCATCAAGTTTAGACCAATTTTCGTAAATACTCAAAAACAACAAAAGGGGAAAAAATGAATGTTTAATGAGTATTTTTATCAGACACGAAATCGCCATATGGTTGATTATTCAGTGCAGCCTATATTTTGAAATAAAGCTTAAACAACATAATAAAACTTAGAATCTATACATTTTAAGACCAAACCGGGACCAGTTGCGAAAAATGCAACTACACAGGCCTTCCGGCGGCAGGAATTAAACCCACGACCTTGCGATTCTAGTGCAATGCTCTGACCACTGAGCCACGGAGACCGTTGCCGAGAGCTTGATCGCGAGTTCTGAATACATTAAGGTGGTAATGCCAGGAGAGAATTGGGTTTATTAGAAGTAATATTGGGCATTTCACTCGATTACATAGCATGTTCTAGGGATTTCACCACAAATCCCTAGAACATGCTATGTAATCAAGTGAAATGCCCAATATTACAAATAGTAAAACTTAGCTTCTTTTCGTTCTGGATTCAACGCGTATGTATCGAATCAATAACTTTTGGTAAAAACGTACCTAATATAAACGAGTTTTCTGATGGGCTGGAAGTAACCAATCACATTGCCAATTAGCAATTCGTTCCCATGCAGGGCCGTAGGCAGGATTTTTTAATCAGGGGGGCAGTAAGATTGCTCAATTTCTGGGGGGGGGGGTGGACCCTGGGGTATGCTCCGCCGGAACATTTTTGAAATTTGAGTCTCTGAAATGGCATTTCCCGCAATCTGACATTATATTTGAGCAAAATTTTGGACATTTTAAAACATATTTCTTAAGACACATTCTCTCATTCAATCAAAAGATTTTGCCTGAAACTACAGTATTACATATTTACAAAGACAACTACAGTCATTTGCAACTCACTTGTCCCTTTTCACCATAATGTTCAGAAGTTCGTTACGAAGTTCGCTGGGAAGATCAAAGTTCGTTTTGAACTACGCAAATACGTAGTTTAAAACGAGCTTTGAACTTCCCAACGCACTTGCGAACTTCGGAACGCACTTCCGAACATTTTGGTGAAAAGTGAGTAGCAAATAACTGTAAAATAATAGTTACTATAACGGGATAAAGCGCGAACGCAACGCGAAAACTCATTGTCAGAATTATGATATTAAACAACTAGTTAGTTCTTTATTCTGTGACTCTGGGAACAAATGTGATGTGTGATATTATAAAAATCTTATTTTGGATTTTCTCGGGGGGGGGGGGGGGGGGGGTGGGCCCCCCCCCCCCCCCATGCTCGTTACTGATTATAGAGTAAAGGGTTTTATTTTAGTAAGGTAAATATCTAAACCAAGTTAAAGTGTATATGAAACTAAAATTAAGTTTGTCTTATTTGAAAGAACTCTTAAAATAATGGGGAATATCAATTTACAGCTTTTTCATATTTTACTTAGTTCTTGAGATATTTAGACTTATGTGATATTCAAATGAGATAACTTATGGTTCGTTTTTTTCTAATTAACATATTCGAAAATCGCGCATATTTTTAAGATTATTAAACAAAATCACTTGAAATTTTGCATATTGCTACAGTTCATGCAACTAAACATTCACTATGTAATCGAGTGAAATGCCCAATATTACTTATAAACATGAAAGACAAGTTTCAAGTGATTTTGATCAATAATCTTAAAAATATTCACGATTTTCGAATATGTTAATTAGAAAAAAACGAACCATAAGTTATCTCATTTGAATATCACATAAGTCTAAATATCTCAAGAACTAAGTAAAATATGAAAAAGCTGTAAATTGATATTCCCCATTATTTTAAGAGTTCCTTCAAATAAGACAAACTTAATTTCCGTTTCATATACACTTTAAACTCAGAGAAAAGCTCTGAGCTCCAAACGGGATTCGAACCCACAACCTTCCGAACGCCAGCAGGACGCTCTAACCATTGAACCACTGAAACTCAGATGGTAGACAGAAGTTGTTTTCGATATTTATACGCCTGGGAATTAGTAAATCCGTACGTGTGTCAAGTACTTGTTGCGCTACAAGTCGTATTGTGTCAATTTATTTTCAGTAAATGTTTTTCTATGTTAGTATAGTGTTTTCAGCTTGACGTTAGTAAAGTTTTTCGTTTGTTTTTGCTGTACAAGCTGTCGCCAGTTAAACTCAGAGAAAAACTCTGAGCTCCAGACGGGACTCGAACCCACAACCTTCCGAATGCCAGCCGGATGCTCTGACCATTGAGCCACTGGAAGTCAGATGGTAGACCCAACGGTGAGAGCGTCCGGTTGGCATTCGGAATGTGTGGGTTCGAGTCCCATCTGGAGCTCAGAGTTTTTCTCTGAGTTTAACTTACGACAGTTGATACAGCAAAAACAAACAAAAACAAACACACTAACATAGATAAGAACTAATTAGAAACCTTCGGATGCCAGCCCCTTATTTTAAGAAGTACTTTGCTAAATTAATTATTCTTCAAACTATCTACATAGTTTGCTCCTCAGCCAATACATGTATCAATATAGAAGCAAAAACATATGTGGGGCTTTTTGGGCCAGTTTATATGATCCCGGTATACCGGAATGTCCCGGTTACATGGGATAAATTTCATCCCGGGTCAAAAAGCGCGGGAATGAAATGGAACAAAAAAGCAAGAACTCACCCTAATTCTACTATGTTAGAAGTTATTTCACTTTTATTCAGTGTTTTGTCTCTAGACCTGACCGTTTGGACGAAATTCTGACCGTAATATTCAAAGTTACAAACATTGCAGTTCAGTAAACTTCATCCCGGTCTACCGAGATGCTGCGTTTATATGGACAAACATTTGTCCCGCCTGACCGGGATCCCGGTTGCGGGTCTCCATATAAACGTAACTTAGAAAATAACAGTAAATTACCTACAAGCCGAGATCCCGGTATACCGGGATCATATAAACAGGCCCTTAATCTTTTAATTCGCAAGTAGATCGAACGCCGGCCAAGCAGGCTACCGTTTGAAAAACAAGTCAAGTTTTGATATGAATCTTACTAATGCTACTACTATTAAAGTGCCTATGACACGAAGATTAAGTTTTTCTTATTTGAAAAAACCACTTAAAATGAGATATTTCAGTTTATTTGATATGCAAATGTGACACGTTATGACGTACATGTGCATAATGACTTATCACAAAAGGTTGTTATTTTTGTTATTGTCAAACGAAATAACGTGAAATTGTACATGTTTGGTGTTAAGGATGGAACACATGCGCATGCTTCCTTCGAACAAGACGCCTGATCAGGCGTTAACTTGGGCTACTGAGTTTCACAACAGAATGCAAGAAGACTAGAGCCTAGAGGGTTGAGGTGGTTTTCTACTGATTCTTCAGCAACTGATTCAAAACGCATCTGAATTCTGATCTAGACTCGCTCCAAAGTTGCGAGTGTAGTGTTGAAACTATATATAATTGGAATTATGCGTTTAAAAGCCAACCGGAGCGAGTTGCAAAGAGCCTGCGGCTACGTCAGATAAACACTGACGCATAGTTTTATATGATACGTATATCTCCTCCAGAAAGAGATTTTCCTAAAATAGCTCTACACACAATTTATTTTCTTTAGACAGTGACTATATGCGCATGTGTCCCATCAATAACACCAAACATGTACAATTTCAAGTTATTTCGTTTGACAATAAGATAAATAACAAAATTTTGTGATAAGTCATAATGTACAAGCATGTACGTCACAACGTGTGACATTTACACGTCAAACAAACTGAAAGATCTCATTTTAAGTGTTTGTTTTTTCAAATAAGAAAAACTTAATCTTCGTGTCATAGGCACTTTAATAGTAGCATTAGTAAGATTCATATCAAAACTTGAATTGTCCTTCAAACGGTAGTAACTCTTTCTTGTCCGAATTGCTTGGCCGGCGATTTTATTCACCTCTGGGGAAGCCCCCGGACAGGAATGAGTTAAGGGCCTGTTTATATGATCCCGGGAAGTATGTATGTAGATCTTTATTTAAAAGAAACACGCTAGTCCCAACAACATTAGCTGATTTCCATGGAGGGCGTGTCTGTACAATATAAGAGATATAAATAGCATAATACAAATTAATTATTAAAATAAAGAAATACAAATGTTCACTAAAATTACATTACAAAAACTAAGCTAAAAACTAAAAGTTATCAAAAAGAAGGAAGATGAAGATGTGACCCATCTAAGGCCTAACATTGCTTTTGAACCTGTATAGCGACTCGGCTGTTTTCGCCTCACAGGAAAGCTGATTCAAAAGCACAGCGCCGCTATATTTAAATGTCTTTTTTAAAAATTCTCTTTTTGGCTTCGACAGTGTTAGGTCTGTCGCATTATTGCGAAGATTGTAATTATATTGACTAACACTTCTCTTCTCAAAAGAATTTTTAAGGCCCGGTGCGGTGTGGTCATTCAGTATGTTGTACATTAAAACAGATTTAGCATAGGTCCGCCTTGTATCAAGCGTGTCCCATGACATGGTATCAAGTACATCAGCCGACCTTATATCGTAACTGGCACCTGTTAGAACTCTAGCAGCTCGAGATTGAAATCTTTGTAGCTTATCTTTAAGGAGTTTTCCACAGTTATACCAAAGAGGGGAACAGTAGTCAAAATAAGGTTGGACTAGAGCTTTATAAACAGTTTCTAGCGTATTGGTAGAAACAAAAGCTTTAGATAATTTACTGTCATTTACTGGCCAAGCGGCCGGCGTTCTGCTTGCGGGCGGGTCTGCTTGCGGGCGGGTCTGCTTGCGGGCGGGTCTGCTTGCGGGCGGGTCTGCTTGCGGGCGGGTCTGCTTGCGGGCGGGTCTGCTTGCGGGCGGGTCTGCTTGCGAGTTAAAAGATTAAAAGCACGACATATGTTTGCTATGTAGTTACAATTGAGAACATGCATAGTTTGATAAATAATTAATTTAGCAAAGTACTTCTTAAAATAATGGGCTGACATCCGAAAGTTTCTAATTGGTTTAGATTATCTATGTTATTAGAGTTTTCAGCTTGAAGTTGGTAAAGTTTTTCCGTTTGAAAAACTCTGAGCTCCAGACGGGACTCGAACACACAACCACCGAATGCCAGCTGAATCTTGAGTTTACTTAACAATTATTCGCCGAAGGCGAGGTAAATATCGGTGAAAAATAAGTAAGGAAATTATTCACCAATATTCACTGAGCCTGAGGTGAATAATTGTTTTAGGTATAGATACACATTTTCGTACTTTTAGGCCACAGCATTTTCTGTAAAATTGTTAATTTCTTCGCCTGTCGCATTGACGAATTGGCTGGCGTCCATTTTGAATAAACGCTGTAGGTGATTATCGAGAATTAGTTCGAAGTAGCTCGACCAATCATCGTGCGCGATTTTCTATAATCACCTTTAGTATTTACACTAAAAGATGTTATTCGTCGGAATAAGTCATTATGCACATTACAAATTTTAAAGCCAACATGAAGCAAAAATTGTGTCTGTTTTATTTTATCTTTTTTAAAAAAAAGTTTGCGCCAGGACATAGGATCCAATACTAAATAGTACACCACTATTATGAATCAGATAATAAAAGATAATAAAAATCAGATAATACAAGATAATAAAAAATGGCTTTTACATGCCTTTCAAATCTTATCCCATTCTTGAGTTATTATTGGCTATGCAGTTTGAGTAATGACGTCACACGTTGTGTGTGAGAAAACGGAAAATCAGTCATAACTTTGGATTGGTTTGACTAAACTGAATCAAACGTTGAAAATTTTCTTTGCGCTATGGTCGATTACATCTGGAAGGTGTGGTTTCGTGTAGTTGAACCAATCCAAAGATATGACGGATTCTCCGTTTTCTCCCACATATATACAACGTATGACATCATTGTTCAGATTGCATAGCCAATAACTCAAGAATGGGGTAAGATTTGAAAGGCAAAAGCCATTTTTCATTATCTTCTCGAAAGGAGCAGGTGGGCGCGTTTCTCTCTCAACACCAAACATGTGGAATTTTTAAGTGATTATGTTTGATAATAGCAAAGATATAACGTCTTACGATAACTCATTATACACAAGTGACGTCAAAATGTTTAACTTGCAACCCTCAACAACAAAGCAAGGAAACAAAAAGACTGCAAATGATGTTACTTTGTCATATTCAATGTTCTTTCAAATAAGACAGACTTAATTTTCATGTGTCATAGGCGCTTTAAGTTTCTGGATTTCTAATGCATTGGCTTCGAGGATACTACATCAATCACGTTGTCTGTTTACCATTTGCTCTTCTCGTCATGTGTTCAACAATCATTCTTAACGCCTTAGCCGTGCTCGTTTTTTGGAGATCGTCTCAGCTACGAAAGAAAACGTCGTATTTTCTTATCATGCTCCTGTCCCTAAGTGATCTTGGAGTAGGTATAGTGTGTGCGCCACTACTTTCAATAACACTAATGAAGGAGATACTGGGAGTCAAAAGTTCTCAAATGTGGACACCGCTTATAACTTTGGGATTTGTTTTTAGTGGCTTGTCTTGGTCAATCTTGTTTGTTCTAAACGTGGAAAGATATCTGGGTATTGTTCATCCCTTGTTTCACAAAACCAAAGTAAACAAATCCAGAGTCTTAAAGGCCGTATCCTTTCTTTGGTTCAATGTCGGAATTGTGTTCTCAATCGTCTTGCTGTATCCAAGAATTGGGAATTTCTTAAAGGGACTGGAATTAATTGGGAACCTAACGATTCTAATCACTCTTTACGTAAAAATATTTCTAGCCGGAGGAAGAAAAGCAGTGAACAATTCCTCGGATACTGAAAACAAGCGACAAAAGGCATTTTCACGGAACATAAAGCTGGCAAAGTCTTGTCTGATCGTCATTAGCTGTTCTTATTTGTGTCTCCTCCCACTGGTTTTGATGTCCTTCCTACCGAAAACATATTTCGTTGAACTCGTGTTAAGGCCGTGGACTGCTAATTTACTATTTGCGAATTCGACCCTAAATTCTGTGGTTTTGTTCTGGCGAAATCAAACGTTAAGAAACGAAGCAAAAGTGATTTTACGTCAAACTTTTAAAAGATCTTAATATAGTCTGGTGTCTCGTGATAGTTTTCAACGCATACGGTAAAAATTGAGGATCTATGCATGCACATGAGTGCGACTTAATTCAGTTTTAAAGGTGTTCAGTATGGCGTCATATTACTGCTAATATTCATGTTTCTCATCATTCAACATATTTCCGACATTGAAGTTAATTTGGACATTGAACTTGTTGATTATTCAACAAATTTTCGACATTGAAGTTATATGAACATTGACCATCTACATGTTTTCGTCATTAAAGTTAAATCGGACATTGAACATGCCGCTTATTCAGCGCTCATCAGAACTTCAATGTTCAAAAAACGTTAAAAAAAATTCAACACCTGAATACGGGAAGTTCAATATTGGCGGCGAAGAACCATAGCGCGAGATGTCCGCCAATATTAATTAGCTTGTATTAGCACAACCCCCCTGCACATTTAACTCGCGTGCAGGCCATAACACATGTGCGTTACGCGGTCAGAGTAGATGCTATGACAAAGTGACGCTATCCGACTTCATCAATACACACAAAAGTTGTTCCCAAAGCTAAAGTTTACTGGTATTTGAAATAATAAGAAAATGGGATGAATACAGAGGAAACACGTTCTGCTAGAGCTGCTCTATTGGAAGTGTTTTGTAAAATGTAAAATAAAAGTAAAAGTAAATCATAAGAGGTTCAGGTATTTGGATCCTGGCTGTGACTTACCATCCTTGGTGTATTGTGTTGGTGTGAATAGTGGTGGAAAGTGGTTAATAGTTAGGAATTGAGATTATGGTAGAGTTGAGGTTATGTTTTAGAAGTGGTTTTAAGTTATGGGTTGGGGGTGGGGGGTTAGTATTATAATTTATTTTTATTTTTAAATTTAATTATAACTTATTTTAATTTATAAAATAAACTTGGGCCGATAATTGTGATTAAGGTCAGGGTTAGGTTCAGGTTTAGGTTTTATGAAGTGGATTTTAGGTTTTAAATTTTATAGGGGGGAGGGGGGTAGTAATATAATTTATTTTTAATTTTAATTTTAATTATAATTTATTTTTAATTTCTAAAGTAAATGTCTTCTGAAGAGGTGAATTCTGTTTCTTTTGTAGTAAGAAGTCCAAAATTGGGGATGCTCTGACTTGTGTTTCCTTGAGATTGGATTTAGAATTTAGCACAGGTGGCGATGAGGCGAGCTCCAATGATATGAGTTTGTTGAGTGATTCGTATTAAGATTTGTGAGAGTTCCCGTATCAAAGGGAGAGAATTTGGGGGAGCAGTTGCATAACCCAGGTGCGGAAAAAGAAAAATGCCACGACTTTAGGGCTGTTTTAATTAAATTTTACGGGGTATTTTAAACAAAAAATGGAATATCTTTGTCATTTTTGGTTTATTCATAAAATCCACGCGTACTTTTTGGGAGACATGTTTTCCCTAGGTGTAAACGAAAGAAAAGTAACGATTCGATAAATACTCGCGAAAATTATAGGAATCTTGTGAGCTCATGTTCTTGCGACTCAATGCACTCAATTTAGCCTGAGAGAATCAGGCGCGAGCCCTCATCCTGCCTCCTGCCTGATCGGAGCCTGCCAGCTAAATTGCGAGTTCAGCCGTGGTTCCAAGCAAAGAATGCTCGACAACTCGTCTTGTTCTACATAGGAAGTTAAAAGTTGATGTCCACTGTCTGTCTTCGGAATGTTTGATTTATGGTTCATCAGCTCTGCCGATTTCTAAATTCCGGCATTCAATCCAAATATCTCGACGTGACGACGTCCCTCGTTTATTTTTCCATCTATCGCCGTCTGTGTACCGAAGTTTTTCAACTCTTCCAGGACATTCTACATCAAACGAATAGTTTTCTTTTGTTTTGGTACTTTTTCTCACAAACTTGCTCGGCTTTTTGGTGGTTTTTTTTGTTATCATTTTATACATTTTTGCAGTGTATAAGCATAGTGTATAAGTACAAAAACATGTTTTTGTGAAAAGATTTCACCGACCGGTAGTAATGTCCTTAGCAACCGGTTGCCTAGCAACGAAATACGTCCTGGTGTTCACCCTTACGGCCTGAAGACGAGTCTATTTTATCTGGCTAACGCCAGACGATTTTATTCAGCACAGGGAGAGGTCCAGGCCTCAGAGGGTAAAATGAGATATTTCAGTTTGTTTGATGTAAGAAATAGAAAACATTTTCCGTGTTTCATAGAAACACGAGTGGAAGTTTGGGAGAACGAGAAATTGTTACGCTATTTCGAGTTCTTCCAAACTTCCACAAGTGTTTCTATAACTCTATGGGAATACGGAAAAAATGTTTTCTATTTCCTTTATAAAATAACCTGTCGAAAATAGGTATAGAACGTAAAAATAATCACTGCATCAAAGCGTAAATTCTCCTTACTCTTCATAATGGCGTAAATGATGGCGTATGGAATGGCGTGGACCTTGCCGTGTTTCCTTAAAGTTATAGAAACACGGCTTTCAACCAATCGCCGCGCTTGTTTTCAAAATGTTATTTTATAAATGTAAATGTGGCACGTTATGACGTACATGTGCAATAATAACTTATCACAAAAGGTTGTTATTTTTGTTATTGTCAAACGAAATAACGTGGAATTGTACATGTTTGGTGTTAAGGATGGGACACATGCGCATGCTTCCTTCGAACAAGACGCCTGATCAGGCGTTAACTCGGGCTACTGAGTTTGACAATAAAATGCAAGAAGACTAGAGCCTAGAGGGTTGAGGTGGTTACAACTACTGATTCTTCCGCAACCGATTCAAAACGCATCTGAATTCTGATCTAGACTCGCTCCAAAGTTGCGGGTGTAGTGTTGTAACTATATATAATTGGAATCATGCGTTTAAAAGCCAACCGGAGCGAGCTGCAAAGAGCCTGCGGCTACGTCAGATAAACACTGACGCATAGTTTTATATGATACGTATATCTCCTCCAGAAAGAGATTTTTCTAAAATAGCTCTATACACAATTTCTTTTCTTTAGACAGTGACTATACGCACATGTGTCCCATCCATATAACACCAAACATGTACAATTTCAAGTTATTTCGTTTGACAATAAGAAAAATAACAAAATTTTGTGATACGTCATAATGTACAAGCATGTATGTCACAACGTGTGACATTTACATGTCAAACAAACTGAAATATCTCATTTTAAGGTGGCTCCCTATAGTTTCAATAAATACGCGCTATTTCATATGCTCATTATCTAATGTTATTCACAAGTTTAAAAATTTGTTAGATAAATAGTAAGTAGACCTTACTAGAGCAGAACTATCGCAGATATAAAATATCTATCAAAAAGTTCAAATATTTGCTGTTACCATGGTATTAATGACGTTGGAACTTTAGTATATTTTCAAATATTGCGTAATTGAAGCGGCATGTCTCCAGTTTGCTTCGGTGAAATTTTTTAAAAATTGCTGAGATGATAGATACTGTTGTGGAGAATATCCATGCACAAAATCAGAGAGGGATGTATGGACAGATTTTTCGCTATAAAAATTACCCATTTAAAAAGGTTCTGTCTTATGAAAATTTTTAAAAATTATATATACTTTAGAACTTTTTATAAACTACTTATTTACAAAATTTTAGCAAAATTCACCAACTAACATCTATGTCGACGCGGTCAAAGAATTTCGAATCGACAAGATCGCTATGTACGCATGCGTAGTGATACTATTTCTAGTCACCAATCTCCTACTGAAATTACCGTAGGGACCAACCTTAAGTGTTTTATTCAAATACGAAAAACTTAATCTTCGTGTCATAGGCACTTTAACAGTAGCATTAGTAAGATTCATATCAAAACTTGACTTGTCTTTCAAAAACGGTAGACTGCTTGGCCGGCGTTTTGCTTGCGGGCGGGTCTGCTTGCGAGTTAAAAGATTAAAAGCCCGACATATGTTTAGGTAGTTACAATTGAGAACATGCATAGCTTGATAAATAATTAATTTAGCAAAGTACTTCTTAAAGTGTCTATGAAGTGAAAAATTCGTTGGCATTTTTGTTGCCTTATTGTACAGAGGAGCATGACAGGAGCACTCACGGAAAATTTCAAGAGAATCTGATGCGTAGTTTTCGCGCTATCAACTCTCAAAATTTGCCGTGGATAGTTTGTTTTGGCGAAATTTGGGCTTCTTGATAACAATGCCTTATGACGTACGCAGATGGATCATTAATAGTGAAATATATTGTTCTTATGCATAGTTGTCCATCTGCGTACGTCATACATAAGCATTGTTTCCGAAAGCCCAATTTTTCTCCAAGAACGACTAGCCACGGGCAAACTTTCAGAGTTAATAGCGCGAAAACTACGCATCAGATTCTCTTGAAATTTTCAGTGAGTGCTCCTGCCTTGCTCCTCTGTACAATAAAACAACAAAAATGCCAACGAATTTCTCATTTCATAGACACTTTAAAATAATGGGCTGACATCCGAAAGTTCCTAATTGTTTAGATTATCTATGTTATTAGAGTTTTCAGCTTGAAGTTGGTAAAGTTTTTCCGTTTGAAAAACTCCGAGCTCCAGACGGGACTCGAACACACAACCACCGAATGCGAGCTGAATCTTGAGTTTACTTAACAATTATTCGCCGAAGGCGAGGTAAATATTGGTGAAAAATAAACGAGACGAAGTCAAGGTTATTATTCACCAATATTCACTGAGCCTGAGATGAATAATTGTTTTACGTATAAATACACATTTTCGTACTTTTAGGCCACAACATTTTCTGTAAAATCTAAAAGACGTTAGTATAAATACACAGGTGATTATAGAAAATTGCGCGCGCTGATTGGTCGAGCTACTTCGGATTAATTCGCGATAATCACCTCAGGCTCCGTGAATATCGGTGAATAATAACCTCGACTTCGTCTCAGTTATTATTCACCGATATTCACCTCGTCGGAATAAGTCATTATGCACATCAAAATGTTTAAAGCGCATATAAAGGGAAAATTAAGCCCAAAGGCAGGTGCAACTACAAAAGGACACGGGGTTCCATACTAGATAGTACACACCAGTATACAGATAGTAGTTTTTGTTTTTTTTGTATTTAAACATATATATTCCTAACGTTTACCCAAGAGCGTGCTCGCTCATCGAGGGGCTCACGTTACATTCACATAATACAATAAGTAAACAGGAGAAGACGAGTACAATATAAATTAAATATTAAAATAAAAAAGGTAAACAAAAATAGATGATCAAAGCTGGTCCAAGTGAAGGATTCAAACTAAATATAATGATTTTTAAGAAAAACGTTTAGTTTGCTCAGTATATTTTTGAACATGCATAAATATACTTTTGTTATCATCTATACTCAAATCAGCTGAACCAAATAAAAATAATTTCACTTTTTGTGAATCCGACAAAAGACACCAGCCTTCACCATACACCTGAGCAGCAGCCGAGAGTAAGGTCAAGCTAAGAGCAGCATATCGGGGACAATAAAGCAAATAATGAATTACTGATTCACAATTAACGCCACATAAACAA
The DNA here is from genome assembly GCA_964035015.1 of Corallium rubrum. Classification (NCBI taxonomy): domain Eukaryota; kingdom Metazoa; phylum Cnidaria; class Anthozoa; order Scleralcyonacea; family Coralliidae; genus Corallium; species Corallium rubrum. Next base: position 13,600,271 of record OZ036005.1, read on the forward strand.
AGCTGGAGATAAACTACAATTAGTTTTAAACAAATAATTCAAAGCATTACAATTTAAAAGCAAACGAGTATGCAAAATTGAAGAATAGGTATCAATAGAATAGTCATAATACTTGCTGTAACTTGGAATGTCAAAAAAGGAAGAAAGTGAATTTTTAAACGAACTAATTGATATTGTATTACGGTAAGTATAGTCAATACTATTCCAGAGCATAGTAGTTGAAGGAAAGAAAGATTTTTTAAATCTTTCAGTCCTTGCACGAAAAAGAGTGAAGTTTTTTGCATTCCTGAAAGATAGACCTGACCTTTGTTGTACTGTTTGAGGCAACAAATCCGACAAGTAACTTGGAGTTAATTTTTTTATAATTTTAAAATATAAGACAAGCTTGTGAATAGAGCGTCTCGTTTTCATGTCTTCCCAAGCTAACTCCTCTAATAAACGTACTCTACTAGTACCCTTCATAGCACCCGTGACCACTATTGCCGATTGATATTGGACAAACTCAATAAGATCACTTTCACTCTCAAGGCAAGCGTCCCAAACGACATCAGCATACTCCATCACTGGCCTAATGAGAGATGTATATACAATTTTGATAAAGTTTCCCTATTTACCCTAAACTTCAAATCTTTAAATATTTAATATATGTGCTCTCCAGGAAAGGTTTGTGGTTACTAAAGTGCTTGTGGTTACTAACAATTTCAATTAATTCATTTGCAAAATACAGCGGTGGATGCACTGGCTTTGAAATTTTTACAGAAAAAGTAATAGATTTGATTTTATCTGAATTTATAGTAACAAGCCAATCACGTGTCCATTCATCGATGCATTTCAAATCATTAAGTTTAACCACAGCAGAATCGGATATCGGGAAAGTATCATCTGCATAAAGGAAAGAATCACATCGAAGATCCTGAGTAATATCGTTTATGTAAATTAAGAAAAGTAAAGGGCCCAAAACAGAACCTTGGGGAACGCCAGCTTCAATTTCTCTCCAGTCAGATGACTGGCCATCTATTATAACTCGTTGTTTTCTTCCGGTTAAGTAACTTTTAAACCATTTAAGGAGGGGATCTTTTATACCAAGTGATTCAAGTTCAGTTATAAAGAAGTCCCCTATGCCAGACCTTGTCAAAGGCTTTACTAATATCCAGAAAAACCATTCGCACTTCTTTACCTGACTCCAAAGCTTCGTAAATTTTATGAACAACAAGAACAAGCTGATTGACTGTGGAATCGCCAGGGCAAAAACCGGATTGAAAAAGAGTTCAGAAAATGAATATCAAGCAAAAAATTTTAAAGCCAAATAAAAACAAGTTTTTCCATAATTTTTGACAGTGATATCAATAGTGAGACTGGGCGATAATACATTTTCGACTGACGATCGTCCTTTTTAAAAATAGGTATTACATTTGCTAACTTCCACCTCGATGGAAATATTCCTTTAAAAAGAGATATATTGATAAACCTAGAAAAAAAAGTCTTCAATACCATTTGCACTGGCTTTAATTAAGAAATTTCTCACACCATCAGTACCACATGCTTTAGATACATCTACATTTTTAAGTAAAATTTTAACTTCCTGTTCAGAGGTAGACATATATGATAGATTTCTCAAATTTTGGAAAGCGGTCAAATTAGGTAATGGGGAATCTACATTTTCCAATTTGCACTGAGTGTTTCATTGAGAATTTCAGCTTTCGCTTTTGCATCGATTATCAAGCAATCATTTTCAATTAATGAGGGCATCACTGATTGCATTTTATTACCATACAGTGATTTAACTAAACTCCACCACTTCTCGGTCCAATTTTAGGGTCCTGTAATTTCGTATTAAGATTAGGAAAATATCTTTCCTTACATGAACGTATCAATGATGTGGTGAGATTCCTCTGCAGTCTATATAATTGTCCCATGCAACTGGATTGTTCTGCCGACAAAATAGTTTTAACAACCTATTTCTTTTGCGAATCGCACGTCTAATTTCAGAATTCATCCAAGGTTTATCTGGGACGAATTACAACCGTTCTATTTGGTACGGAAGTTACAAGCATTTGCCAATAACGTTCGTACCATTTATTATATAGTCTGTCAACATCATTAGCATCCTCGAATACTTCATCCCAGTTCACCATTAACAAGGTATGGCATAAAGTATATGCATTTACTTTAGATAAATACATTTCTGTTTAACAAAAGAAATATTCATCTGAGCATAAATTAAAGAGTGGTCACAATTGCTAGGAGGGCTCAGAGTACCGGAATTTACAAAGTATCTCGGAGTATTTGTTATCATAAGATCTAATATTGTTGCACCGTGGGCCGTAATACGAGTTGGTTCATATATATTCTGAAAAAGACTATTACACTCCATCATCTGCATAAGTATGTACCGAAATCGCTGCTTGACGAAACATCATTAGCATCGAAATGTGCATTGAAATCCCCAAGGAGTAAAACAAAAGTACCAGGTCTTGCATTTATATTATCCAAACACAATTGCAAATGATCCAAAAGAGCATCATTAAGTGCTGAATTATAACTTGGTGGTCGATAACAAACACCGCAAATGAATATTAAAGATTAATTTTAATTTCAACAAATAGTAATTCAAATTCGCTATGTTCTAGATCTTTGTGCCTTTTGGATGCAATAGTCGATGAAACATACAATGCAACACCCCCGGCCCTCCTGCCGTCTTTTCTATCCAATCTAAGCATAGGACTAAAGCCTGAAATACTCAACGAATCACTTGAATTACTCTGATTTAACCAGGTTTCACAAAAAGAAGTAAATCAGTACAAACTCTATTGATACTGTAGAATATCCTCCTTAGATTTGATTCTCACAACTTTGTTATTCACCAATTTCACCAAGACCTTGCCATCTGCTGTCCATACACTGAGATCTGATAAGACTTTTCGGGCCGTATCGAAGAGATCTTTGTTGATTTTAGTAAGATCTTCATTAACATATAACCGTTTCCCTTTCAAACGTCTTCTGTTTTTCAAAACTGTCATCTTAGACTGGTACGATAAAAACTTTACAATTATCGCTCGTGGTAAGCCTTCCCTTGTCTTGCTAGCTAACACGGTGTGTTCGATCTATTTCGTATTCAGATATATATTTCAAATCATCTTTGCAGAAATCAGAGACAACTTTATTACAATTTTCCCCTTCTACTTCTACTTCTGGAATGCCCTATATTCGCACGTTACAGCGTCTGGAGTATTGTTCATTCTCGTTTGCGTGTGACTTAGCCTAACCTTTTTTAACTGAATTTCTAATTCGCTTATTTTCCCCTCCAAAGGTTGTACCATCTTCTCAGTTGCCTTCTCAACGATATATTCTTATTTGAAAGTACACTAAAAGTGCCGAAATCTCACTTCAGGTTTTTTAGACTGAATTTGAAAGAACACCGAAGATAATGAAAAATGACTTTTACATGCCTTTCAAATCTTATCCCATTCTTGAGTTATTATTGGCTATGCAGTGAGAGAAAACGGAAAATCAGTCATAGCTTTGGATTGGTTTGACTAAACTGAATTAAACGTTGAAAGTGTTCCTTGCGGTATGGTCTGATTAGCCTACATCTGCAATGTGCGGTTTCGTGTAGTCAAACCAATCCAAAGATATGACAGATTCTCCGTTTTCTCACACATACAACGTATGACATCATTGTTCAGATTGCATAGCCAATAACTCAAGATGGGATAAGATTTGAAAGGCATGTAAAAGCCATTTTTCAATATCTTACGTGTTCTTCCAAATACAATCTTAAAAATTGAAGTGAAATTTCGTTTCATTATAAGCACTTTAAAATGACAAAGTGACATCTTATGCAATTTTTCGTTTCCTTGTTTCGTTGTTGGGATATTAGGGACCTTGAGCAAGCTAGGACGACGGCAATTAAGTTACTGCATTTAAAATAAACAATGGAGCAGGACATCGCATATTGTATGCTTTATGTATTTTGTAAGATCTTTAAAAGGCAGCCATAGCTTCGACAACGTGACGTATAATAGATTAACGCCTAAGTAAACTAACAACTTATACTTATTATATACAGAACTCGCGATCAAGCTCTCAGCAACGCCCTCCGTGGTTCAGTGGTCAGAGCATTGCACTAGAATCGCAAGGTCGTGGGCTCAATTCCTGCCAAAGGGCCTGTGTAGTTGCATTTTTCGCAACTGGTCCCGGTTTGGTCTTAAAATGTATATATTCTACACTCGAATTTTCCTTCACCCAAAATCCTTTTAACAACTTATGCTGTTCCTTGCCACAGTGTCGTCTTGAAAAGGTGAAAACGCTTCAGTTGACGTTTTATGTGCAACAGGGACGGTGTTGGGATTACTCTTGGGGCTGCAAATTATTCAACGCTTTGTCTTGGCTGAAAAATAATATTGTACTTGGGTCGTCGTCGTGACGTTCGCGTTGTGCTTGCTTAACTCCCTAATATGTCCTCCCAGTGCTGGGAAGGTATTACTGCCTTTTTCGGACCCCTCGACAACCAATCAATGTGCGCCATTTGGCGTAATGACCTGAAAACATGTTCAACTATAAAACAAACAACGATAATCTTACCCATCTTCAGAATCAGTTGCTATTGGTTGAATATTGGGCGTCCAAGATGTTTGTCCAAATCCTTTACTCCGGTTTCCCCATATCTCAATGGACAATGCACCTTCAGATATATATTCAAGAAACTCTTCACTCGCTTCAAATCGCAAGACCTGGAATAAAGCAAATTGATAGATTAACGCCTGTATTCTAAAAGCTCACTCACACCCATACTCACACTCACACTCACACTCACACTCACACTCAATAAGTGCAACTCAACACTCAATGAGTCTCCACTCACCCTCACTGAGTATGCGACTACACTAGCTCACCCTCCAACCATTCAGTTGAATGGTTGGAGGGTGGGTGTAGTCTCATACTCAGTGAGGGTGAGTGAAGACTCATTGAGTGTTGAGTTGCACTTATTGAGTGTGAGGGGACAATCATTGAGTGTGAGTGAGCTTTTAGAATACAGGCGTAACATTCACCTAAATGGCAAACGAGATCACGTGACGATTTTTTTTCAACGCCAAGACGACTGTTTTCACGAAGACGGCAAACGGCAAATTTTACAATCAAAATCTCTATTAATAAATATTTCCTCTTTTTCACGTCTTTTACGAAGGAAAAGAAAAACAATAGAAATGTTAATATATAATGATCACAATTTGTTCTTAAACCATAGATAACAAAACGAACACGAAAAAGAAACCTTTTTATCCGCGACAACTTCAAACACCTCTTTCACACATCTCACGTTTGCCGTTTACCGTTTACGTGAATCTTAATCTCTATAATAGATGGTTTTATCTGATGTCACGGCGGCCAAATTGTTGTACCGAAATAATAAAATGACGGCCATATTGGTGTACTACAATCTTAAGCCATTCAGTACCAAGCACGTTCTCTAGTATTTTACTCAGGCTGATGCCAGACGGTTTTACTCGGCAATAGGGAAACCTCTCATACTCTAAGGATTAACCTATCTCTCTTAAGGTCTTCGTATAGGTTTTCAGGGTCATTTCTGTAAAGCACTCTCAATTCGTCAGAATTTATGCCACAAAAATAAAATAGATATCGTTAGAAAGCTATTAATTTGTAGAATGCAATGGTGTCTTTGGTTCCGCGATCAACACAATAGTTGTGAATTTTTAATTAAAACCAGAGGGCTTCACTTGGGGCGACTTGAGTCCGAGGACTTCACTTGATTCCGAGATAAATTTCCAGCAAAACGGTGTCAGCGTTTTTTGATATGTCGAGTTTTGCCGATTTTATTGACGAAGAATGCTGGTTTTCGACCAACAATCGGACAAACTAAGTCAAATTCGAAACCAGGCAATAAATAAAAAACCGCTGACACCGTTTTGTTGGACATTTATCTCGGAATCGAACTGCGAAATAAAAAAAAATTGAACAAAATTAAACGCTTTGTCTTAAGTCGCCCCGAGTGAAGCCCCCTTAAAACTATTAACGGTTTGTGTTTATCGCGAAGCCAAAGACATCTAATTCTACAAATTCATAGCTTTCTAACGATTATCTATTTTATTTTTGTGGCATAAATTCTGACGAATTTAGAGTGCTTTAAAGAAATGACCCTGCAAACCTTAACGAAGGCCTCAACCCTTTCAGTAACCCTTTCAAATAACTGATGCTTATTCGTGATATTTATATTAACATCACAAAAGAACAGGAATAATCATATTACGGTAGTCTAATTTCTGCAGAATGAATAGCATAAGAACAGAATCAAATTATAGGGCAATTTTACTGTTTTCCAGCAAATTAACAATCTTAACACAATAATAGAAGCGACAATCTGTGGTTTTTAAACAACACGTGTATTGTTTGTTTATTGCTTAGCTTTCGACCTATTGATCCAGGCCTTCATTAGAGCAAAAAGGTAATGAAGACCTGAGTCAACAGGTCCTGAGTCGAACCTCGTTCCCAGGGTCATTTTGAAACTAAAGCCCTGTTTACACGGTCAAAATGTAAGCGGGATCTGAGCCACATCTGACTTTAAGCGGGCTTAAAATGTCCGTGTAAACAGATCTGCGTAAATTAATCGCGATTAATTTGCACCACCTCAAGGAGGTGGATTAAACTGAACACGATCAGTTAATCGCGCTTAACTTGGCCGTGTAAACGCAACGGGATTGAAAAACGCTTGCGATTAATATATGGTGTTATTAATACGATAAAATGCATTTTTTTGCCCTGCTGTAGAAGCTTCTATCTCGCTACTCTTTGTTCCTTTGTTTCTTTCTTTCTTTTAGCTATTACTCTTTCTCGTGTAGCGATGTCTTCCGTTGTTCTTTGACGCACGCTACCCATACGAAGCTTCCAAAACCAAAAATATAGCTCGTCCGCCATGTTGAATAATGGTGTACGTGTTTTAGTAAGGGATTATTAAATGACCGTGTAAACGCACCACGGTGGCGCATTTTAAGCACGCTTAACTTAAGCGTGCTTAAATTTTGGCCGTGTAAACACAGCTTAAGAGGACGGGAAAAGGCCCCGGAATCGGTTGGTTGATTGCTTTTCTTAAACGTTCCTCAGGAAACGTAGTTATGCATAGTTTTGTGCCAGTTATGATCAAATAGCTTAAACGGAACCGCCAACCGGACCAATGAGACCGCCTGATCGACTGTTTCGTCTTCGGTCGTCTGGCGGCTATTAAAGATGAATCTTTCGTATGTTTCGTGCGTTGCGCCTATGCACTGGGCACTGAATTTCTGTATGACGATGTCCAACTTTTTGCGGTCGTCGCGTGTCGTAAAATCCATTCCGTCGTAAGTCTCGAGGGCTGGCTCGCCAATACACGAGAGGAAAGTGGCCGTTTTGAATTCATCATTACTCAGAATGATTTTGCATACTAAATTAAATTGTTAATTCTTTGAACGTTTTCATGGCGATAAAGTAATATAAATAAGTTTTGTGGAAACACCACAAAAAAAGAAAAGAAATATTTATTTTTAGCAAAGAAGTATTTTACGTGGTGTTTCCACAAAACTTATTTATATTAAATTAAATTGCTAATTTATTACACCCAGGGCCTTTTCTCAAATACGCCCTGGCAACGAGGTTAGTCCTGAGTCAACAGACTGAAAGCTAAGCCATAAACAATAAACGTGATGTTACCACAAAGTCTCGCTTCCATTTTCTCTCCCCTGCAAAAACTTCTATTTTCGACTGAGGCGTAGGCGCGCGGACAATCATAAAAGGGCAGGTTTTCCACTAGGCGACTTTTTTCGTGCAACGCGACTTTTTCTTCTGTCCATGAGCTCTGAGCTGGAACTAATCAGAAATCTATTGAATTCGAACAAAAGAAAGTCGCTTCGCGCGAAAAAAATCGCCTAGTGTAAAACCGGCTTAAGATCCACAACGCGGCAAGCTCGATAACGCGCCTTAAAAACAAACGAATTCTTAATGAAAACAAAGTGAATGAATAATATGTAATCCCAAGAGTATATCAATACCGTCCTCGTTCTGTGAACAACGCCACTCTCAGCATTTTCACGTCTCCAGAACGACGAGAACACGCAGAGAGAAGTGAGTGCTGTTTATTAATGTTGACTTCAGCTCAGACAGTGCAGCCGTTTTAGCAAGAACTGGAGCGTCTTGAAAATCATTAAATATAAGCTTAAACATGAAATACGGCAGTTAATTTACCATGTCTTCGTTTAAGTGCATTCCTTTTGAACGTTTTTAAGGTTGCTTAAAGTCCCTAAAGTGTCCGCGCAACGACGGGAAGTGTGTGTGTGTGTGTGTGTGGGGGGGGGGGGGGGGGGGGGGGAAGAGAAGACAAGCTTTCCTTTCGGTTTTCCGATCGTTCCCGCTCGCCTTCTCCAAAGAGAAGCCGCTGAAGAGGACAGAGCGCTTCTATAGAGTGTTTTCATCTTACGTCACGGCGGCCATATTGGTGTACCAAACCAATGAAATGGCGGCCAAATTGGTGTACGGTATGGAAATTAGCTCTTTCTTATTTAAATATTTCGTATTGTTTCACCACCCCAATGGGCCACCGATCACGTGAGTGAAAACGCTCTATTACAATTTGTCATCATACAAACATTCAAAGAAGTAATCTTACAAACTCGTTCCCAGGGCCTTTTTGAAATTAGGATGGCGGGAAAAGGCCCTGGCATCGGCTGATCACAGCATCCAGAAATACAGGGTGTAATAAATTAGCAATTGAATTTAGTACGCAAAATCATTCGGAGTAATGGTGGTCCCGTGGGAGAAGTTCATCGTAATGGCGGTCTCATTGGTCCCGAAACTATTTGACAATAACGGGCACAAAACTATTCATAACAAGACGCCTGCTTAGGCGTTCACTCGGGCTACTGATTTCTGCAAATATTGGCATAGGCCTTACATTAGCGCTCGGCACAAATTCTCTATATATGGTCTTATACGAAGTACTTGGTTCCATGAAGTGATTTGGTGTAAACAAGCTTATTAGCCGAAAAACTAAACGATCTTAGTACTTTCAGTAGACTAGACAAAACCACAAAACCCATAGTGCTGAATTCGGCAGATTCAAGCCATGGTTCCGATGTAGAATCATGTAAATCGTACCAACAGAAACTATTTAAACATGTTTTGAAACACATTTTCCAAATGAAATACGACACCTTCACGATAGGCGATTTGTAGACGACTATAAACATATCTAAACATATTTTTGCATTATCGGTGCCTACTAGGTAAACATGTATATGTTCTTTGATATTCTGTGGCTCTTTCTTGTATCTCTACTAGTCCTCAAGTCAAGGTTTCGGCCTAGATACTGATGTCAATACGGCATTTTCTCGCGTCTGTATTAAATATAAACAAGACAGCTTACCTTTTATAAATACTTCAACAGATCCTGGTGGGTTTCTAAATTGGCTATTCTGTTTCGCTATTAAAAACGGCCATACAATGTCTAATATCGCCGAAAGATTGATTCCTTGTTGTTTCTTTCGAAGAACACGTAGTCAGACAAAGGTGCCATAGACGTAATTTTTCGATTGAATGGTGATTTCTAATAGAGACAACTCGCAAAGCCTGTTGGGGCAATATCGCGGGGCTGGGAGGCTAACGATCACGTCCCCCCCCCCCCCCAAAAAAAAATAATAATAACAGAGCCGAAACCTAGACTCGGCTACCACAGTAGCCCGAGTAATTATGTTTCCCGAGGAATGTTTAAAGGCTCTCTGTCAGATTCTCTTGCGCGGGCGCGTGGCAACAAAAATGGCGGAACGTGAAGGGTTTGATTCCATTCTCAAGGACAGCGAAATTATATTGGAACGAAGAGAAGAGGAAAACGACTTAGATGACAGTGAAGGTGACAGTGACGACGTGAGTTTCCACTTTCTATCATCATGAGTATGTAAACAGAGCCGTAAACTATTCAACCGCGAATTAGCCTCTTCAATTCGACGCCATATTGAATCCCTTTGATTTTGTTCACGAATTTTTTCAAAATTAAGATTTGTGCGCATGCTCGTCACTCGTGACAGAGAGCCTTTAACAAAAGCAATCAACCAATGAAAATGCAGAGTCCACCAGCCGATGCCTGGACCTTTTCCCGCCCTCCTAATTTCAAAAAGTTCCTGGAAACGAGGTTGGCAATCTTAAACGACATTGGCAATAAAAATGAAGTTTGTCAAATTTGAAAGAACTCGTAAAATTCTAATAGAAGATCTTTTACAACTTTTCTGTATCTTTGATATGTAAATTAGATTATCTCCGACGTCAGGAGCAGGGTACAGTATTTTCATACAGTACAAAATCGCCTACACCTCTAGGATTGCTCAACATAAAATGTTCAGTACCACAAGGCGTTTTTATGTGCACAGTTTTAAGTTATTTCGTTAAACAAACATAGAGATATAACTGATCTAGGTGTGAAAATACTGTACCCTGCTCCTGACGTCAGAGATCATCTAATTTACATATCAAACAAACTGGAATATCTTGAAAACGAAGGAAGATACAAAAAAGTTGGAAAAGGTCTTGCATTACAATTTTACGAGTTCTTTCAAATTTGAGAAACTTAATTTTTATTGCCAATGTCCTTTAACACAGCAAAAACACGACTTAGTCCTAGACATTGAGTTAGGGCGTTATCAATTATGTCATGTATATTTTTACCTGTTCTTCAGTGAATACAACGGCGTTACTCTTGGAGCCTGGAGACGAGAGCTCTACTATGTTAGGTTGATCCCAGAACTCGTACTGACAAAACACGTAGTTACAATATGCAGGAGGCAAGTCGTAAGCTTCGATTATTTTAACCTGAAGGAAAAATGAGTAGACAAAGCAGTCATGAGCAACATCTGAAGAAGCCTAGAAAGTATTATTACTATTATTGTTATCGCTATCGTTATCGCTATCCCTCTCGTTCTCGTTCTCGCTATCGTCATTCTTTTTCAAATAGACGAAGAGACATCTGGAACGAAATGCAATGGTAGTGTTCCAGTATATTGAACTACATCACACTACACCAAACCACGTTAAGCACGCCACATTAAACACATCACTACAACACATTACGTGAACCAGACCACACCACACCACACCACACCACACCACACCACACCACACAAAACAACAACACATCACCCCCACACTAAGATACGACACCGCACGGCACATCATACGACATCACACCGCACTGCACACCACACCATACCGCACTGCACACCACACCATTCCACAGCACACTACACTATTCCACTTCATTCGACTCCACTCCACTCCACACTACTCCACTTCACACCATTCCACTCGACTCCACTGCACACCACACCACACTACTCCCAAAAATTGGATCTTATTCCCAGTCCTCTGGTTCCTAGTTTCTTATGTTTCAACGGTCAACAATCGTTCGCTAGTTTCAAGGCCGGGAAATTATGCTTGTTCACCAATGAATAAAATCCGCACGATTCACAAAGCTCTCGATACGGTATTATATGCAAATGAGATAATCACTTGTCTCCCAATCGTCAACCGCGGACGATTTGACAAAAGCGTATAATGTTACATGTCTACACTGGTAATGATCGCTCAGCTGCTTAGGTAAGGAATTGTACTTTATGCATGAAAAGATTTGGGCTAAATTACATCCATTCTGCATTCTCGAAGATTGATAAGAAAAATTACGAAGACGAATGTTTGTTTGACAACGAAGCAACAATAATAATAGTTTTCACCAAACTCTTGAGATTTTGACTAATGTCAGAATTAATTCATGTATTCAACTGTATTTTGGATCTGTCGTGTATAATTATATGTGTTACAGAAAATCGATAAATCAATTAAATAAGTTAACAACGTGAGCGCTATTCGATTATTCAGTGTTTTTAAACTGTTCGCTGACTTTAATTACAGCGCAACGCCCTTGGCACGAGATTGATATTACTAACCAACGACATTGCGAATCTCATCAGAGGTTTCCAGAGCTTTGGATTCTCGGTGGTGGCCAAGAGGATCGCAGGCTCTAGGTAGATTGCTCCACTTTACTCCATTCCACTCCACCACACCCCACCACACCACCTAACACTACACCAAGCAACCCCACACCACACCACACCACACCACACCACACCACACCACACCACACCACACCACACCACATCAAGCAATCTGCCATTCCACATCTAGCTAAAGTATACCAAACTAGAACACAACAGCACACTCCACCTCACCACATGACATATTACTACAATGTGCCACACAACACAACACCACACCAAACTAGATCACATCTCACCACACTACATCACACCGCACCACACCACACCGCACCACACCACACCACACCACACCAAACCAAACCAAACCAAACCAAACCAAACCAAACCAAACCAAACCAAACCAAACCAAACCAAACCAAACCAAACCAAACCAAACCAAACCAAACCAAACCAAACCAAACCAAACCAAACCAAACCAAACGAAAAATAGAGCACATCACTCCAAACGACAACACAACACAACACAACACAACACAACACAACACAACACAACACAACACAACACAACACAACACAACACAACACAACACAACACAACACAACACAACACAACACAACACAACACAACACAACACAACACAACACAACACAACACAACACAACACAACACAACACAACACAACACAACACAACACAACACAACACAACACAACACAACACAACACAACACAACACAACACAACACAACACAACACAACACAACACAACACAAGTCTTTATTCAGTAGTATATCCATAAACTGGCTCTTCATCTACTGAAACCTAACTAATTACAAATAAATTAAATTACAACAAACTTTTTTTATAATTTCACTATTTAACAAAATTAGGCTAATAAACATAAATTACAATTAATTAATTACACAATATATACTATTTACACAGCTACTGAAACATATAAATAATTAACATATTCTTTGAAGTAAATGACATTTAGTGATTCTAATCCTGGCATGACCTTATGTCTGTTGGTAGAGCATTAAACGCTTTTGATGCAATATCTTGGAAAGTGTTAGAAACTAGTGGAATGTACAGACTAGGAGCGGAACTAGACTGCAATGTACGCAAATAATTCACCTTAGTAAGTCTGAGGTACTTATGCCATTTATCACTATAAAGGGCTTTATGAGTGGCTTTAAGTAAACGCCATTCCCTTCTTTCCTTCTTTAACAGGTAACCAGCCTATTTTTACAAGCTCCTTAATTTCCCGTACGTATTTACTAATAACAAAACCAGCAGCTGCATACTGTACCCGTTGGAGCCTTTAAATAAATATTCTGGGAGAAGGTTAAATATAATATCACAGTAGTCTAGTTTTGTAAGGACTAATGTCTCTGCAAGCTGTTTACGAAGCTTAAAGTGCCTATGAAGCGAAAATTATTATTGTCTTAAATGAAGGAACTCTTAAAGCTACAACGTAACATCTTTTGCAGATCTTCGTTTCCGTGCTTCGTTGTTGAGATATTTCAGTTTCTTTGATATGCAAATTAAACACTTTGACATCACACGTGTATAATGAGTTATCGGAGAAAGTTCTATATCTTTACTATTATCAAACGAAATCACTTCGAAGCCGATCATGTGCGTCTATTTCGCATACAGCATTAGACATACAGATTATTAATTGATTTCGTTTGATAATAGCAAAGATACCAAACCTTCTCTGATAACTCATTATACACGTGTGCCGTCAAATTGTTTAATTTGCATATCAAAAAAATATTGAAATATCTCACCAACGAGGCACGGAAACGAAGATCTGCAAAATATGTTACTTTGTCGTTTTGAGAGTTTTTTCATTTAAGACAATAATAATTTTCGCTTCATAGGCACTTTAAAATTGGTAAAATTCTGGGAGCTTGCGTAGAGTTCTAAGGACCCCATAACATGCTTTGGATAGTTCGTTGACATGTTCATCCCATACACAGCACAAAGCACAAAGCAAAATCTAGCGTTTATCAAACACACGTTGGGCTTAGCTGGGATCCGTGGTCTGAACTGTGTCGTATGGCGGCTGCTTAAAGCGCCTTTGATATGCCTCGACACGGCCAAGTTGAAAAATCCTTAGGAGAAATTTGATTGTAAAGATACACGTTTGATGTATTCTCATTAATAAAGACCATTCATTAATAAAGACCATTATTAAGCCTACGGAAATAAAAAAACCCGTCAAACCTTGACAGCAATAGTTTGACCAACAGAGATTTCTTCATCATGGTCCCTTATTCCCAACTGTTCATCGTTATCATTGTCGTTTATCTCGTCCTGGTTTTCACCATCACTTAATGAACCAGCATCAGCCTCCTTTATTCCATTTTCAAGTGCGCGAGTTATTTCGACTTTTAATCGACCACAAACCTGCAAAATATAACGGATAATCCGACGTTAGTTTAAAGGCTCTTTTCCACTCATCGCAGAAACTAGTTCGCAGCTTGCATCTCATCTAATACCTTGTATCTCATTAAAAAGAACTCACAACGAGAAAACAAGCACTGCGAGTTGTTTACAAAGTGTCTATGAAATGAAAAATTCGTTGGCATTTTTGTTGTTTTATTGTACAGAGGAGCATGGCAGGAGCACTCACTGAAAATTTCAAGAGAATCTGATGCGTAGTTTTCGCGCTATAAACTCTCAAAATTTACCATGGCAAGTCGTTCTTGGAGAAAAATTGGGCTTTCGGAAACAATGCTTATGACGTACGCAGATGGACAACTATGCATAAGAACAATATATTTCACTATTAATGATCCATCTGTGTACGTCATAAGGCATTGTTACCAAGAAGCCCAAATTTTGCCAAAACAAACTATCCACGGCAAATTTTGAGAGTTGATAGCGCGAAAACTACGCATCAGATTCTCTTGAAATTTTCAGTGAGTGCTCCTGTGATGCTCCTCTGTACAATAAAACAACAAAAATGCCAACGTATTTTTCATTTCATAGACACTTTAAAAGTTTTTAAATGTAACCTAAAAAGCGCAAAAGCTATACTAAAGCCCCCTCTAGTAAGCACCCTTCTCTATTAAAGTGCTTATGCAACGAAATTTTATCCCCGTTTTTGTATGATTGCATTTGAAAGAACACTTAAATTGACAGAGTAACATCTATCGTAGAATTTCGTTTTCTTGCTTCATTCTTGAGATATTCAGGTTTGTTTGATATGCAAATGTCATACTTATGACATCACACTATATAATGACGTTTTAGAAAAGTATGTTTTTCCTTGAAATTATTTATCGAAAGTACTTAATAAAAATTTGCACTTGCATGTATGTACCCATGACTGGTCACTAAACGTGCGTAGCTGCGTGTAAAATATTTGGACCATCCTACAATTGATGCTCTTTCAAAAAGTCATTATGCAGTGTGATGTCATAAGTATTACATTTGCATGTCAAACAAACCTGAATATCTCAAGAATGAAGCAAGGAAACGAAATTCTACGAAAGATGTTACGTTGTCAATTTCAGTGTTCTTTCAAATGCAATGATAAAAAAACTGGGGTGAAATTTCGTTGCATAAGCACTTTAATAGAGAACGGTGCTTATTATAGCTTTTAAAGGGGCTTTAGTATAGCTTTTGCGCATTTTAAGTTGTATTTAAAAATTTTTTAAACCAGAGTAGTGTTAAGGCTCTTTTCCAGTCATCGCAAAAACCAGCTCGCAGCTCGCTGCGAGTGTTTGCATCTAATTGTAAACAACTCGCAGTGCTTGTTTTCTCGTTGTGAGTTCTTTTTAAACACGGAGCGAGCGCATAAAAGGGAGCCCCCCCCCCGGCTACGCACTGACAGTTTGAAATGTCAACAGTCAAGTCAACAACGAGTCAGTGAGCTGGTGAAGTTTTGAGATTATCTTTTATTCATAACCTTTTTACCTTTCAATACACCAGGTAAATTGTAAAGAGAAACATAAGAGTCTTAGATAAAAACAATTCTGAAGTGATTAAATTTGTTTGGTCAATGAATTTGTAAAATATTTATGACCTTGCTTTCAAACGATGTTTGAAGGTCACGTATAGCTGCTTTGTCTTTCGCCGTTTTTAAAAGATTTCCACATAAAAGACAAGACTTTGATATTTAACTAAAACAGACCATTTAAACGAAGACAATAAATAGTTTATTATATTAACTTTGCAAGTCAATATATCACAAATTGAAGAACTTTTTAGTAGTCATTTGTCTGGCTTTCCAGACAACATGTACTGCCGGTCGTGCAAAAACAAAGTTGTCGTCGTTGGAAAGTGAGATGATGTTCAGACATCAGTGTGAAGATATTCATTATCAACACTCTTGGTGTGTATAAAAGGGTCTTATAATTACAAGGACGGAAGATATGAATGAATAAACAAAGAATACAGACATCATCTGCATTCAAGTGATTCAACAAGAAAAACAGTGAGACGGTTGGTCCACTTTCGTACGGTTTTTCCTCACCTTAGTTTTGTTTCGACGTATTGGAAGCGTAATTTTCCCGTCTTTCTACTCAAAATGATGTGTTACACTTGAAAAAGACAAATTCGACGTTTGGAAAGCGGCAAGTTTAATTTAAAAACAGTAAACAAGTCTCACAAAAGCTCCACTCTTCAGTCTTAGCGAAATTCCTCGGCAAGGCCGGAAGTAATTTTAGCTGTGTGGACCAATCAGATGCGTTTGGCCAGTATTGGCTGAGTACCTCAGCCAGTACTTATGCAGTCGCTGTGTTTAATGAGATACAAGGTATTAGATAAGATGCAAGCAATAATTCTAAGTATCGTAAAAATATTTCTAATTACCTCAGAAATTATTCTAAAAATCTCAGGAATATTTTCTAGTATCTCAGGGTGTGATTACATGGAGACTACCCCAGGCTAAAATGTCAGCCCGGCGGTAGGGCTGATTTTTTATTGCAATTACATGAACGATTTCAACCCGGGCTAAGACCAAAATTTTGATCAATAATTTTTTTTTTGCGCCTGCGTAATGAACGATTAACACCTTTCACACGCTCAATTCAGCCCGGGCTGAAAATTTTGAGCGATTACATGGGCGATTTCTGCCCATTTGACCGGGGTAACGCGAACCAGGCTAGAAATCTGTACCCGGGCAGAATTTCAGCCCGGTGAGATTCATGAGATACATATAACGTTCACATAACGTTCGCATAGCCGGGCTGTAAACTCAGCCCTCCTAACCGGGCTGAAATTTCAGCCTGGGCTCCATGTAATCCCGCATCTCAGAAATAATTCTCAACATCTCAGAAATAGGACAAAACATCTCAGAAATAGTACTAAGTATCTCAGAAATATTTCTAAATTTCTCAGAAATATTTCTAAGTATCTCAAAATAGTTCTCAACATCTCAGAAATAGTACTAAGTATCTCAGAAATAGTACTAAATATCTCAGAAATAGTACTAAGTATCTGACAAATAGTACTAAGTATCTCAGAAATATTACTAAATTTTTCAGAAATATTTCTAAGAATCTCAGAAATAGTACTAAGTATCTGAGAAATAGTACTAAGTATCTCCGAAATATTTCTAAGTATCTTAGAAATATTTCTAAATTTCTCAGAAATATTTCTAGGTATCTCAAAAATAGTTCTCAATATCTCAGAAATAGTAGTAAGTATCTCGGAAATATTTCTAACTATCTCGGAAATATTTCTAGGTATCTCGGAAATATTTCTAGGTATCTCGAAAATATTTCCTTCCATCACAAATAATCCTACCTCTCCTTGTTGACTAATAATTGGTGCGGCATAATCCAACGGTACATCAAGAAATATACATTCTAAATAGACATTCGCCACACCAATAAGAGTGTGGCATTCTACTTCGAAAAACAGATCATCGTCACCATCAATCTGAAAAGAAAAGACGGATTTGTTAAGTCAAACAAGCAACAACTGATAAGTCAGTCAGCCAGCCAGCCAGCCAGCCAGCCAGCCTGTCTGTCTGTGTGTCTGTCTGTGTGTCTGTCTGTGTGTCTGTCTGTGTGTCTGTCTGTGTGTCTGTCTCTGTGTCTGTCTGTCTGTCTGTCTGTCTGTCTGTCTGTCTGTCTGTCTGTCTGTCTGTCTGTCTGTCTGTCTGTCTGTCTGTCTGTCTGTCGGCCTGTCTGTCGGCCTGTCGGCCTGTCTGTCTGTCGGCCTGTCGGTCGGTCGGTCTGTCGGTCTGTCGGTCTGTCGGTCGGTCTGTCTGTCTGTCTGTCTGTTTGACGCAATATGTAGAAAAACAAAACAAAATTAACAAAGACTCTAACCTTGCTCGAGTTGCCTTCTTCAATCTGGTTATAAGCGTCTCTCATATCGTATATTTTATTAGAGAGTTTATCCAAAGACCAAACTGAAGCATAATAAAAAAGAGAATTGACATTCACCACGCCATTTGGCAATTCACAGCACAGCACATTGCCACATCATGCTGATTACACACATGCACTACACTACACACTACACGACACGACACGACACGACACGACACGACACGACACGACACGACACGACACGACACGACACTACACTACACTACACTACACTACACTACACTACACTACACTACACTACACTACACTACAACACTACACTACACTACACTACACTACACTACACTACACTACACTACACTACACTACACTACACTACACTACACTACACTACACTACACTACACTACACTACACTACACTACACTACACTACACTACACTACACCACTACACTACACCACTACACTACACTACACTACACTACACGACACGACACGACACGACACGACACGACACGACACGACACGACACGACACGACACGACACGACACGACACGACACGACACGACACGACACGACACGACACGACACGACACGACACTACACTACACTACACTACACTACACTACACTACACTACACTACACTACACTACACTACACTACACTACACTACACTACACTACACTACTACAACACTACACTACACTACACTACACTACAACTACAACTACTACACTACTACTACACTACACTACACTACACTACACTACACTACACTACACTACACTACACTACACTACACTACACTACACTACACTACACTACACTACACTACACTACACTACACTACACTACACTACACTACACTACACTACACTACACTACACTACACTACACTACACTACACTACACTACACTACACTACACTACACTACACTACACTACACTACACTACACTACACTACACTACACTACACTACACTACACTACACTACACTACACTACACTACACTACACTACACTACACTACACTACACTACACTACACTACACTACACTACACTACACTACACTACACTACACTACACTACACTACACTACACTACACTACACTACACTACACTACACTACACTACACTACACTACACTACACTACACTACACTACACTACACTACACTACACTACACTACACTACACTACACTACACTACACTACACTACACTACACTACACTACACTACACTACACTATTGATTTTTATTACAAGTTAAAATTTACAGGTGATGGGTCTTGATTAAGTCCTTCGAGATAACAATAAGTGCCATTAATGGTCATACAATGTAGATAATTATATACATGAAGTAATTTATACAATACATTAATAGGTTTAAAGAAGTTCAAAAATAAAATTAAAGTTTCTAATAAAAAAAAAAAAAAAAAAAAGAAAGAAAAAAAAGAGTCAATCTAAACAGTTTATTCAGGACCAACTTCTACTTCCAAGTTGTCCTCAGTTAAGCCAAGATGTTCACGGTAAATGTTTGTTGAGCCTTGAATTGCGTCCGTGCAACAAAGTTTCCTGAACAAGGAACGGTATCTTTTGGACATTCCAAGGTGCCGTAAAACATTTTCATTTGGAGGATGCCAGGAGCCGAGAGCACCAACCACAAAACCAAAGACCTCACATTGCTTGCCTTGACCAATGAAAAATTGCTTCAACCCATCATATTTATTGATTTTTCGTTGTTCAGCATCATGAAGGGCTTCAGCATTATTATCAAAGGGGCAACAAACATCAATGATAAGTACTTTGTTATCCTCTTCAACAATAATGTCAGGACGTAAACGTGAGTTGGCGGCGCGAACTTGTTTGTCGGTAGTAATGGTACCATGTTGAACGGCGTTGGTGATACGGTCTACTATGGTGTTGTGTCTGCGAAGAATACTAGGCATGTTAGGAAGGCAGTGACACAAGACATGAGGAAGGGTCTCATCTGAAGTACAACGGCGACATTTTGGGCTAGCATTAGACCACCGACTCTTGACATTATTGAGTGGAAGGCAATTGAGTCGAGCACGATGGATGAAACGCCAGTCTCTAAAGCGGATATTGAGGCCATTGTATTGCCAAGTAGATCCATTGGCGAAGGTGTCAGTGGTAAGCGCCCACTACACTACACTACACTACACTCTACACACTACACACTACACACTACACACTACACACTACACACTACACACTACACACTACACACTACACACTACACACTACACACTACACACTACACACTACACACTACACACTACACACTACACACTACACACTACACACTACACACTACACACTACACACAACACACTACACACTACACACTACACACTACACACTACACACTACACACTACACACTACACACTACACACTACACACTACACACTACACACTACACACTACACACTACACACTACACACTACACACTACACACTACACACTACACACTACACACTACACACTACACACTACACACTACACACTACACACTACACACTACACACTACACACTACACACTACACACTACACACTACACACTACACTACACTACACTACACTACACTACACTACACACTACACACTACACACTACACACTACACACTACACACTACACACTACACTACACTACACACTACACACTACACTACTACACACTACACTACACTACACTACACTACCACACCACACCACACTACACACACACACTACACCACACTACACTACACTACACTACACTACACTACACTACACTACACTACACTATTGATTTTTATTACAATTTAAAATTTACAGGTGATGGGTCTTGATTAAGTCCTTCGAGATAACAATAAGTGCCATTAATGGTCATAAATGGAGATAATTATATACATGAAGTAATTTATACAATAGGTTTAAAGAAGTTCAAAAATAAAATTAAAGTTTCTAATATAACGAAATTAAAAAAAGAGTCGATATAAACAGTTTATTCAGGACCAACTTCTACTTCCAAGTTGTCCTCAGTTAAGCCAAGATGTTCACGGTAAATGTTTGTTGAGCCTTGAATTGCGTCCGTGCAACAAAGTTTCCTGAACAAGGAACGGTATCTTTTGGACATTCCAAGGTGCCGTAAAACATTTTCATTTGGAGGATGCCAGGAGCCGAGAGCACCAACCACAAAACCAAAGACCTCACATTGCTTGCCTTGACCAATGAAAAATTGCTTCAACCCATCATATTTATTGATTTTTCGTTGTTCAGCATCATGAAGGGCTTCAGCATTATTATCAAAGGGGCAACAAACATCAATTATAAGTACTTTGTTATCCTCTTCAACAATAATGTCAGGACGTAAACGTGAGTTGGCGGCACGAACTTGTTTGTCGGTAGTAATGGTACCATGTTGAACGGCGTTGGTGATACGGTCTACTATGGTGTTGTGTCTGCGAAGAATACTAGGCATGTTAGGAAGGCAGTGACACAAGACATGAGGAAGAGTCTCATCTGAAGTACAACGGCGACATTTTGGGCTGGCATTAGACCACCGACTCTTGACATTATTGAGTGGAAGGCAATTGAGTCGAGCACGATGGATGAAACGCCAGTCTCTGAAACGGATATTGAGGCCATTGTATTGCCAAGTAGAACCATTGGCGAAGGTGTCGGTGGTAAGCGCCCGAGCAACTTTCCCTTGATCAGGAAGAGCAAATAGAGTAGAAGCGAATCGGTCTTGAACATGGAAATGCAGGAAACGACTGGCTTCTTTAGCAAGAACAGAACCGGAGTTTTGAGACGAAAGGACAGGAAGACCATTGTCATTGAATTTAATTTCAATACCAAGGTTACGGAGTGGATTTGCGGACTCGTGTCCACAACGATTGAATGCGGTAATGCATGTTGTTTAAACGATCATCAGGAAGGCTGGACAGGTAGTTGGATTTCAGAGCAGAAGTAGGATTAGATCGGGAGGCATGTCGGACGGTTTCGTTTAATTCAGCATTAGCAATGTGAATTACAGTCGGGTCGGAGGAAGATAGAATCTTAACCGAATGAATTATTGCTTGAACATCAGCTTCAAGGATTGGATCAAGGAGGCCAAGACCACCAGCGCGTTTGTGAGCGAAGATGTAGGAAGCAGAAGCTCGAGATGGTAGAGAACATATTCTACGGATGGTGGAAACGAGAGTTGAACGATATTCACGAAGATGTTCTTTTTTCGGGTATCCAGCACGAAGGGCGAATGTTAAGGAAGGTTGAAGGAAGGTACGAATCATGTCTAACTTTTGCCAAGGAGCTAAAAGGGATTTCTCAATATTGTCCAAATCACGTGAAAGGTTTTGAACCAAATCAGATATGTTATCTGGGTCATGGATTAGGCCAATAGGAACACCAAGGTATTTGTAAGGGTGTTCACGATCAAGTGAAGGAATGGAATTATTCTGGACGATGAATTCATTAAGTTCAAAAGAAGATTCAGAATGATTAGATCTGGAACAGGTGAGGCTGATAGAGGCGCATTTATCAGGTCTGAAGGATAAACCAAGGGTTGTCGCAGTCGAAGAAGCAGCATCTAAGAGTTTCTGGAGTCGGTCTTTATTTCTGGAGATTATGACAAGATCATCAGCATAAGCAAAGACAGAGACAGGTATACCATGGAGTTTAGCAGGACCAATGTCTGAAGCTTTTTGTTTAATTGCACGTAAAATGATGTCGATGGTCAAATTGAAAATGATTGGGCTCAACGGACAACCTTGCTTGACACCTGATAAAACTGGTATATCAGAGGTCAAACTGGTGGGGGTACGTATTTTGGTGCTTGCTCCAGAATAAGAATTGGAGATCATTTCAATTAGTGGTTGTGGTACTCCAATATGGGAAAGGGTAGAGGTAATAGCAGAATGAGGGATACTTCCAAAAGCATTGCGAAGATCAAGCCAAGCGACAAAAACATTTTTCCGATTACGTCGGGCATCACCTACGATGGACTGGAGGAGAAAGGTATGTTCATAACAACCTTCACTGGGACGTGCACTCTTCTGTTCTTGGGATAAAAGATCGTGATCAATGGCCCATGATGTTAGTCGTTTGGCGATAACTCCCATAACTAACTTGTAGAGACACGACATTAAGGCGATGGGTCTAAAGTTGGAAGGATCCTCTGTGCTACCTTTCTTATAGATGAGCACCGTAGTCGCAGACTTCCAGGCTGGAGGAACATCACGTTGCTTGAAACAGTGTTGGAATAGGAGAGAAAGGATAGAGCAGGACGGGTCAATGCTTTTCAAGTGACGATATTCCACGCGATCGGGCCCAGGAGAGGTATTGGCGGCAGAGAAGAGTTTTCGACGGATTTCATCACAAGAAGGAGGTGAAAAGAGGAAGTCATCGCTCGGAGCAGGTGTAACGAGATCTTTTAATTTGTCTTGAAGGGATGTAGTGTCACATTGACGAAAGGAAAATGTATTTCTAAAGAATGATTCTGCTTTGTCTGTTGATCCAGTGTAGAAAGGACTGTTAGGAGAGAGGATTTTCCGAGCAGCTCTTTTCTTAGAATGACGATATAAAGTTTGAATGCGTTGTGCTTCGGCAGGATTGGATAAAAGCGGTCGATGACGGAAAGCAGGACGGCGGCCGGATGGACGATCACGACGAGGAAGAGGTTTTGGGCGACGAAAAGAAGATGAAGAATCTGCAGCGATTTCTAGAGCGAGAGATCGAGATTCAACGGCAAATTCATCGCAGAGGGTGCAAAAGGCCGACCACGGAATGTCCCCGGAGAAGGCAGTTGTCCATTTTTCACGAAACGCATTTCTCTTCAAGCGTGATTCTGAAGGACTGGACGATGGTGAATTTTGAGACTGTGTGAAGTCATCATCATGCATGTTAGGAGAAGAAGGATCATTAACAGGAGAAGATCGCGACTCAGAAGTTGAACAGGTATTTGTCGAAGGATTTCCATCGTTGTCAGAAGTAAAGGAAGACGGCGGAGTGGGGTGCGATAATGAGGAAGGAGTAGGTATCTCACCAGAAGAATGGAGAGTCGAATTAATTAGGTCATCGACATCTGACTGGGCAACGATAGGTGAACGATGAGGAGGTTGTGGAGATGACCAGGGAGAAAAGAGTCGAGCAGTTGATGGTCTTTGGTAACGTCTAGGAGAAGGACTAGGTGCAGGAGGCGAGGATCGGGATGAATCGTTAATAACAGTTTGGATGGAAGAGACTTCTGATGAAGAAATAGGTGAAGGAAGGTAAACCAACTGTTTTGGGAGCTCGTTGAGGAACAGAAGGAGGAATATTATTGCACTCACGAATGAAACGCGATAAGGAGCTTGAGGCTTGTTCATTACGGGGTGATCGAAGCAAAGAACTGAGACAATCCAATGTTTGTTGAGAATTGGCGGAGGAAGTCTGATGCTGAATGATGGTGGGAGGAGAGCATTCAATTGATTTATTGAGGAAAGTGATAAGCGGAGTAGTTGATGAAAGGGCAGGATCCGACTCACGATCAGGTGATGTTGGTGGTTGTGTGGAAGGAGAGATGACCAAATTGGAGACATGAGGTATACGATGAGTTGAATCTATAACGGGATTGATGGGAGAATGGGGTAAGTGGCGAGAACACGAATCACGAAGTTCTGGTAATGAGGATGACTGGTTTGGGACCAAGATAGGATCATCAAGTGGACTTGACGGTTGTTGGACAGAGGATGGCAAGGAGGATTGATCTGTACAGGTCGAAGATCGTTGTTTGGAAGAACGTTTTTTACGAACAGGTCTGGTTGAAAGGTGGGGAGCAACACCAGATGTAACATTATGGTCAGCGGTAATCTGAGACATTATTGGAGTCGGACTATGAGAATATTGAACATGTGGAGTATTCTTTGAAATACCATGTGAACGTTGGCAATGAACACTAACAGCTTGCGCATTAGAAAAATCCATATCACATATTAAGCAATGAGCAGATGCCAAAAGAAGAGTGTCAGGATGAATGTTTTTAAAATGACGTTTCAAGTTAGGAAAATTGACGAGGGTATTTCCACAAAAACAACAAATAAAATTCTTTCCTTCAGGGTATGATCTCACTACGGAGACCGATTTAATAGAGGTGTCAGTAATTTTGTGAGTTTTAGTACGATGAATGCAAAGGCCAGCTTGTGAACACGATGAAAAATTGCAGTCAGGACAAATAAATGATTGAATAGTTCGTGGAGAAGACATGACGTAATCAGCAAAATACTCAAGAAGATAACATAGGAAATATGATACTTCATACGGGGAAAACCCGTTTGCAAGTCTATTATAAGAATCAAATAAAAAGAAAAAATGCAACAAAAACAATTGAACTAAAATAAACGAAAATCAGACAGTAGTCGTAGAAATGTCAAGCGATTCCAAAATAGCAGTAAGAAGAACATTCGATGAAAACCAAGCGAAGATTCCGAGGTATATGTATATAGCGAAATCTGAAGGAGACAGTTGATCTTGATAAATATTTGACGGTTATACGGCACGATACAAACTTGTGTAAAATTCAGAATATATAAGATGAGCATCAACCAAAATAGAACCAATAAAAGAATAGGACGATGACAACAAAACTGGTATGAATAACCAAACTGCGGGGTCAGGATTGACGGAGGAAATTCAAATATAACTGTTGCTAGGAGACGTCAAGTGAGACAAAACAACTCCAACGGTCAAACACGAAATGATAAATAATTCAAAATTGATTACACCAACAGAAGTGAAACTTGTACAACAAGATAGGAATACCAAAACCAAACGAACTGTGAAATTTTGGCTCACCAAATAATCGTGACACGGAGAAACAATACTTGTACAAAATCACGAACTACAGATACGCCACAGGCCAAACGGTCAAATGAATAATCCAAAAATAAAGCCACGGAAACTAATCAATCGATCCAGAACTTGATGTAGAATGTTCACGAAATACTTAGCAAACCAACAATCCAAAATTTACATAATGGGGACCAAATATTGAAACCAACGAAGCAGAAATAAACAGAGCTAAAGAGAGGCGTACTTGACACCTGACACCTGACACTACACTACACTACACTACACTACACTACACTACACTACACTACACTACACTACACTACACTACACTACACTACACTACACTACACTACACTACACTACACTACACTACACTACACTACACTACACTACACTACACTACACTACACTACACTACACTACACTACACTACACTACACTACACTACACTACACTACACTACACTACACTATTTATGATTTATTACTTTTTGAAAATGATATGTACAAATTAGGCAAGTTAATATTACTAACAAAGATATCTATATACATAGGTTGTTATAAACGAGAAAAGATCAGAAGAATAAGTTAAGACATTATTCTTGAGAAAGTTCATAGTAAAGATGAATAACGAGATATATAGTATAATAAGTGAATAATTTATCCATTATTCACATATGACAAAAGTTAATTATGACCGTCAACGGACATGTGGTTATAATAAATGCTAGCAGATCCTTGGATTGCATCACTGCAACAAAGCTTGCGGAAAAGCGACTTGTATGAGCGCGTCATACCAAGACGGGTAAGGACGGCTTCGTTAGCGGGATGCCACGCACCAAGAGAACCGATTACAAAACCAAAGACGGAACAGTTCTTGCCTTCGGCGATGTAATGGTCTTTCAGGTGATCATACTTGGCGATCTTTTCTTGTTCCGCAGTTTTGAGAGCGTCGCTATCATTCTCAAACGGGCAGGTGACGTCAATTATTGAGACTTGGTTGTCATCAATGATCACAATATCAGGACGGGAACGGTCAGGGATGTCGGGAATTTGTTGGTCCAATCTAACTTCACCAGATCGGATCGCGTTGGAGAGGCGGTCGACGATTCTGTTGTGACGATCTCGGATCTCAGTCATGTGTTGGCGACAGTGGCAGATTATGTGTGGCAGGGTTTCGGCTTCTGAACCA
This sequence comes from Corallium rubrum, assembly GCA_964035015.1. Taxonomy (NCBI): domain Eukaryota; kingdom Metazoa; phylum Cnidaria; class Anthozoa; order Scleralcyonacea; family Coralliidae; genus Corallium; species Corallium rubrum. Next base: position 13,627,623 of record OZ036005.1, read on the forward strand.
CATTTCCTGCACGAGGTGGAAATATTGGACCAACGGGATTTATTTTGGTTGGTTGGGACAACATTTAGTCTCGCACGATGGATAAATCTCCAATCTTTGAAGCCGATGTTAAGGCCAGTGTAAGCCCAAGAGGAACCATTGTAAAAGCGGTCAGCGACAAGGGCTCTGGCAACTTTGCCTTGGTCAGGAAGAGAAGTGAGTTTCTCGGCAGCATGACTTTGCACGAGGTGGTGAAGGAAACTACAGCAAGATTTTGCCAGGATGGGACCCCTATTGAGGGAAGCGATAGATGGAGCGCCGTTGTCAGGAACAGAGAAAGACACTTTCTGGCGACGACAAGATGATCGGGCCCGAGTCCAAATGGATTGCTTGCGATAGCGAATCTTGTTGGGATGAAAGTTACCACAAGTGGAGCCAGAAAGGAATTCATAGATGAGGGAAGGAGAAGGGTTGTCTTGAGCAGCAAAGCGGACAGATTGGAGTAACTCGGCTTTGGCAATGTGGGAAACAAAGGTGTCAGAAGAGGATAGCATCTTCAAAGCTTGAACGATGACTTGAACATCAACTTCAGCGAGTGGATCGTGAAAAGCAAGACCACCAACATTCCTGGAGGCGAAAATAAAGTGGGATGTGGCTCGGAGCGGTAAGTTGCATGCGGAGCGAACTACTTCAATCAACTTCTTCCGATAATTGACGAGAGAGCGTTTGAGAGGGTTGCCAGCACGGAGAACGTATGTAAGGCAAGGTTGAATGAAGGTTCGTATAGCATCAAGCTTCTGCCATGGAGCTAGCAGGGAGGAGTTGATCTTATCAAGGTCGTTGCAAAGGTGATCAACGAGAGTGTGAAGATCAGAGACATCTCGGATAACACCAATAGGAATGCCAAGATAACGATAATGTTCGTGTTGGAGGAGAGCAGGAATGGTTCTGCCTTGGACGAGGTAATCGATGGGAGCAACATTCGACTTGGTGAGAGTCAACGAGGCACATTTGTCTGGACGGAATTCAAGGCCAAGAAGAGTAGCCGAGGAGCTGGCAGCATCGAGGAGATGTTGGAGATCATCAGACTTTCGAGAAATGATGACGAGATCGTCCGCGTACGCCAGAACAGAGATTGGGGCACCATGATGTTTAGCTGGGCCAGATCGCAGAGATTCAGCTTTCGCAATGACGGAACGGAGGATTAGCTCGATGGATAGATTGAAGAGGATGGGAGATAGAGGGCAACCTTGTTTAACGCCAGCCAAAATGGGGATAGGAGGAGTGGTTCCAGCTGGAGTACGGACTTCAGTGGAAGCATTGGTGTACACATTGCTAATAAGATCAATGATGGATTGAGGAATACCAATGTGAGATAGAGTTGTGGCGATGACACCATGGGGAACACTACCGAACGCATTGCGGAGGTCCAACCAGGAAATGCAGAGATTTCTATTGAGACGTTGAGCATCGGCGACCAAAGATTGGAGAATGAAAGTGTGTTCATAGCAGCCTTCGGAAGGACGGGCACTTTTCTGGGAAGGAGACATGAGGTCATTGGATATGGAGTAAGACACCAAACGATTGGCCAAAATACTCATGAGGAGTTTGTAGATGCAACTCATCAGGGCAATGGGACGAAAGTTGGACACGTCATCGGATGAACCTTTCTTGTGGATGAGGACTGTGGTAGACGTTTTCCAGGAGGCAGGCACATCGCATTCGGATAAACATCTGGCAAAGATGAGTGAAAGGATTTCCCCTTTGGGATCAACAGCTTTAAGGTGGCGATATTCGACTTTGTCAGAACCAGGGGCGGAGTTGGATAGAGAACGGAGTTTCTTAGTAATTTCTGCTGGAGTAGGGTTAGCTGTAAGACTGTCATCAGTGGGGCCAGTTGGGACAAACTCTTCAAGCTTCTGTTTGATGAGTTCAGGATTGCAATCTTTATTGTCGAAGACTTTAGTAAAGAATGCGTTTGCTTCATCGGCTGTGCCAGTGAAGGAAGGCGAGTTGTTGTTAAGAACCTGTCGAGCAGCACGCTTCTTAGAAATTCTGTAGAGACTTTGGATCCTACGAGCGAGAATCGGATTGAATTCAAGGTGACGACGGTTGTTGGAAGGAGCACGGGCGGCTGGACGGTCAGGACGACGAGGAGTGGGTCTGGATTTTTTGGAGGTTAAGACACTGGTTTTGAGGACATCGTCCGCAAAGTCAGAGCATTTAGAAGAGAAATCTTGCCAGGAGGAGTCCGCTGAGAAGACGGGAGACCATCTGTTCTGAAAGTGGACTACACCAGGATTTGAATTGCTAGGGAGGTGAATGGGAGACGAACCATTCATAGGAATAACAGGGGGGTCAACAATAGTGGTGGGGTTAGGATCAGTCAAAGGTGAAGCAGGAGGTATAAGCTGGGTTACTGGCGCCAATGGGATGAGATCGGGAGAAACAGGTGGCAACGTTTCAGTAGAAGCTTGATGTTGCTGGGAAAATTGGGAGATGGGTGGAAGGGGAGATAATGGAGAAGGGACAATGAAGGCACTGTCATCGTTGGAGAAGGCAGGCGTGGACGGCGATGGCGAGTCTGGATCACTAGGCGGACTTGAGGGTCCTTCTTCGACATAGTTAGTTGGATGAAGTCTAGTCGAGCGGCGAAGAGGAGGTGGCGGAGACGAGTCACAGTGAGATTGGGAGAGGGTGACTTCGGCTGGTTGTTGAGAGACATTAGGTAGATCTTGAGAGACCAAATTAATTTCTGATCTAATAGGCGACGAACTAGAACTGGGATGGCGAAATTTGGACGATTTTTTTTAGAAATACCATGTTGTCGCAGGCAGTGGACGCTGACGGCTTGGGCGTTTTGAAAATCAAGTTTGCAAATAGAGCAATGGCCAGTGGCGACGAGAAGCGTTGTAGGATGAACGGACTGGAAATGACGCTTGAAATTGGGGAAATTCACAATAATGTTTTCACAAATGCAACAATAAAATTTCTTTCCTTCTGGGTAAGAACGGACAACCGACACGGATTGAACAGATAGATCTTTAACCCAATGACGTTTGGTACGATGAACACTTAGACCAGCTTGCGAGGAAGAGGAAAACTTGCAACTGAGGCAGCGAAATTGTTTGGAACAGTGATCTGAATCGGACGACATTGATGTGGATAGGGGGAAACCCCGCTTCGGCTAAATGTTCAATTGTCAGTACGAAACCTTGACAACGAACAAAAAGGGAAATCCCCAATACACCACGAACTGAAAAACCGGATAAAAACCAAACCAATAGCACAGTTCCTTTCAAAATATAATCACAATGTAGAGAAAAGTCTAGCGATGGACTTGATATCAATAAAAGGTTGGTGTAGAAACATAAAAGGACAAAATATCGATGAAAATAAACCAGCCAGCTGAGAATAATTATTAACGGCACGGCACCGAACAAAGTTGACGATAATTCAAAAACCAGTAAACTGGAAACTCCGGGAATATAACGAGTGGTAGAACTGATCCAAGCAATCAATATAATTTAAAACGTGGTCCAAAGGAGACGTCCTAAGGCTGTTAAATTCAAAAATTCACGGTTGCTAGGTGACGAGACAACAGACAGGCTAAGACCAACGGTCAAAAACAAAATTCATGAATAATTCAAAACCTACTGTTTAGATATGAATTAAACTTGGATGGCAGGTTATAAAGGTCCAAATTAAACAGTAATTGTATAAATGGAAAGCGATTTAGAAATAACAAAAGGCGAATATTTGATGAAAACCAAGCGAAGATTTCGAGGTATATATATATATGTAGCGAAATCTGATCTTGATAAAAATTTGACGGTTATATATACGGCACGGTAAAACTTGTGTAGAATTCAAATATAGAAGATGGGCATCAACCAAAATAGAACCAATAAAAGAATGAGACAATGACAACAAAACTGATATGAATAACCAAACTGCGGAGTCAGGATTGACGGAGAAAATTCAAATTTAGCTGTTGTTAGGAGATATCAAGTGAGACAAAACAAATCCAACCGTCAAACACGGAATGATAAATAATTCAAAATTGATTACACGAACAGAAGTAAAACTTGTGCAGCAGGATAGGAATACCAAAACCAAACGAACTGTGAAATTAGGGCACACCAAATAATCGTGACACGGAGAAACAATACTTGTACAAAATCACGAACTACAGATACCCCTCTGAGATACGCCACAGGCCAAACGGTCAAATAGATAATCCAAAAAATAAAGTCACGGAAACCAATCAATCGATCCAGAACTTGACGCAGAATGTTCACGAAATACTTAGCAAACCAACAATCCAAAAATTACATGATGGGGACCAAATAATAAAACCAACGAAGCATAAATAGACAGAGCTATAAAGAGAGACGAACTTGACATCTGACACTACACTACACTACACTACACTACACTACACTACACTACACTACACTACACTACACTACACTACACTACACTACACTACACTACACTACACTACACTACACTACACTACACTACACTACACTACACTACACTACACTACACTACACTACACTACACTACACTACACTACACTACACTACACTACACTACACTACACTACACTACACTACACTACACTACACTACACTACACTACACTACACTACACTACACTACACTACACTACACTACACTATTTCTGATTTATTACTTTTTGAAAATGATATGTACAAATTAGGCAAGTTAATATTACTAACAAAGATATCTATATACATAGGTTGTTATAAACGAGAAAAGATCAGAAGAATAAGTTAAGACATTATTCTTGAGAAAGTTCATAGTAAAGATGAATAACGAGATATATAGTATAATAAGTGAATAATTTATCCATTATTCACATATGACAAAAGTTAATTATGACCGTCAACGGACATGTGGTTATAATAAATGCTAGCAGATCCTTGGATTGCATCACTGCAACAAAGCTTGCGGAAAAGCGACTTGTATGAGCGCGTCATACCAAGACGGGTAAGGACGGCTTCGTTAGCGGGATGCCACGCACCAAGAGAACCGATTACAAAACCAAAGACGGAACAGTTCTTGCCTTCGGCGATGTAATGGTCTTTCAGGTGATCATACTTGGCGATCTTTTCTTGTTCCGCAGTTTTGAGAGCGTCGCTATCATTCTCAAACGGGCAGGTGACGTCAATTATTGAGACTTGGTTGTCATCAATGATCACAATATCAGGACGGGAACGGTCAGGGATGTCGGGAATTTGTTGGTCCAATCTAACTTCACCAGATCGGATCGCGTTGGAGAGGCGGTCGACGATTCTGTTGTGACGATCTCGGATCTCAGTCATGTGTTGGCGACAGTGGCAGATTATGTGTGGCAGGGTTTCGGCTTCTGAACCACATTTCCTGCACGAGGTGGAAATATTGGACCAACGGGATTTATTTTGGTTGGTTGGGACAACATTTAGTCTCGCACGATGGATAAATCTCCAATCTTTGAAGCCGATGTTAAGGCCAGTGTAAGCCCAAGAGGAACCATTCTCAAACGGGCAGGTGACGTCAATTATTGAGACTTGGTTGTCATCAATGATCACAATATCAGGACGGGAACGGTCAGGGATGTCGGGAATTTGTTGGTCCAATCTTCACTACACTACACTACACTACACTACACTACACTACACTACACTACACTACACTACACTACACTACACTACACTACACTACACTACACTACACTACACTACACTACACTACACTACACTACACTACACTACACTACACTACACTACACTACACTACACTACACTACACTACACTACACTACACTACACTACACTACACTACACTACACTACACTACACTACACTACACTACACTACACTACACTACACTACACTACACTACACTACACTACACTACACTACACTACACTACACTACACTACACTACACTACACTACACTACACTACACTACACTACACTACACTACACTACACTACACTACACTACACTACACTACACTACACTACACTACACTACACTACACTACACTACACTACACTACACTACACTACACTACACTACACTACACTACACTACACTACACTACACTACACTACACTACACTACACTACACTACACTACACTACACTACACTACACTACACTACACTACACTACACTACACTACACTACACTACACTACACTACACTACACTACACTACACTACACTACACTACACTACACTACACTACACTACACTACACTACACTACACTACACTACACTACACTACACTACACTACACTACACTACACTACACTACACTACATTAAAACAACATACAAAACTATACAATTTTACTTCTCTTAGTTCTCTACACCTCACATCACTTCACTTCACATAACCTCACATCACCTCCACCTCACCACCCTCTACCGCACATCCACCTCCCTTGATCTCCCTCCACCTCCATCGACCTCCATCCACCTCATTCCACCTCCCTCTACTTCCCTCCACCTCCACCACTTTCCTCCACCTCCCCGCACCTCTGCCACTTTCCTCCACCTCCCTCCATTTCTCTCTACATCCCTTTACCTCCTTCCACTTCCCTCGTCCTTCCTCGACCTCCTCTAACCCACTTCTACCTCCTTCCACATCCCTCTACCTTCCTCCGCCTCCCTCCACCTCCTTCCACGTTCCTTTACCTCCCTCCACTTCCTTCCACCTTCCTCCACCTCCTTCCACCTCCCTCTAACCCCTCCACCTCCTTCCACCTCCCTCCGCTTCCTTCCACATCCCTCCACCTCCCTCCACTTCCCTCCACCTCCCTCAAATCTCCCTCAAATCTCCCTCCACCTCTCTCCACCTCTCCCCACTTCCTTCCACCTCCCTTTACCCCCCCCCCCCCCCAACTTCCCTCCACCTCCATCTACCTCCCTCCACCTCCCTCGATCTCTCTCCACCTCTCTCCACATTCCTCCACTTCCTTCGACTCCACTAGACTGCACTTCCCCTTGCCTCGCTCCGCCTCGCTCCGCCTCGCTCCGCCTCGCTTCGCCTTGCCTCGCTTCCCTTCCCTTCCCTTCCCTTCCCTTCCCTTCCCTTCCCTTCCCTTCCCTTCACTTCACTTCACTTCGCATCACTAAAAGTGCTGCTTACTTCACTTAAAACAAAACTGGTTTTGATGATAATGGCGAGAGACTTACATTGCGTTCCTTTATTTTTGTGTTTGACCACGATAGCAACTTCACTTGCACATGCTCCTCGGCTTCTATTCAAACTGAGTCCAGACGTCGGGATCTGTTGAAGATGATAATAAAAGCAGCAAAATCAACGTCATCTCGTAGCCAGGCCAATATAAGGACGGCAAATCAGCCAACAAAAGATCAGTAGCAAACTAAGGGGCTGTTTACATGGAAAGTGGGACAAGACGTTTGCCAGGACGAGACGTTACGCCAGATCGTACCGTTACTATATTTTCCCTTTATTTATTTCATTTCGTTTATAAAGCATTTGATGAGACGGTTTTTGTTTCGGACAACTTTCGCCTCATAAATGCTCTGCCTCGTCTTACTGGGATGATATGACTGATACAATTTCCAGTACTTATTCTTAAGCTGTTTATTCGATACAAATGAAACGGCTAGTAGAATGACAGCAGCTCTTCATAATACGTCAAATTATATCTATTTTCCGGTTATTCTGCGGTTCTTAGAACTTTCTAGCAGTGTTGTAAAACGTCCTGGTCTAAATTGTACCGCCCGAAAACATTCTTATATAAACCCGAGATAAAAATCGTCCGGTCCCGCTTACTTGTCCCGCCAAGGCCCCAACGTAAAAAGGCCCCAACGTAAATAGCCCCCAAAAGAGTGAAGGTTAATTGTAGGCCTGTAGGCCTTTTTAATAAGTATAGAATAAGTAATTTTCACCATATGACGTCAATTTCTTTTCGACTTTTCTTTTGAATTCTTTTCAATTTCGTTTACTGTCTTAGCTTTTGTATATTTTCAATGGAATTCAAAAGGCTGAAAATGACGTCAATGGCGGAAAATGACGTACTCTGCACTTATTATAAGGGTCTATAGAAAGATATAGAGAATAATACATGGATGAGCGGAAATATGAAATTTATTTCGAGTGTTAAGTATTGAGATATCCTGTTCAACACGACAAATAAATTTCACATTTCCAAGCATCCATGTATTGTTCTGTTTATTATATAAAATATTATATAATATGTCCTATTGCCTTGCAAAAATTGCATTAAACTATAATGCTAATTCAGCGATAATCGTCACATGTGCGATTATCATAAATAATCGCACATGTGAGATTATCACTTTTATTAGTGGCGGAAAAATCAATAAAACACTCTATTTTATATAATAAAATTCAATTCATTAATTAAAATAGTTTTTTTAACCCTTAGATTATACCAGGGATTTTCCTATCAGTTGACGAGTAGAATGGTCTGGCGTTAGCCAGAGTAAAATACTAAAGTACGTGTTTGGTACTGAAACGGTTAAGGTTAATTTGACAAATTTTAAGTCAGCCAAATGTCTTAACCCATTGCTGCCTAGGATGTCTTAGGATTCTCCCTTTCGTCTGGTGTTAGACGAGCAAAACGGTAAGGGGTCGTCTTTAGCCAGCTCGGGGACGAATGGATTAATCACTTGTTAACCCATTGCTGCCTAAGATGTCTGAGATTCACCTTTTGATGAGTAAACACATCTTGCGTTAGACTCACTGATCTCTATTAAACTGGATAGGCCATTCCCTATGACCAGCAGTCAAACATTTCGTAGCAGTCACCGCCATCTTACGTAGTCAAACAATGACGCATTGCGGCCTTAGAACTTGTTCCCAATCCCAAAGTTGACTGGCATAAGCAATCTTGACGTCAGCACGGTCAGATTATCGGGGGTAGGAATATTAAGTACTCTGTGCCGGGGGAGTCGGAAAAGCCGTAAAGCAAACAACAGATGCCGGTTCGTTTAGTTTTCACTGTTTAACAACAAATACAGTGAAAAGATGGCAAGTACACAACACCAGATATCGTTAAGGCATTAAGATTACTATAAAAGGTACAATTTAAGACTTGGAATTGAATTCTTCGTAGATTTCATAGTCTGTTTTTCAGTTTTTATTATCGTGAAGTTTCTTCGTTGTCGGCACTGAAGAAAAACAACGAAATTTAAAGGTCTTACAGCTCAGTAATAGAAACAAATACAAGAAATTAGCGTCTTAAACCTTATTGAGTACTTCTTGTGTCCTTACATTCGTTTAAATTTTCTTAAAATAACTTTTTTTGTCTGTTTTCAATCTACGAAAGCTTATGAGAACTTCAGTGGCAGCATAGTCAATCGAGATATGGTCTGGAAACTCAGCTAAAGTCTTAGTTCTATCTTTTTGTTCGCCTTTATGCATTTTTGTGCACGGTGCACGGTCACTGAACACATTGTATTTTAGTATAATGAACGAATTATCCAATAGCAACGTTTCAGTTCAATCACTCAACCGTGCTATTTAAATATTAATAAACCTAAAACAAAGGATGTGCACGGTGTAAGGTACGGTTCAACATAAAATCACAGCTCATTATAGACGCTTTGAAGTTTGCCGAGTTTCCAGACCATATCTCGATTGACTATGGTGGCAGCCATCTTGGGTAGTGGTCACGTCATCATACAACTGGCACGCAAAATCCGGCCTCATGCCCCATCCAGTTTATATAGAGATCAGTGGTTAGACCGAGTAAAACAATAAGGGAGCCGTTTTTGATCGGTTCAAGCAGGAATGGGTTAAATCAGTTGACAAATCAGGTTTTTGGGGTTTTTTGGGGGTTTTTTTCCATTAGATTCGCCATTATAGTGTTATAGTATATACATGCATTACAAAATGAATTCAAAATAAAACGGCATGGTCACCGCAACAGCAGTGAGCCAATTACTGCGGGCCCAAAAATAAATTAAACTAAACTAAATATGTTAATAACAACAAGAAATAGGGTACCTAAGGCTACGGGAATAGTTACATTTTAAGCAGATTGTTTTAAATGTACGAGGGTTTTCACAGTCATAAGTAGTTTCAAAAGATGAGAAAAAATAATTAAGCATAACGGATTTAAACAAAGGAAGGTTGTCCACGGTGAGGTTAAGTTCATTTGATAAAGTATTCCATATTCTAATTGATCTTACAAAGAAAGATTTCTGGTATGCTGACGTTTTACATTTAGGAACGACAAATTTTTTAATGTTAGCATTATTGGAGGATGATCTAGTTAGTCTGGTATTTCGGACAAATACTGGTAAAGTGGAGGAATTTAAAGTAACTAAGCCGTTTATCATCTTAAAAATAGTACCATATCTAAAAATTCATGCCAGTAAGAAATAGGAAGTAAAGACAGAGATTGCAACCTAGATTTATAGCTATCAGTTAATAACATTAGTTTCCGTGAGCATACAGGGTGGTAAATATTACCTGCAACGTTACCGCAAATTCAGTTTCTCTCTTCATTTCTTCGCTTAGTTGGTTGGCTTCTCTATAAAAGGCACGAACGGAAAAAAATGAGGGGCAGAAGTACTGTTTTTGTAACACATCTTGTTTTTAATTCGTTGACTGTTTGCATAGTGACAAATAGACCTTTCCGCATGAAGTGCGTGAATAATGCGTTGATGAGATTTCATTGGCTCTTGTAAAACTGCGCACTTTCGGACAGCTTTGGACATTAGCCAATCAGATTTGTCAAAAAGAAAGATCAAGTGATCCCATCACTTCATGCAGAAAGGTCTATTGTAATAGAAGCGACTATTTGTGGTGGCATCGTCTCGGAAAGAAGATGTACCACCACAGTAGACAACATAAATTGTTATAAAACTCTATCACACACAAGGATGGAGTGGATAATTTATCGAAGCCGGAAGTAGGGGTGCACCGGATATAGTATCCGGTCTATATTAACAAATTCTATTTTGGGGTTGATAACATTTCAATCAATTTTCCTCTTTTCTGATTGGCTAATGACATATGTATTAAATTTAATTGTTTTACTAGGCCACATGCGGTATTTTTTTTAAATACCGTACATCCGGGTGTTTGCAGTGAATACTTGTTTCCATCTGCCAAACTGACTTGATACCGCAACGTCTGATACGACATAAAATGACGTCATGTCAGTTTGGCAGATGGAAACAATTGCCAGTAAAACAAGTCAGTTCAACACGAGTCCTGGTTTATTTGCTTTTGCCGAGCGTTCAAGAAGTTAGTCACGAAGAAAGTTAAGTAAAGGTTACTTAAAACAGAAGACATTACTCAACGATGTTGTTATCAATGTCACACAGTGGAAGGACTCGACGTCCTTTTGATATGCTGAGTTTGCTGTTTCTAGTTTCGCCGTTTCGTCAAGCTTCCATTAATCCATATTATTTTGAGAAAAGGTAAAATTGATTGAAATCAAGCTCTCGTGTAAACAGCCCCTTAGTTCATTCATGATATAGACGATATCCGTGCTATGTACTCCAGACGTAGTTTTAAAGCAATATATAGTATATGAATGAATGAATGATGAACTTTATTTTAAAAACACGGAGTCCCTTCATTATACAAATGCTCTTCCAGAGAGCCGTGCTCGGTATTTCGCTTTTTTTAAGACTTTTAATCGGATAAACTGTACGTATGTTGTAGCCAGATTAATTATCTTTCCTCCAGTATATTTGAAGCTACTATGGTTTATTTCTTGAGAAAACATTCGGAGAAGACAGATTATAATACATACGAAAAAAAAATTCAAAATAGCGGCCGCTATTATGATTTGAACATGTTCGGTATTTCGCTTTTTTAAAGAAAACTAAGCTATTTGGTCGGATAAACTGTACGTATATGTTGTAGAAGGTGAATTATCTTTCTGCCAATATATTATAACTTCTACAGTGGATTATTTCTTGAGAAAACGTTCGGAGTAGACGGACTAGGCAAACGACTAGGCACTCCTCTTCTCTGTGGAAGCCATTTTTGTTTATGGATCACATGACAAATCTTGCAAAGTCAGCATAACATCGTCCCGGCAAGGCGGGACGGAGTGTTTACATGACAAAAATTGTCTTGGATTTGCCGAGATCCCGGTTGAGAAAACTGGGATCCCGCTTTGCCGGGACGGGATGAAAAACGTCCCAGCAAACATCTTTCCATATAAACGGAACGGGATAAATAAGAGATATCCCGGCAAACGTCCCGTCCAGCCTCCCATGTATAAACAGCCCGAAAATTTATATTGCCAATGGCCTTCGCGGCATTGGCCATTGAAGTTAGCAAAGCACTACAGCAATAATTTAGCCAAGTTCAATTATTTAACATACCTTACTAAGGCGTTTGCTTGTACAACTTCTTCTTTTAATCTTTCCAGAGAACGTTCATTTTCTAGCGTTTCAATTTCATCATTAAACGACAATCTTGACGAGCTAATACCAGAGGAACTAAACGATCCAAGACTGACTGTTCTCTCTGGTCGAAAAGCTGGACTCATTTCGTATCTCATTCTTTCAATTTTTTCCTCATACATTTGCCGTTGTTTGACAAGGGCCTCTGAACAAAAGTAGGTAAATAAAGTAAGTAAAGTAAAGTAAAGTAAAAGTAAAAGTAAAAGTAAAAGTAAAAGTAAAAGTAAAAGTAAAAGTAAAAGTTAAAGTTAAAGTTAAAGTTAAAGTTAAAGTTAAAGTTAAAGTTAAAGTAAAAGTAAAAGTAAAAGTAAAAGTAAAAGTAAAAGTAAAAGTAAAAGTAAAAGTAAAAGTAAAAGTAAAAGTAAAAGTAAAAGTAAAAGTAAAAGTAAAAGTAAAAGTAAAAGTAAAAGTAAAAGTAAAAGTAAAAGTAAAAGTAAAAGTAAAAGTAAAAGTAAAAGTAAAAGTAAAAGTAAAAGTAAAAGTAAAAGTAAAAGTAAAAGTAAAAGTAAAAGTAAAAGTAAAAGTAAAAGTAAAAGTAAAAGTAAAAGTAAAAGTAAAAGTAAAAGTAAAAGTAAAAGTAAAAGTAAAAGTAAAAGTAAAAGTAAAAGTAAAAGTAAAAGTAAAAGTAAAAGTAAAAGTAAAAGTAAAAGTAAAAGTAAAAGTAAAAGTAAAAGTAAAAGTAAAAGTAAAAGTAAAAGTAAAAGTAAAAGTAAAAGTAAAAGTAAAAGTAAAAGTAAAAGTAAAAGTAAAAGTAAAAGTAAAAGTAAAAGTAAAAGTAAAAGTAAAAGTAAAAGTAAAAGTAAAAGTAAAAGTAAAAGTAAAAGTAAAAGTAAAAGTAAAAGTAAAAGTAAAAGTAAAAGTAAAAGTAAAAGTAAAAGTAAAAGTAAAAGTAAAAGTAAAAGTAAAAGTAAAAGTAAAAGTAAAAGTAAAAGTAAAAGTAAAAGTAAAAGTAAAAGTAAAAGTAAAAGTAAAAGTAAAAGTAAAAGTAAAAGTAAAAGTAAAAGTAAAAGTAAAAGTAAAAGTAAAAGTAAAAGTAAAAGTAAAAGTAAAAGTAAAAGTAAAAGTAAAAGTAAAAGTAAAAGTAAAAGTAAAAGTAAAAGTAAAAGTAAAAGTAAAAGTAAAAGTAAAAGTAAAGTAAAGTAAAGTAAAGTAAAGTAAAGTAAAGTAAGTAGGTAGGTATACCTACCTACCTACCTACCTACCTATTTAAGCCCTACTCACTCACTCACTCGCTTACTTACCTACTTACCTATAGGTAAGTAGGTAAGTAAGCGAGTGAGTGAGTGAGTAGGGCCTAAATAGGTAGGTAGGTAGGTAGGTAGGTAGGTAGGTAGGTAGGTAGGTAGGTAGGTAGGTAGGTAGGTAGGTAGGTAGGTAGGTAGGTAGGTAGGTAGGTAGGTAGGTAGGTAGGTAGGTAGGTAGGTAAGTACGTACGTACGTACGTACGTACGTAGGATGCAAGGAAGGGAGGGAGGAAGGGAGAGAGGGAGGGAAGAAGGGGAAGTAGGGCGAAAGAGACTAGGTAGGAAGGCAAGAGAAAATAATATTACCTTCTTTGTCTATTTTATGTTTTTCCTCTAGAACTGACAATGCATCTTCACTTATATCTGTTAATAAAAACAATTGAAAGAAGCATTGAAGACGACACTTACAGCATTTGAATTCTTAATAATTTTTTTCCAGTCTTACAATATATTTTAACTAAAAGTTAATATTTTCCCTAGCTGGCCATGCATGCACAATTACCTGAAGAACGGTCGTTCATACAAATTTCTCTTTGTGCAAAATCATAATCCACCAGCTGTTCTGGTTCGTTCACTTTAAGAAAAAAAAAAGACACTCGTTCACTTTAAGAAAAAAAAAAGACACAAATAGGGTACCTTGGTTTTCACTCAAGAAAATTTTTCTCAGGTCAGGAATAGAACAAGGACGTTTTCTTAGGGTGTTTTCCAATTTACAAGGTCAAACTGGTCAGTCCGGCCAGAACGGACTTGCTTTTAAGTAGGAACATTTTCTTAGTCTAACAACCCCAAGCCTCAAACGTATCGTACTCCATTTTACCAGACTGACCGGCCTAACTGTGTCAATGGAAAGCGCCGTTTTTGCGGATACTGATTGTTAAACCAGGTCCACTATGTCATGAGCTCGGTTGCACTTGACTATGTAGTGATGTTTCGTCAATCACGTGGTCAAGGCGTAAGATCATCGATCAGAAGCCTTATTCGTTGTAGGAACGCTCACGAACGTAAGCCGAATTGCGCTTTAGCGAATGTGATATAGTACGTCATCAAAAATCAATGCAAGCATTCCAAGTGTTGTTCAGCGCTTTATAAATATCGAAGACAAGAGTAGATGTTGAAGCACTTATAAAGACCTTTTCAAGGACGATAAGATTCATTTAGAAGGTAAGAAAACTTGTACATGAATATAGATTTCAAATATTTACGTTGAACGAAGATTTAACACAGGAAGGTATGGCAAATGGCTAATGGCTTAAACATTATGTAATTATTTTAGATTAAAAATAAAGAGACAGCTTATAATTTGGCTCAACTATTGATACTGTATATTGTGTTTTAAGAATTTTTATTTATTTCTAAGCATTGACGTAGTTTTCCTTGTTTCTAGGTGTGCATATATAAACTGTAAACTGTTATATATTTGCAAGTTCACTCAGTTCTCACAGAGTCAGCGCCGTGTTTGTCACTCTCTAATCAACAATTTCATCAGCCTCCATCTGTCAGTGGGTAGGCTGTGATGGTACTCATAAAATTTGCAAATCAAAGATCACATCAAACCCAAAACAAAGCCTCTGCTTTGCAGTAAACAATTGACTATTTAATAATAAGTAACTTGCTTTCAACAAATCAATAATGTACAATAAGTAACTTGCTTTCAACAAATCAATAATGTACAACAACTTCCAACTAGTTTAGCTGTTAAATGTGAAAATGAAGTGAGCCGTGCGGCTTGAGCAATATGTCAGATTTAAATGCCTGGTGTAAAATAGACGTGTTGTGTGTTTTGACGTAGTTTAGTTGATCTGAATAAGTAATTTCAGTCTGGGGACTCTGGGCTGGCATAAAGCTAGTCTAAAATTTTACTGCAGTTAGTGGGCTGAAAATTTGAGACTCGGAGCCTTGGCAGTTTTAAATAGGCTGCAGTTTCCCCTATCAAATTGCAGCGTTACCTTAAAGTGATTTGTTTGTAAATTCATGCTGAAATTTCAATCTATCTAATTTGCTCATTATTCCACTCAAAAGCACTCAGCTTGAATTATTCGATCAACTTCTTGCAGATCTTTCCAAACACATCTTACAATCACCATCATATGTTTACTTTACAATAATAAGTTGTACGTAGTATCTTCAGTACATTAATGTGTTTGCAACATACAATTTACATTGTTCAGTCATATTAGCCAAACACCAGTATCCGCATGTACGCAGCGCGTACCTATTTTTAGTCTTGTCAGCTTTCGGTCGGAAATAATGACTTAAAAATATAGAAAATTCTGATATTCGTACATATGTTCATTTAATATTTACGTCTTTGGAAAACACTTTATTTTCAGTTCAAAGTTGATACTTAGGGCCGTGAAACGTCAACACAATAACGCGGCCACAACAACTGTTTGACGTCACACGATGGACATTATTATAAATTTGTTTAGTCTCGATCCACCTTGTGACGTCACAGGTATTGTTACTCGTCTCCGTCCTTGCTGATATTTCGACTTAAGAAAGGCTACGGTTTAGTAAGTTTAAATATAATAATAAAGCACTTTCTAAACACGTAGAAACAAAGTGAGCATATGTAGCAATATTACCGACTTCTATATTTTTTAGATTATGAAATAAAGAAATTAGCGAAAATTTCATTTCATAAGCACTTTAAGGTCTTCGTTAAGGTTTGCAGGGACATTTCGGTAAGCGCTCTCAATTCGTCAAAATTTATGCTACAAAAATAAAAATAGATATCGTTAGAAAGCTATTAATTTGTAGAATACAATGTTGTCTTTGAGTTTGCGATAAACACAAACTAATAATAGTTGTAAATTTTTTAATGAAAAGCGGAGGGCTTCACTTGGGGCGACTCAAGTAAAAAAACGTTTTAATTTGTTCAAAATCTTTTCTTTTTTTTCACTTTAATTCCGAGATAAATTTCCAGCAAAACGGTGTCAACGTTTTTTGATATGTCGAGTTTTGCTGATTTTATTGATGACCAAAGTTGAAAATGCTGTTTTTCGACCAACATTCGGACAAAATAAGTCATAACATCGAAACTAGGCAATAAATAAACGTTTGCTGGAAATTTATCTCGGAATCGAACTGCAAACATTTTTTTTGAACAAAATGAAACGCTTTGTTCTTAAGTTGCCCTGAGTGAAGCCCTCTGGTTTTACTAGAAAATTTGCCAGTATTATTGGCTTGTGTTTATCGCAAAATCAAATACAACACTGTATTCTACAAATTAATAGCTGTCCAACGATATCTATTTTATTTTGTGGCATAAATTCTGACTGGCATAAATTGAGAGCGCTTTACCGAAATGACCCTGCAAACCTTAATGAAGACCTTACGACAAACATTTTGACCTCCTTCCTATTAAAATAGTGCCTTACATCATAGCCAATAAATATATAGTCTACAAATTCTTAGCCCGCATCGCAGCCGGACGTGTTTTGAAATTGAAACCCAATGAAGTCTGTCTGCGGACCAGTTCTGTGACCAATTCGTGTTCTGACTCCAAGCGCGTTTGATTAGTAATGTTCTTCGTTCCTATTGCTTCTTGAATGCAACTACGACAGCATCCTCGTTCCCAGGGCTTCCTCGGTACACTGGAAAATTGGAGGCTCTGGTCAGATGAAAACTGGATGTCCTAGATTCTAGGACATTGAGTCATTGAATATATCACATCGCCCTGGGTGAGGGCATGAACATAACATAACGAAACAAACGAGATACACTCAGCTATTTGAAGAAACGTTGCTTTACTGTGCCATCCGACGAAAATTCCATGAGTTGTCAACAAACCGTATTCTATGGCAAGCCCAACCTTCGTGCCATGCGCTCGTGGAAGAATTATGGTCGAGCAACGATTTTGAGCGGAGATGTTTGACTTTGAGCTCGGGGTGTCCTCGCTCCTGTCGGCCGTGTATTGATGACGTTTACACGCAAGATATTCGTTCTACGCATGCGTAGCTAATACGGGTCAGTCCGTATTTCGCGAGCCTCGACAGCCGCCATTTTCGATCGTGCGTTAGCTTAGAGTGCTACGTGACCTTGTACGGTCAGTGGACACAAAAAAAAACTTGCAAACATGCAAGGAGTCAGACAGAACACGAATTTCGTCAATAGTCCGCAGATGGACTTTATCGGGTTTCAAATTCAAAACATGTTCGGCTAACGCCTCGATCAACTCTTACACTCTTTTTGTGCTCTCCCAACCTCCCACGGGCATGCAAAAACCGTGAACCATTTCTTAAATACCAACCTGCACCAGGAGGACGAGGACAATTAATTCTAAAAAAATGATTGTTTCCCCAAAGTATGCGATCGCCGTGATGAAGTACCGTTTTGTCCGTCACCACAACACCATTACGACATGTTCTGAAAAGAAAAATGTGAGTAGATTTATAACAAAAAAACCCCAAAAAAACAAGCCTTAAAATACGTTTTGCAGAACCGCCAGACAAAATTTAGTAGTCTTTCAACTTTTACTTAAGCCCTGATCAAACGAGAACGCAAGTCATCGCAAGTTTTAGCTTGTGCTTGCTTGTGTCTCCTTTGACCGCCAGCTTGCGATGGCTTGCGGTGAATTGCGTTAGCTTGCGACTAATTTGATCTTGTTCAAATTCCATCGCAAGTTTTCTTCAACTTGTGAGAGCTTGCGAAACGTTTGAACACAAAACACAAGTCGACTACCATGAGAACTAGCGAAAAGGCGTGGGAACTAGCGGAAGTGCACGACTTGTGCCGACGTTTGACTGGTGGCATCGCAAGTCATCGTAAGCTAACTTGCGATGACTTGCGTTCTCGTTTGATTATGGCTTAATACCCGGTTCGCAGTAGGCTCGACTTCCAACCGTCTCCCGGGCCCCAGTATATATACCTCTCCCGAAAGAGACGGCTGGACGCGTGAGTCACAGAGCGTGTCTGTGACGTTTGGCATAAATTAACTGAGGATATCAACTAGATCCCAAGGATAGTGCAAAGTTTCTAGTAATAACAATTTTTGCCACGTGTACGGACAGAGCTGCCAGCCCCGCAACCTGCCAGCCCATTTTCTTGAGCAAAGCCCAAGTTAATTTAATACAAGTGAAAACTCAGACAAACAACCCAAAATAGAATCTCGAGGGATTCTTAAGAGTCATTTTCTCTTCAAGAACCCCAAAAAGATTATAAAAACCGAAAAACATGAATACTGACATCTTTTGTGCCCTTCACTATTGTTTTGTGGTCTGTTTAATAACATCAAGATATTTTTAAACTCCTCGAAATTTTTGCATAAAAAGCTTGGCACATCACAAGAATTCCGATACTAATACGTATCGTGTGACGTCCAGTCAATCCAGATCAAAATTGACTAAAATTTGTCAAGTGGATGTCAAGATAAGTAAGTTTTTGTTGCCTTCGCAAATTATTACGCCTGATGATTATGTTGCTAGCTTCACGTTATGTTAGCATAACAGATACATGTAGAACTAAACATTCATGTTTACTATATGGCCAGGGTTCTTCGTGCAGTTGCTTATTGAACGCCAAATCAAAATGCGAAGACAGTCTACGATCTCCAGTATACAGAATTTGTTACTGAGCTGAAAATATAACAGACACGAACCAACAACACTCTACAAACCGACTTCACAACATCGTCAACATGCCACGCCATATTAAAGTTAAATATAAAGCTTTTAATATTTATTCGCACCTTTGACCTTCCGCTAGGCAGACAGTAAATCCTTTCGCCCAGACCATATTTAATTAGCCATGCACTAAAGCCTAGAAATTCGTTGTTTCGAGAAGAAAAATCGATCACTCCTTTACGTTTTCTCCGCCATTTTCTCCGTATTCGCCAGTCGCAAACAAAACCACGCGTGCGCAGTGGTATTCTTATATATTCCGGGGGGAAACTTCTTTCATTCTTGGTATATTAAGATAAACAGGTCTTTCAAGAAATATCCATAGATAAGGCACAAACCTGTCTGTTATCGCTGTTTATAGGGCTTACGAGCTTTAAGCGACATAAATATTTGTCGTCTATGAAAGACTGATAGTAGTGTTTCATAGACTGGTTTTAGCCATTCAACTACGACAAGTATGTATGTCGTTAAACCTGGTAAGTTTACCCCCCGGAAAGTTTACACTATGTATCTATGTATCTATCGTGTGAATTTTCCCCACTCATCACAATACTGCAAAGTTTCTGTGAAACTTTGCACTAAAAACCATAGAAGCTGACTGAAATATAAGTGATTTCCCTGACGCTGCATTAGCCTGAATGACGAGAAAATCTTGGCTATTAACGAATTTCTCTAGAGCTTCCCATTGTAAGTCTTTTAGACAATGAATCTTAAACGTTTCTAAAATGCGATCACATGCCTCACTCATCAGCACTCTATTGATCGCCATTCTGAACTTACGGGGTAATTCATACAATATTCCCAATAATACGTGTCTGCTGAAAATGTGCAGGCACGTTTGTGATTGGCGCAAATCGACAATGGACTACGTTCACGCGAGTCCGGAGCGAGTTGAAAACAGCGCTAAAAAGTCACAAAACGCTCCGGATCGAAATTGTGTGAAAACGTCGCTCTAACCGGAGCGTTTTGAAAACAATTTCTAACCGGAGCGAGATGAAAACGAAACCTTGGCGGTGTCATATGAACAAAAGATCCGGCACTTTTTCGCTCCGCTTTAGTACCCAGTTCCTAAATTTTCAGCTCCTAACCAAACGGCTGGGGTCTTAAACGATGGAAAACTTTATTTGTCTTCTCGACTTCGGAAAGCTTCTGCTAAGAACTTGTGCTGCAGTTTGAACAATTATAACATTATTACAACAATGACTAGCCAGTGAAATAGGAGTAGATTAAGTCAATAAGGAGAGTTCCTAACAAAAAGACTAAAATTGTAAACCTAGAATGCATTATATACTTTGGTGAGATAATATTCTTTCAATTTCTCCTCGCTTGCATTTAGTTTTGACAAGATATGGCAATTTAAACAGTGCACAGCATTGAAATACTGGATGTACACCAGAAGGTTCCGGAGTCGTGTGAACACCTTCAAAGCGTCGTTAAAATATGACGGATTCACGTAAACGTAACCACATTTTACCGTATGTTTTCTATACCGGACTCGTGTGAAGGCAGTCTTAGAAGGAAGACTAATATATAGATAGACTAGACTAGGGAACGATATAGAATGAAATGGAATAGGATGAAATGAAATGAAATGAAATCAAATTAAATCAAATCAAATCAAATCAAATCAAATCAAATCAAATCAAATCAAATCAAATCAAATCAAATCAAATCAAATCAAATCAAATCAAATCAAACGAAGTGCAGTGGAGTGGTGTGGAGTGGAACAGAACAGAACAGAACAGAACAGAACAGAACAGAACAGAACAGAGCAGAGCAGAGCAGAGCAGAGCAGAGCAGAGCAGAGCAGAGCAGAGCAGAGCAGAGCAGAGCAGAGCAGAGCAGAGCAGAGCAGAGCAGAGCAGAGCAGAGCAGAGCAGAGCAGAGCAGAGCAGAGCAGAGCAGAGCAGAGCAGAGCAGAGCAGAGCAGAGCAGAGCAGAGCAGAGCAGAGCAGAGCAGAGCAGAGCAGAGCAGAGCAGAGCAGAGCAGAGCAGAGCAGAGCAGAGCAGAGCAGAGCAGATCAGAGCAGAGCAGAGCAGAGAAAAGCAGAGCAGAG
>OZ036005.1:13653967-13738967 GCA_964035015.1 Corallium rubrum
TTCTCCAGTAATTTTATAGCAGTAAGACAGAGAGAGGAGAGAAAACCTCTGGTAGGAAGCGGCACGAATTGAACCTCACTTTCATGGAATTCAGGCTATATTTCGCTACAAATCTCACAGGCTAATCTGATGCAGGTTTAACCGATCATATTTAACAATTAGTCACCGAAATCGAGGAGACTATCGGTGAATATTTACCGAGCCGCGAAGCGGCGAGGTAAATACACCGATAGTCACCGAGACTGAGGTGACTAATTGTTTTAGTATAATTTCAGAGGTTGATAAAAAACCAATAACGTTGAAACAAAAACTTTTAAAAACAACTGCTTTCATTTTAACAGTGGTGATTCTGTTTATTCACAGACGATGTTAGCAAGCCACAGTCTTTGTCAGTAAATAATTTCAAAAAAAGAGTAAACAACATCCTACTTTGGAATTGAACTTGTACATACATTCAAGTATATGCTAAAAAGACTTTTATTCTGGTGTTTTGGATCCTGTGTTACGGCTTTTTTGCACTTAATTCATGTTCTTCACTCATGACGAGTTTTTCGAAAACATCGCTACGACCAAAACCTAGCCAAAACATACAAAAAGATACGAAGAAATATAGAAAATATACTTCCTTACCTTTATAAAGTTTTGTTTTTACGATATTTGATATGTACAACATCTCAGTGATAAGTGTTTTCAGTAATGTTTCAGTATTATGCTCTTTTGTTTGTCTCAAAAACTACAGACCCCATTTTGAAAAAAAAAATATCAACACTTCAATGAATCGACAAATTCTAAAATGTCATACTTCAAAATGACAACTCCGAGGGGGAGACTGAAACGAGTAAAGTCAGTGCAGTGTTGAATAAGTACCAGTCTCTTTTCTAAAACTACTTTTGAAGAACAATTTCTTGTGATGTAATAGTCACCGCGCTAGGCGGTGACTATCACCTCAGATTCACCGCTGAGCGGACCAATCAGAAAGCTGGAAAGCCTCTTTTCCACTATGAAATTATACTAACACCCTATAGTAATAAGAAGTTTAGCGAATCGACACTCTGTTTGAGGGTTATCCAATCTGAACATGTACACAAATAGTGTAATAAAAGTAGCATGCTGTGCTGCGCAGGCAGGGTAGAAACAACAATCGAAATATAGTAACGTTAGATATACTCCGAAACAGAGAACGTAGGAGTCTAACGTTTCGAGCGAACGCCCTTCGTCAGAGAGAAACGTGACGAAGGGCCTTCGCTCGAAACGACTCCTACGTTCTCTGTTTCGGCAGTATATCTAACCTTACTATATTTCAATTGTTGAACATGTACACGTTCTGTTCAGCTAGAATTATATTAGAGCGGTTTGATCAATCATCGTACCGTTTCCTACAAGAGGTTTTCTCTCGTCTTACCGCTATAATTAAATTACGGGAGAGAAAACCTCTACTACCAGGGTAGACACTTTGTGTTTTTCTCATGAATTATTAACGAGTTTTTGAAAAACTGAGAAAACATTGCTGTTCATTTTTGAAGGCCCACGCTAAACGTCGCAGAATAAACGAATTTAATTCGAATTAACTTCGTCAGTAATAGTGAACCTGCACAATCCAACGAGGATTCCTATTGGTTGAGACGACAAATTATTATGATATTCGTCAATACTGGGGCGGGTGATAAGAACTTGTCATTCCAACTGGCTGGCTGAATCAGTCTTCTGGGACTGATTCAGACTTTAGTATTTTACTCTGGCTAAAGCCAGACGATTTTATATACTTGTCAAGGTGGTCAAGGGGAGAGCTACCAATGGGTTAATGAAGTTGACATAAATTGTGAAGCGATAGCTGTGGCATGTAAGAGAACATTTTCATAACACTATTGCTCAGGTGATTTCTGTGTATTATCCGTGTGACTCAGACGAATTTAATTGCTGAGACGAATTAAATTCAAGTGTCGAAATGAATCGAGTTAAACGTCGCAGTTTCGTCGAATAAAATTCAAGCAATTAAATTCGTCTATTGTGCGACGTTTAGTGCAGGCCTAAATGTTACCAAGACAGTATAAAGATGAGAGAGAGAGAATGTATAGTAATGGTCTAGTCCCATTCTAATTCCTCTTAAGTTATTTTTTAGATCTCGAGATAGCCAATGATCAAACGATACTCATAGCATGTGACACAAATCATGATTTTTGCGTGGCGGTTTACACGTTCCTAATTCGGGAAAACAAAATGGCGGGAAAAAGTCATAGGAGTGAAGTACGTTATGTCGAAGAAACGCATTACGAAAACTTACAGTGCAGTCAAGATTCCTCTTAAACGGAAAAGACTTTTATCTTTTCTAAAATCCTCGTGTAGTAATATAATTGGTCTTTTGTATAGGACACCTTATGTCATTTTGGACTGCTCGGCAGGTTGCGAGTAACGAGATGACGAATTTGGAGTACCAAGATGGCCGCCACGGAAACTTTGTATGTTTTCGTAGCACGAAAAGAGACGAAGAAGCCACATTAAACACGGAGCGACTGCATAAGTACTGGCTGAGGTACTCAGCCAATCCTGCCCAAACGCATCTGATTGGTCCACACAGCTAAAATTACTTCCGGCTTTGCCGAGGAACTTTGGCTAAGACTGAAGAGTAGAGCTTTTGTGAGACTTGTTTACTGTTTTTAAATTAACCTTGCCACTTCCCAAACGTCGGATTTGTCTTTTTCAAGTGTAACACATCATTTTGAGTAGAAAGACGGAAAAATTACGCTTTCAAACGTCGAAACAAAACTAAGGTGAGGAAAAACCGTACGAAAAAGACCAAGCGTCTCACCATTTTTCTTGTTGAATGCAGACGATGTCTGTTTTCTTTGCTTATTCATTCATATCTTCCGTCCTTGTAATTATAAGACCCTTTTATATACACCAAGAATGTTGATAATGAATATCTCCATGTAGATGTCTGAACATCATCTCACTTTTCAACGACGACAACTTTGCTTTTGCACGACCGACAGTACATGTTGTCTGGAAAGCCAGACAAATGACTACTAAAAAGTTCTCAATTTGTGATATATTGACTTGCAAAGTTCATATAATAAACTATTTATTGTCTTCGTTTAAATGGTCTGTTTTAGTTAAATATCAAAGTATTGTCTTTTAAGTGGAACTCTATTTAAAAAAACGGCGAAAGACAAAGCAGCTATAAACGTGACCTTCAAACATCGTTTGAAAGCAAGGTCATAATATAAGCTTATATATTTTACAAATTCATTGACCAAACAAATTTAATCACTTCAGAATTGTTTTTATCTAAGACACTTGGGCTTCTCTTTACAATTTACATGGGTAATTGAAAGGTAAAAAGATTATAAATAAAAGATAATTCTCAAAACTTCACCAGCTCACTGACTCGTTGTTGACTTGACTGTTGACATTTCAAACTGTCAGTGCGTAGCCGGGGGGGCGCTCCCTTTTATGCGCTCGCTCCGTGTTTAAGAAACTTCCTGCTATTGGTATCAAACAAAAAAAAACTCTAAAAGGTTTAGAAGCTTAGTTTGTATTTTTAAGGTTTAGAAGCTTTGTTTGTATTTTTAAGCAGTAAAACGTGTTATTTCGTAGTTTAGTATTCTGCCCGGTAATCGATAAACTTGCCTATATCACAAAACTCGTAAAAAACCCTAACGAAACCAGTCAAAAACTTCATTATAGTAATATAGAACTATTTAAACACCTTTGGTAGTAAAACATGTGTCTTTACTTGTATTTTCCTTCTGTTTTCCAGTCGCGCTGTAAATTGACATCTGACAATTGTTTTACGGCTTTTCCCACTCCCACGGTAAACTGTTATTACTCTTAAACCGCAAGGTACACTGGACCAGGCCTACCAATATGGCCGCCAGTGGATTCAAAATGTTTACTGAGAGATTAGTGGACTGGACCATTACTACACATTCCCTCTCTTACGTTTATACTTAATAAACGGTTGCCATTTGCCAACATACCTTTGCGTTTGGATCTTCGTTAACAATAGCATGATTGACAATCCTTTTCGCTCTGTCAGCGTATCTCAAAGTCGACATAGTCTCCTCGTAGTTGTCTGAAGCAGGACTAATGGTGGCTATCATCACAGTTTTACTATTTCCTCCCAAATTATCCTACAAAAATAGCGAAAAACGGTTGCAGACTAGAAAAAACGTATTTATTTATCAACACTTGCATCTTAGGCCCATTTCAAACGTGGCTCTTCTCATGCGCCGAACCTAATACAAGCATTAAGTGCGGAAAAAGAGCGACGTTTATGCCGGTTTTTAATAGTTTGAGGAATTAGGTTCGACGAATTAAGTTCGACGTTCGAATCGACGCCGCTCCAGAGCCGCTCCAACATGGAATCTATTTGTATTATGTTCGGCGCATGAACAGAGCCACGTTTGATACGGGCCTAACAGATACTAGAGAAACAACAATTGGACTCAAAGTCCCTTGCAAAGTTGTTCTCCTCGATCTAGGTAGAAATACAAATTTAATTACTTCTTCCCACAAGGGGCTTTACAAGAGAAATTTACATACTAAATTTCAAGTGGCAGAACCGACGGCATATTAAAGGCGCACTGGTAGCCGCCATACGGGGAGGTTAAGGCCGACCTTCCGATGCGAATACCAATACTGAACTTCTACGCTTCCGATTCGTTGTCATATTCGAAATCCGAATATGACAACGAATGCGAATATTTCGAATGCGAAAGCTGAAACTGTGAAACATGGCGAGAAATATAAACCTCGAAGACGTCTTACTAGGAAGAGTTTCTTCTCGCCCTAGAGCTAAGAAAATTAGAGCGGCTAGATCCCATATTCGATCTGCATCATCCCATCAAACTTACTTCCGAAATTCAGTCCACTTCGGAACTGTTGACTACCGAAATCTCCCATACGCCGTCGTTAAATGATCTACTGCGCATGATCAGAACCGTATTCAGTATTGGTACTCGCATCAGAAGTCGAACTCAACCTCGCTATTTATAACACACATGTCAGACCACGAATCACAGCTAAGACGTAAGTGTTGATTTTACGGAGGGAGGAAAACCGGAGAACCCGGCGAATAACTCTCGAAGCACAGGAGAGACCAACTAAACTGTACTCACATGAGTCGCAAGTTCGAGAACGGGGTTACTCCCAGACGGTCACCCATCCAAGTACTAACCCCGTCTAACCGGGCTTAACTTTGCGTGAGAAGCAGCGCCCTAACAACACACGCCACCCATGCTTCCTAAACACCGCTGCCAAACGTTTGCGCATGCGTGAATTCACTGAGCAAGCATTCCAAGAGAAGTGGGAACTAGCCGTGGCGACAACAACCAGACAGTGAAGACTAAGTAAGACTCGACTATTCATTTGTGATTTAAAAAAAGGGTAAAGAAAATTACGAAGGGGTAAATTCAGAATATGTCACAATATTGACAAGGAATTAAGCCATGCACAAATTACCTACCTTATTAGCATTTTGGTGCTATCTTATAATTTTAACTTTTGTGTCGGACTCTCGGACCAGTCCAAATATTTCAGTGTTTTCCCGCTCTTTTTCCGAGGACGAGCTCGGACGTCGCACATGCGCAAAACGTTTGGCAGCGGTGTTTGCTTCCTACAGGTGTTGATTTTATGCAGGAGGGGAAAACAGAGAACGCCGACAAAAACTCTCGAAGGAGCGATCAACTACAATAATTCTACTCACACTAGTCCCAAGCTCATGCCCGAGAACGAGCTAGGTTATTCCCAAGCGGGCACCCATCCAAGTACTAACCCCGTCCAATCGGGTTTAACTTTGGATCGTAGCGGCGAGGGGCAATTCGTCGCCACCCATGCTCCCGTGCTTCCCTACAGCTTTAAGCAACCTTTGTTTACGCAAACCCGAAGAGAAAAGCCCAGCTTGGTGGGCGACAGACCTGGCTCATGTAAACAGCCCCTAAATACACTACCTTCAAAAGCCAAGTGAGAACCGAGTCTCTGTACGGAACAAAAAATGATTTCTTTGCTTTCCCAGAGGCGGCCTAATAAGAACAGAAAACAGTAAAACTCAAGCAACAGTGTAAAGCTATCAAGAAGGCATACTGTATTTTACAGGTATAATACAGCTACCCATTTTCGTAATCTGTTGTTATTTTGACTGTAAATAATATTTTTAAAGCTTTTCCAGTTTTCCCGTATAAGCTGTCGCAAGTTGAGGTCTTCGTTAAAGTTTGCAGAGTCATTTCGGTAAAGCGCTCGTAAAATAAAATAGATATCCTTAGAAAGCTCTTAATTTGTAGAATACAAAGGGGATATTACACGGTGGAGAGAAGATATGGATTTTATGTTCGAGTGGCCACGAGAACATAAAATCCATATCTTTGAGCAAACGTGTAACGTTCTATTTATTATATGGACAATGAAATTATGTGGAAGTGATGTTGATAAACTTAAAACTTTTAGAAAATACAAATGAAAAATGCAACAGCTTCTTCGAATACGTCATTTTATGTGAAAAACTGAGTTAAGAGTTTCTGCCTCAAATTTACTCCATTCGAAACTTACGGCAAAAGGCGTAAATTTTGACTTCAAGACAAGTCAAGTCAAGTCAATTTATTTCGCCAACAAAATATATACAAAACAAACAGAAGAGAATATGATAATCGGCAAGGAAATCCAAAGAAGAAACCAACAGGCTTATAGGATTTGGGCTCCCTTTTTACATAAATTAGAGATTATTAATATACAATTTAGTATTATTACAATTATAATCACAATTATGGTTATAACCGTAATTATAATTGTAAATTTTCTTATAGATAAGAGGCATAAGCGGTGTGAAGGAAATGACATTAATTGTCAACATGAAAAACCGTTTGTTGGTAACCGGAAAAGCCTACTTTAGAAAAGAACTGTCGATATGTCACTCGCGAGCGTTACATACGAGAAATACGCCAATCGGTTCCCGGATGTAGTGAAATATGGATTCTACGAGTGCTTTAGTTGCTAGTAAAATACTCTTCTCCATATAATACAATGTTGTATTTGATTTTGCGATAAACACAAGCCAATAATAGTTGCGAATTTTTCAAGTAAAACCAGAGTGAATCACTCGGGGGCGACTTAAGAACAAAGCGTTTCATTTTGTTCAAAACAATTTTTCGCAGTTCGATTCCGAGATAAATTTCCAGCAAAACGGTGTCAGCGTTTTTCTATTTATTGCCTGGTTTCGATTTTATGACTTCTTTTGTCCGAATGTTGGTCGAAAAACAGCATTTTCAGTTTGGTCGTCAATAAATTCAGCAAAATCGGCATTTTTCTGGAAATTTATCTCGGAATTAAACTTCAAAAAAAATATTTTGAACAAAATAAAGCGCTTTTTACTTGAGTCGCCCCGAGTGAAGCCCTCTGGTTTTAATTTAAGTATTCACAACTATTATTGGTTTGTGTTTATCGCAAAATCAAAGACAACATTGTACTCTACAAATTAATAGCTTTCAAACGATATCTATTTTATCTTTGTGGCATAAATTCTAACGAATTGAGAATGACCTTGCGAACCTTAACGAAGATCCTTAATACTCAGGAAAACTCTGAGCTTCAGACGGGACTCGAACCCGTAACCTTCCGAATACTAGCCAGACGCTCTAACCAATGAGCCACTGGAACTCAGATGGCAGACCGAGGTTGACGTTGTTTACGATATTTATACCCGGAGACAAGTTGAACCGTACGTGTGTCACAAGTATACTTGTTGGACTACAAGTGGCTTTGTGTCAGTTATTTTCCAGTCAAATATTGTTAGTAACAAACAAACAAACAAACAAACAAACAAACAAACAAACAAACAAACAAACAAACAAACAAACCGAACCGAACCGAACCGAACCGAACCGAACCGAACCGAACCGAACCGAACCGAACCGAACCGAACCGAACCGAACCGAACCGAACCGAACCGAACCGAACCGAACCGAACCGAACCGACCGAACGAACGAACGAACGAACCGAACAACGAACAACGAACCGAACCGACGAACAGAAGAACGAACGAACGAACGAACGAACAACGAACGAACAGAACGAACGAACGAACGAACAACGAACGAACAACAAACAAACAAACAAACAAACAAACAAACAAACAAACAAACAAACAAACAAACAAACAAAAACAAGCAAGCAAGAAAACAAACAAACAAACAAACAAACAAACAAACAAACAAACAAACAAACAAACAAACAAACAAACAAGCAAACAAACAAGCAAGCAAGCAAGCAAGCAAGCAAGCAAGCAAGCAAGCAAGCAAGCAAGCAAGCAAGCAAGCAAGCAAGCAAGCAAGCAAGCAAGCAAGCAAGCAAGCAAGCAAGCAAGCAAGCAAGCAAGCAAGCAAGCAAGCAAGCAAGCAAGCAAGCAAGCAAGCAAGCAAGCAAGCAAGCAAGCAAGCAAGCAAGCAAGCAAGCAAGCAAGCAAGCAAGCAAGCAAGCAAGCAAGCAAGCAAGCAAGCAAGCAAGCAAGCAAGCAAGCAAGCAAGCAAGCAAGCAAGCAAGCAAGCAAGCAAGCAAGCAAGCAAGCAAGCAAGCAAGCAAGCAAGCAAGCAAGCAAGCAAGCAAGCAAGCAAGCAAGCAAGCAAGCAAGCAAGCAAGCAAGCAAGCAAGCAAGCAAGCAAGCAAGCAAGCAAGCAAGCAAGCAAACAAACAAACAAACAAACAAACAAACAAACAAACAAACAAACAAACAAACAAACAAACAAACAAACAAACAAACAAACAAACAAACAAACAAACAAACAAACAAACAAACAAACAAACAAACAAACAAACAAACAAACAAACAAACAAACAAACAAACAAACAAACAAACAAACAAACAAACAAACAAACAAACAAACAAACAAACAAACAAACAAACAGAGATGAAAACATATAGCCTCCTATCATAAACAACCTCCGTTCTGCGCACGGTCCGCCATCTTTGTTGAGTGAGCCGCACAAACAAGACATTCGTAGATATAATTACATGAACTACTCAGCTCGAGGGGGCACGCCAGACTGACCTGTGTTTCTTCTTCTTTGTTCGGAATTCCTTCATTTATACTCAGTCATTTTGAATGTGGTATATATCATTAGCGTATCGCAGGTGCGGATTACGGAGACGACGGAAACCCGAGGCCCGAGCGTTTACGAGGGCGGAGAAAGGAGGGAAGAAAAAAGGAGGTGAGTGAAACAACCGTCACGAGAAGGAGTATTGACCAATGGTGATGCGTTATTTGGGTTTTGAAATCTAGCTATGCTCGTAGCCCTTGATCTGTCAACAATCAATTAGGTTGTTCGCGCGAGGTAAGTTTGACAAACGTTTATAAGATTAAGTTGCCAGAAGTTATAACCCATGCCATGACCCAGCCGTCCCAGCGTTTCTGATATTCCTCAATTCCTGTCTAGTAAACACTATTAAAACATCATCGCTAGCCAGCAGCGAACCACTTGCACAGACAGAGTCAGAGAAATAAAATACTGTACGAATGCTGTATTTAAATTACATCGTCCAAACACGTCGTAAAATTGTAATATTATTTAATTTAATTTACTCACATATCAACTGAAATCCGCCTTCGATCAGACTCTACTGATAGTATTAGTTTGTTTATGTACTGCCGAAACATAGAACGTAGATGTCTCACGTTTCGAGCGATTGGAGCCAAGGCCCTTTAATATAAGGTCAAAATGTTAGACATTATGTTTTGTGTTTCGGCAGTACACCAACCTTGCTATATTTCGACTTGCATTTCAACACTGCCCTCGCAGCAGGCTGCTTTTATTTCACTATTTCATTTTGGATGGACAGTGACATCATTCATGTATATCGACCACAATTAGAAATGTTCCTAGCAACGGAAATGTTCCTAGCAACGGTCAACCAGCATCATCTTACAAAATCTCTGGCGTTTCACTCCCCTTCTATTTATCTTCCTTCCCACCGTTACTTAATTTTCGGAACGCTCTCGGGTTTCCTTCGGCCCCGTAACCCGCGCCTGCGATACGCTAACCGCATTACTCAAAATGGCCGAATAGAAATGAAGGATCTCCGTACAAAGAAGAAGAAACACAGGTCAGTCTGGCGTGCTGCCTTGCTCAGCTCAGTGTAAACCGTTTGGAGCAACATAGCAGACAACAGAGTGACTCGGCGAGAATATGTCTTCCGGTTTCTTATATTTCTTCTGAAAATGTTTTGTTTCGAGTACAAGTAAGGAAGAGGAAGCAGGAAAATCTTACAATCTTGAATGAGGTGTCAGTATTTTTTCCCGTAAAGGTGTAAACATTAGCTTCGTACAAGCGCAGAACGGAGTGTAAAGGCCTACTGTACCCACACGATACTATTGGCGAGTTTCAGGGTGTTGCGCGCCCATCATTTTTCAAAAAAACTGGCAAGCTCCACTCAAAGTAAACATACTGTTTAAAATAAACAAAACGTAGACACAGTTTCTGGATATAAAACATTGTTATTCTGCTGTTGTTGGCTCGCTAGCAAGTCTGTTTGCCATTGCTTACTTTGTGGGGAGCCCACCAAGAGCCCGCCAATTCCTTTCCAAAACGATGCGCACGCAACACCCTGAAACTCGCCTATTGACATGTACGTGATTCACCACCAATTGTGGAAACGACGTTTTTCGACATTCACCATCAAATCATGAACAAGAATCGTGTACGTGCACAAAATTGCATACGCCAGAATGACAATCGTATACGACAATCGTATCGTGTAGATAGCCCTTAATGTACCTGTAATATTTTTAAAGTGCCTATATCATGGTTGGGGATATTACATATTTAGGATATTCGAAACCTTCTGAGAAGACTTGTAATATATCTTCCTTTCCTAAAATTTCGTCTTCATGACTTTTTTGCCGTTAAAGTTGACGGAAGTGACGTCAAAAGAGGAATTCGTCTGTACAAAAAACACTTTACAGATTCCTCCTTTGACGTCACTTCCGTCAACTTTCACAGCAAAAAAGTCCATGAAGATGAAATTTTGGAAAAGGAGGATATATTACAAATCTTCTCAGAAGGTTCCAAATATCCTAAATATGTAAATTCCCCAACTATGATATACACACTTTAAAGCTACGATTGAAATAAGAAGGCTATACCTGATCGGCTAAAGCTGATATGACCAATCCCAATGTATGTAGTGATCTAAATAATATTCAATTTATAACCATCATAAGTTGCAGTTAATGAATGTATAAGTGTCTATAAAGGAAAAACTCCTTGGCATTTATTGTTTTAATGAACAGAGGAGCATGGCAGGAACGAGCCTGCGAACGCAGACGTCCCGCGGAAACTAGCGTCTGCGAACCCGAGCAAAGATTCCATTTCCGCGACGTATTACCTTTTGTCTCGAGTTATCCAATCAAATTTGAAAATATATGTAGCTAAAATTGCCCACGCGTGGACTCACGCTAAACGATACTTTCTGTCATTTCAGAAAGGAATTGTTTATTTGCCTTCACTCCTTTGTTTCCACGCGTTTGTGTGTTTATCCCGCACAAATCCCGCGCGTTAGTTCTCGGTTTTTAAGAGGTAAATTGTGATTGGACGGGTATTGCGTCACGGAAATCTCGGCTCGGGTTCGCAGACGTTAGTTTCCGCGTGAGGTAACGAGGGCGGGCCAGTGAACATCGATGTAAGTTAAAATCTGATACCTGGAACGCTAACGTCCAGTCATTCGTGGGGCAAAAGTGAGGCAAAACGTTCCAGGCCCTTGCGCGGTTTACAGGTAGAGTTCAGTCTCCCAAAAAAATGGTTTTTTACACGGCCGCCGGTCTTGAGCGAACCGCGAAGGCTCATCAAAAAGGTTTTAAAAATTATTTATTGAACCATTTTACCACGCTTTGCTAAACGTACATTTTAAATTTTGATTGGTTGTGCTATGCTGCCGAACTAATTATGCAGTAATTGTTTATTCGTTGCTATAGTAGTTATACAAAACGTACTGTTTGTGTTTGCTATAGTTTATAAAACGTACACGAAGTTTGTCATTCAAGAAATTAGACAAACTTTTCGTTATATAAATATACACCATATATTAGAGTTTCGTTACTCCAAAGAGGATACAAAAAATTCAACACAAACTTAATATAGAATATGCCGTTAGTACCAGTTTCATGTGTCGTTTTGTTTAAAAAGCATTCCACATTCGTACAGAAAACAACCACTAGCCATACGTAAACGTGGAAAATAAACACTCTAGTTGTCAGTTATTTCTTAAAATACCATAAGTTACAAAAGATCGTTTAACACAGTGGAACAAAAAATTAAAGGAGCAGAAATAAGAAAATGACATTAGATGTATATTATGAAATATCAAGTATCAATACGTCTTCAAACTCGTACAAGAATAGCTTTCTCACTCTTGTTCTCACCTTTTCAGCGGGCTGTTTTCATCCTAGCCAGCAAAAGGACGTCTGTTTTTTCAGTCTATTTTCATCCCTAGCTTA
This sequence comes from Corallium rubrum, assembly GCA_964035015.1. Classification (NCBI taxonomy): domain Eukaryota; kingdom Metazoa; phylum Cnidaria; class Anthozoa; order Scleralcyonacea; family Coralliidae; genus Corallium; species Corallium rubrum. The sequence continues at coordinate 13,666,445 of OZ036005.1, forward strand.
ATTTACTGTATAGTTTTGGACTGCTATACAGTAAATAAAACAACAATAGCACTGCACAACAATGGGAAACCATTAAATGCACGTTGAATCGGAAAAAATAATTAATAAATAATTTTTTCGAACCTTTTTCAGTTCGAGCTCAAGACGGGCGGCCGTGTAAACTGAAACATTTTGTGGGAGACTGAATCCTACCTGCAAACCGCGCAGGGGCCTGGGACTTTTTGCCTCACCTTTTGGTTTCGCGTTAGCGTTCCAGGTATCAGATTTTAACTTACACCGAGTTCACTGGGGCGGGAAAATACGTCTGGGTTCGCAGGTTATGCAGGAGCATTCACCAAACATTTCAAGAGAATTTGATGTATAGTCTTGCTATGGCTAATTAATTTGATAGATTGACTTGCTATGGCTAATAAGCTGATAGATTGACTAAGGGCATGTTTACATGGAGATCGATCCAAGATCGTTTTATTCGACTGTTCACACTGGGCTCGCTTTGCCTCAGACCGGTCTCGGATCGATCTCAAAGTGCAGTGTAAACAGGGCCCCTACAAACAAGTTGGGCCAAGTTCGTTGGCACGCCCAAACTTTCTTACAACCAAAACCCTTTTCTTGGAACGAGGATCCCAGGATCCACCACTATTTCCAGGTATATGATCATCATCATCCATCAATCATCTCATTAATCTGACCTTTCCCGTGGGTGGATTTTCCCTGTCTGACTTAGCCACACTGTTATTTTCAAGGAGTTATTTTAACTCCACCAGGAGAATTAAAATTACTCCCTCGGGGGTAGTAATTTTTTTGGAGTTATTGTAACTCCGAAAAGGAAGTTAAATTAACTCGCTGTTGGAGTAAAATTGTTTTTTACTCCCCCTGAAGAGTTATTTGTACTCCCCCCACAAACATATTAAAATTATGTCTTTATTCAGGGGTCATTTTTACTCTTGTTATTGGAAATGGGGAGTTAAACTAACTCCCTTTTTGGAGTAAAAAAATCAGAGTTGAAATAACTCTTGTTGAGGGTAGTTGAATGTCAATTCTGAATGGAGTTAAATGTACCCCTCTAATTGTATACCCTTAGAAAGGAGTAATAGTTTGAGTAGTTAACTGTCTGCAATATTTAATTCCAATGTACAGTATAATAAGATATAATGGTTCAAGAAGACCATTGATCTTGATCAAATGTAAAAACCAGTACCACTACCAACCAACAACTTCAACAAGTTCAAAACATTTTGTTTTGTACAAATTTTTATCAAACAAGTTAGACATATCCATTCTGCAAAATACTGTAACACAGCAGGTGTTCATTTAATTACCAATTTTCTTGAATGAAGTTAATGAATGCATTATCAGTTGGGCATTTCAATTTCATTTGGCAGGCAAACAAATTTTGACCTGGTTCTTAGCCCTATTTGCGTAATTTGATTAAGTGGCACATAACATGTGAAATCCTTGGAATAGGCAACCTTAATTTCATCAATTGAAGGTGTAACTACCTCATAACATTGAGAGTGTTCCTTTAATTGAATGGATGGGCAAAGAACTGTCTTATGGATTGAATGGATTGCTTTACAGTAAGTCTTCCTGTACATTAGCATTCACAATTTTACTCTATCAGGGGAATAAAAATAATGGAGTGAAATTTACTCCAAAAAACGAGTGATTCTGTACTTTTTTTTACTCCCTTTTTGGAGTTAAAATAACACCCACATTTCATTGTTCTAACAGGCCGGTTAAATCCGTTATTCAACTGATTAGCATGCAGACGAGTACGCATAGTATAGGAGGATAACCAGTTATCCCACTGTTTTGACTGCTTATGGCGTACTACTGAGTATCTTCCTTTCTAACTCATGTTTCTTTCTCGGTAAGTTAAATAAAAAAGAAAATGATTTCACTGCGAGAGAGTCATGAGATAAAATGGTTGTGGCTGTTAAGCTTCACTCACGATGTTAAATCCCATATCACACTCGTGACCATCAATTAACCCATACTTATTCGCCACACACGGCATGATGCGGTATTTTGACTGATTTTAATCGGAGAATATCAAACCAGTTTGATATTGTCCGATAAAAATCGGCCGATAAAGATAGCTCAATAATGACACCGCACACGTAACGACTTTAGTCAAAAGCCCAAAATTTAGTTGACCGCTGACTAAAATCGTAGTGTGTGCGCCAGGCTTAAGAGTTAAGTAAAGGTTTTACTAGGTAAGAGTTAATTACCGAGAACCGAGGCATTAAGCCACATCGGTCTTTACTGTATAGACGGACGGCCAACCTCGATAAAAGTGTCTCAAAAACACCGTTGATGGCATTTTTTGTTACAAGCAGGTAACCATGCCAGATAGTACCTAAATATAACACTTCGAAGAAAAGCCACAACAACGTAAGCTTGCTAAGAATCAGAAATTTATTTGATCTGGTAGATACACAGGTGTCTCATATTCGCAATTTACTTCGTTTTATTTTGGTAATTTGCCGATACCACCATGCATGTACGTAATGTTGAAGCTGAGCTTTGGTACTATGCAGTGTAGTGTTGCTCATGATATCTTCAGCACTTTAACTCACCGGCTCAACAGTGCTATTTTATGATACACGGATGGTAACCGGCCTAGTCATCTTGATTAATGTCTAAGCTAGATTTCTATGGTGGTTACCTGTTTGTAACAAGACGTTGGCTGCTTGTTGTGGCTGTTCTTCGAAGTGTTATATATAGGTGAATTTGCGCTATGTTTCTTGTTTGTTTATGATTGTGAGTTATGCGAATTAGGATAATCAGAACCTCAGCCACGCTGATTGGATAGCATTCTGAATTTAGCCAATCCAAATAAAACACAAACGTATTAGGCAGCACTTTACAGATATCCCATTCATCACATTCATCACATTGTACTTCCAAAAATCTCCAAATTTTAGAATATAAATCAATAATTACGACTGGTAACCCCCCTTACCTTCAAAGTATACACTATCCGATATGATTTATCATGTTTACCTTCTTGCAACAAAAAATGCCATCAAAAGTAATATTTTGAAGCCTTAGTATACTTCCCTGGGCTTTATACAGATAAAGACAGTGCATTTATAATGACAATTAAATTCAATTGAATTCAGTTTGTATGGGAGATAAAAACTTACGACTAACAAAGAAAAACGCGTGGAATTTGAACTAATGCATATTAATTTCATACTTGTTAATGTTGCTTCCTTCTCTCAGTCTGTCTCCCGTAGTTCCAGTCTTACTAGCTCGTTCACTGCCAGCAAGATCAACAAGACTTAATTTACTTGCCTTCTCACCAACAGTCTACATATTGAAATGGGAACAAACAAAAGAAACATTCAAAGAAGAATATGTCATAAACACTTTAGATAATTGGTTAATCAAAGTGGTTGTTCTGTCTGTTTGTCTGTCTGTGGTCATGTCATCGATCATAACAACGGTTATGTCTGTATGTGTCTGCCTGTCTGCGTCATGTCAACGGTCATGTCTGTCTGTTTGTCGGTCTGTCTGTCTGTGGTCATGTCAACGGTCATGTCAACGGTCATGTCTGTCTGTTGGTCTGTCTGTGGTCATGTCAACGGTCATGTCTGTCTGTTGGTCTGTCTGTGGTCATGTCAACAGTCATGTCTGTCTGTTGGTCTGCATGTGGTCATGCCAACGATCTTAAAACGGTCATGTCTGTCTGTTTGTCGGTCTGTAGTCATGTCAACGGCCATGTCTGTCTGAAGTCATGTCAACGATCATACAACGGTCATGTCTGTCTGTCTGTTTGTCATGTCAACGGCTATGTCTGTCTGAAGTCATGTCAACGATCATAACGACGGTCATGTCTGTCTGTTTGTCTGTCTGTAGTCATATCAACGGTCATGGCTGTCTGTAGTCATGTCAATGGTCATGTCTGTCTGTAGTCATGTCAACGGTCATATCTGTCTGTCTGTCTGCCTGTCTGTCTGTCTGTCTGTCTGCCTGCCTGCCTGCCTGCCTGCCTGCCTGCCTGCCTGCCTGCCTGCCTGTCTGTCTGTCTGTCTGTCTGTCTGTCTGTCTGTCTGTCTGTCTGTCTGTCTGTCTGTCTGTCTGTCTGTCTGTAGTCATGTGAACGGTCATGTCTGTCTGCTTGTCTGTCTGTAGTCATGGCTGTCTGTAGTGATGTCAACGGCCATGTCTGTCTGTCTGTCTGTCTGTCTGTCTGTCTGTCTGTCTGTCTGTCTGTCTGTCTGTCTGTCTGTCGGTCGGTCGGTCGGTCGGTCGGTCGGTCGGTCGGTCGGTCGGTCGGTCGGTCGGTCGGTCGGTCTGTCTGTCTGTCTGTCTGTCTGTCTGTCTGTCTGTCTGTCTGTCTGTCTGTCTGTCTGTCTGTCTGTCTGTCTGTCGCTTTGGCTACCAGTGTCTAGAAAACTTTAGACTAACACCCGTTGAAGTAGAGAACATGCGTACAATATTTTGCACAGTTCCCTATTTTGAAAAAACACTTCTTCTGGGACTGTCAAGTTTAGTAATGCAATACAATATGTACATTAAATTACCTCTGTCTCGTGATCATACTCAGCTTGGGTGAGAACAATATTAAACACAGCATGTGAACGACTGCTTTCAGAGTTCATATTAGTAGCTGCAACTGTACGGGACTTATTTCCTTCTATCATTAGTGCATCAATGTCCTAAATAAAATAAAATAAAAAATAGTAAAAAAATATTAGAAAAATACTACAATAAAAAACTTTCGAATGATTATTGTGGGACAGTGAACAATTCATTCGAAATCGTCATGTATGAATACTGTTGTCTAGATATTAATCCATATCTTTGGCGTCAAACGCAACGGGAGATATCACTATGACAATACGGTAATTCAACTCCATATTGCCATAGTGATATCAACTTAATTGAAAAAGTAGGACACTGTGGCCCAGAGTTAGATTACAACGTCTGCCATTTGATTTTAGTTTTGTGGCCAAGTTGTTCGCATTTGTGGTAGTAAAAGACGATATTTCGGAAGAACTAAAGTTGTAATTTACTATCTAATAGAAACCACGTCCAATAGCGCGCACAACTACGATAACAACGATGTCGAACGCAAATGTTGTTCCTTCGATTTGCCACGGCGCGCAAGCTAAATCTGCTCAAATACCCGATTCCCGGTCACAAGAAAACAATTCTCATCAACAAGCAAAACATATAATTGTTCTTCTAAATGTACTGCCTTCAATGATGGAAACGGGAACTTCCAACGCACAACAAAAAAGAAAACGTTCCTCTTTGTACCCGATGTGTCCTTCGTTAACTTCCATGGTGATATCTCCCGTTGCGTTTAACGCCAAAGATATGGATTGAAAAAAACTAGTCTGTTTCGAAATATCAAATAGCCTAAGTACTATCATTCGACCTTTAGCTCCCAACTTGACCTGCAGTTCAGATAGTAGAGCATCGGCCTAGTAAACCGAAGGTCACGGGTTCGAATCCCAGCCGGGCCAAGTAGAGTTTTCTCCACTTGTCTGGTATGGTTCGTCACTCGGGGCATTCATGGAGTTTGTTTACATTTCTTTGACGATTGCGGGTGAGTGAAATTTCATATCCACGTTTCTAGAGTATGTAACGGCAATTTGGTCTACTGGGGTCAAGATCTCAAGATGGGATTACGCTATATTTATAACCAGCAACGTTTTTAGTCAAGAGAGTAATATCTTTCATCTTAGATATGAATTTTACTTAAAATGCTGTACTCCTCTTGTGAGAGCAGTATTACAAAAGATATGTCAACTGCGTTCCAATATGATACCTGAAAGGAAGACACAACCAGTTTTGTTAAGCCATCCACATATGGACCAAGTATTTTATGTTCTCTGACTTTTAATGTCTGTTTACCACTAAATAAAAGAAATTTATGTCAAAAGAGAAAAATTATTGCCCACTTTCTACTGTAATGCGCAGTGCTATCTCTGACTGCACTGCACTGTACTGTACTGCACTGCACTGCACTGCACTGCACTGCACTGCTCTGCTCCGCTCCGCTCCGCTCCGCACTGCACTGCACTGGTCTACGCTGCGCTCTACAGTTCCACTCTACTGCACCCCTGTGTTTTGTCTGTCTGTCTGTCTGCCTGCATTTTACTCCACTCTATTCCATTCTAGTCCACTCTATTCGGTTTCACTCCACTCCACTCCACTCCACTCCACTCCACTTCACTCTACTCCATTCTATTCCACTCCATTCCATTCCATTTCATTCCATTCCATTCCACTCTATTCCACTCCATTCCACTCCATTCCACTCAATTCCACTCCATTTCACTCCATTCCACTCCACTCCACTCCATTCCATTCTATTCCACTCCACTCCACTCCACTTCACTCCACTCTACTCCACGCCATTCCATTCCGCTCCACTCTACTCCATTATATTCCACTCCATTTCATTTCATTTCACTCCACTCCACTCTATTCTATTCCACTCCATTCCATTTAATTTCACTCCCAGGCTTATCCACATCTCTCTTCTCCTTTCGTTTCCTTTCTACTCCACTCTCCTGTTTTTCTGAAATGATAGATAAACCATAACTCACCCTCTAGGATTTAATAAATCACGCACTTTTTCATTGTAAATCTCAATATATGATACCTCCACTTTAAATGAGAAATTTTCATTGTTATTCTACAAATGAAAAACAAAAGCGAACTGATTTATCAAAAGCAAGCTTATCTTATCAACAGCTGTGACATTGAAATATGTTTTTATAAGGCAAAAGCAAAGACCAGTAACAATAACGATAAATGACTTATAATTATGATACTTACACTTGATATTCTGTCAAAAAGTTCATTACAAATCCTTGGAATAATACCAGTTTGAGACGATGTTCCCATCATTGTATACGATTTCCCTGAACCTGTATTCATTCATACACCATTGTAAGTGAAAAATCCATTGGCATTTTATATGTTGTAGTAAACAGGAGAACGTGGCAGGAGCACTCACTAAAAATGTCAAGGGAGTCCGTCGAATAGTCTTCAAGCTAGGAATTCTCAAATTTTTATACCATGGCTAGTTTATTTCTGGAGAAATTTGAGCTCTTGTTAAATTGCCTTATGAACAATTGATTTTAGCATCACTGATCTATCTGCATGATGCGCAATAAGGCATTGTTACAGAGAAGTTCAAATTTCTTTAAAAACGAACTAGCTATGACAGTTCACATACAACAAGAGAGCTATGCGCCAGATTCTCTTGACATTTTCGGTAAATGCTCCTGTCATGCTCTTCTTTTCGTTAAAACAAAATGTGCTAAGTTTTTTACTTCATAGACACTTTTTAATAACAGGCAAGCCATGATTCCTTTCTGCCTTGCATCTGTCGGCGCTCCCTTCCATTCTTCCTTTCTCCCTCTTTTCTCTGTCTTATTAACTCTCTATCCTTACGCCTTTCTCCACCTATTCCTGTCCCATTTATACACTCGCCCCTTGTTTCACTCACTAACTCATTCCCTCCCAACCACCTTACCATCCGTCCAACACTTACTTCACCTCCATCTCATCCCTCCTCCTTCCACCCTCCAACACTTCCTTCATCTTCCTCTCAATCCTCCTCCTTCCACCGTTCAAGGTCCAACACTTCCTTCATCTCCCTCTCACTCCTCCTCCCTCCACCCACCAACCCTTCCTTTATCTCCCTCTCACTAATCCTCCCTCCAACACTTCCTTCATCTCCCTCTCACCCCTCCACCCTCCAACACTTCCTTCATCTCCCTCTCACACGTCCTCCCTCCACCCTCCAACACTTCCTTCATCTCCCTCTCACCCCTCCACCCTCTAACACTTCCTTCATCTCCCTCTCACACGTCCTCCCTCCACCCTCCAACAATTCCTTCATCTCCCTCTCACACGTCCTCCCTCCACCCTCTAACACTTCCTTCATCTCCCTCTCACACGTCCTCCCTCCACCCTCCAACAATTCCTTCATCTCCCTCTCACTCCTCCTCCCTCCAACACTTCCTTCATCTCCCTCCCACTCTTCCTCCATCCACCACTTCCTTCATCTCCCTCACTCCTCCTCTCTCCACCCTCCAACACTTTCTTTATCTCCCTCTCACTCCTCCTCCTTCCACCCTCCAACACTTCCTTCCACCCTCCAACACTTCCTTTGATCTCCCTCTCACTCCTCCTCCTTCCAGCACTTCCTTTATCTCCCTCTCACTTCTCATCCCTCCCTCCCTCCACCAGCCAACACTTCCTTCATCTCCTTCTCACCCCTCATCCCTCCCTCCCTCCCTCCACCCGCCAACACTTCCTTCATCTCCCTCCCACACCTCATCCCTCCCTCCACCCACCAAAACTTCCTTCATCTCCCTCTCACTCCTCCTCCCTCTACCCCCTCATTCATTACGTACCTCACTCCATTACTCACTCTCTCCCTCACTCATTCATTCCATCACTCACTCACGCACTCACGCACGCACGCACTCACTCACTCACTCACTCACTCACTCACTCACTCACTCACTCACTCACTCACTCACTCACTCACTCACTCACTCACTCACTCACTCACTCACTCACTCACTCACTCACTCACTCACTCACTCACTCACTCACTCACTCACTCACTCACTCACTCACTCACTCACTCACTCACTCACTCACTCACTCACCCTCTCTCTTATGCCATAACTCTCGCACTCTATTCAAATCCTTATATGTGGTCATCAAAATATAATAATTTAACCTCTCACCTGTTTGCCCATAAGCGAATATACAGGCATTATATCCATTAAATGCATTAGTCAACACATCACTTCCCAAGCATCTGAAGACCTTTTCTTGACCTATATTTTTCCATGTTTAAATGATTACAATCATCATTTGCTATTTTTACGTCTCAAAAAATGAGATTTAATTTAATAGCTTAATTTCCTATAGCAAGTCATAACATAACGTAAGGTTTCACAACGTAACGTAAGGTCCCACAGTCCTACAATGTAAGATAAGATCTCACAGTGCAACGTATAAGGTCTCATATTGTAACATAACCGGGCCGTATCCAGGTGGTTTGAGACGCCGGTACACCCGTTTGGGCGCCCAAACTAGGTGCCCAAAAAATATAAACTATGTACTACAATCTGAGGGTTTTTTCAAAAACTGTACAAGAATTTAAAAATCACCTCTCAGAATGTTAAAAATCACATCTCAGAATCTTAAAAATCACATATTAATTATTAATTATTAGAATGCAGGAAATGGCATCTCCGAGACTCTGAATTTCAAATTTTCCAGGGGGCATGCCCCCCGGACCCCCTAGAGGGTTCTCGCGCCTTCAGCGCCCGAATATCGTCACTGACCGATGTGCCCAAACAATCTCTGGATACGGCACTGCGTAAGGTCTCACAATATGACGTATGGTCTCACAATGTAACGTAAGATCTCACAACGTAACGTACGTTATGAGGCCTTACGTTACATTGTGAGAACGTAAGGTCTCACAACGTAACGTCTCACAATGAAACGCAAGGTCTCACAACGTAACTTAAGGTCTCATAACATAACGTAACGTAAGGTCTCACAACGTAATGTAAGGTCTCAAAATGTAACGTAAGGTCTCAAAATGTAACGTAAGGTCTCAAAATGTAACGTAAAGTCTCACAACGTAACATAAGGTCTCATAATGCAACGTAAGGTCTCAAAATGCAACGTAAGATCTCACAACGTATAGAGTTAGAAGAGTGCAGTTAGATTCATTCATTCATTCATTCATTCATTCATTCATTCATTCATTCATTCATTCATTCATTCATTCATTCATTCATTCATTCATTCATTCATTCATTCAAAAATTTGGCCTAGACAAAACAAACTAAAACCCAAGGATAGTGCAAAGTTTCTAGTCAAAGATAATAACTATTTTTGCCACGTGTACGGACAGAGCTGCCAGCCCCGCAACCTGCCAGCCCATTTTCTTGAGCAATTAAAGCCCAAGTTAATTTAATACAAGCCAAAACTCAGAAAAAACAACACAAAATAGAATCTCGAGGGATTCTTAAAGAGTCATTTTCTCTTGTCAAGAACGCAAAAAAAATTATAAACTGCATGCGACAAACATGAATACTGACGTCTTTTGTGCCCTTCGCTATTGTTTTCCGGTCTGTTTAATAATATCAAGTTCATTTTGAACTCCTCGCAATTTTTGGATAAAAAGCTTTGCGCATCACAAGAATTCCGATACTAATACGTATCGTGTGACGTCCAGTCAATCCAGATCAAACTTGACTAAAATTTGCCAAGTGGATGTAAAATTACGATCGTCTGATTATTATGTTGCTAGCGTCACGTTATGTAGCCTTGCGAATCGTCTACCCAATCACGTGCTAAGTTCACGCAGGTAAAGATACATGTGGGACTTATACATTCATGTTTACTATATGGCCAGGGTTCTTCGTACAGTTAAGAAATGGCTCATGGTTTAGCGTGCTCCATCGGGTTATGGATGCACGCGGGAAACTGGGAGAGCACGAAAAAAACAACTCTAGATTTTTGAGTGCTCTCCAAATTTCCCAAGTGCATCCATAACTCGATGGAGCACACTAAACCATGAGCCATTTCTTTTATAACATAGCATTAAATCCTTTCACAAGCCGGCGAATCGTTTTGGTTGTTGTGTTTTTCTACTTTTGTAGCCAAGTCTTTTTTGTTCACTAAAATACAACCAAAAGGACAGTTTAAACTCGGTTACCCAAACCCAGTTTATGTCTTCTGGGTCGTTGTTCTTTATTACTCAATAAAATTAAATGACTCGGTATTTTGATAATATAAAAGGCCATAAAAAGTCAATTTAAAACTCCGTTTTGTTTTGAAATTTTTTCCCGCGCTTTTTTGCCGTGCTCCATCGAGTTATGGAGCACGCACGACAGCCAATCAAAAACGTTGCTATATCAAAGCTATGTTATAATTGCTTATTGAACGCCAAATCAAAATGCGAAGACGGTCTACAATCTCCAGTATACAGAATTTGTTACTGAGCTGACGTGCAAAACTGCTCGAGCGCCACTCGTGTAAAATATAACAGACACGAACCAACAACACTCTACAAACCGACTTCACAACATCAACATGCCAGACCAATAAGACCATATTAAAGTTAAATATAAAGCTTTTAATATTTATTCGCACCTTCCGCTAGGCAGACAATAAATCCTTTCGACCAGACCATATTTAATTAGCCATGCAGTTAAGCCTAGAAATTCGTCGTTTCGAGAAGAAAATTGAACACTCCTCTGCGTTTCTCTGCCCTTGTTGCATTCGCCAGTCGCAAACAAAACCACGCGTGCGCAGTGGTATTCTAATATATTCCGGGGGGACTTCTTTCATTCTTGGATCCTTTGATGAGGTACAAACCTGTCTGTTATCGCTCTTTAGGGCTTACGATAGACAACAAATATTTGTCGCTTAAAGCTGAAAGACTGATACTAGTGTTTCACATTTCACGGTAAGTTTTCCCCCTGGAAAGTTTACACTATCTATCTATGTTTCTATGTATGTATTCTATGTAAGTTTCTGAGAAACTTTGCACTAAAAATGGCCTACGATACAAACATTAGAAAAATTCATAACAGAAAAAAAAGAAAAAGAAATAGAAGATTGAAAAAAATGAAAGAAAAAACAGAAGAAAAAAAATGGCAAAGGAGTACTCACTTGCAAATTTTTTGTCATTTTCATCGATTGACCAAAAGCAATGATCAAATGCGAATGTCTAGAGGTAAAATAAAAGTTAAGATGCAACATATTTAATAAGCCAAAGAATGTTCTAATAACTGGGAAATACTAAGCTAGTTTAAGGTGGCTCCCTAGAGTTTTAGTTTTTTCATGGCTTGTTACGTTCAGTCATAGTCTATGGTACGTTCTTGCTGTCTTTAAAATAACTATTACATACTTATTCTGTATACTGAACTGCAGAAGAACCACACTTATGAAGTATTTGTTGAATATAGTCCTAATATCTGCTGTTACCATGGTAATAATGGCGTTTGAAATTTGTCATATTTACACGGTTTTCGTCTATTTAGACGCATATCTCCAGTTTTCTTCGGTCAAAATTCCCAAAAATTGTCATCTGATCAGATTTTTCCACATAGAACACTACAGGAAAATATTAGCCAGTTGTCAAAACAGATTTTTCGCTATAAACTTAATGGATTAAAAAAAGTTCTGTCTTATGGAATTTTTTAAAACTAAGTATGTTTTTAAGGCTTTCCTATTTCTTTATGCACAAAATTTTAAATAATTTTACCGAAGCAAATATGTGATACTTGGGCATTTGTAACGCTAGGACGGCTGCTGACGCGACAGAATATCAACTCGACATGACGATTGCTACTGTATTTACGCATGTGCCGACGCCATACTCGTCACCAGTCCTTTCTTAAAATTACCGTAGGGAGCCACCTTAAAGGCAGTATTTTTGTAGATACACAAACCTTGGTGTTTTCTTTTCTGCAAGATTTTCAAATTTTGATGTTCATCAAGTTTTCACATAAAACAAATTAAAAATATAACTTAGAACAGGTACACAACATAATTATTTCATTACCTCTGCTGAGAGGTTATGTCTTTACCTTTGAATGTCTGTCTGTCTGTCTGTCGTGCCTGTCATGTCTGTCTGTCTGTCTGTCGTCTGTCTGTCGTCTGTCTGTCTGTCTGCTAGGCTCGATTTCCAGCCCTATCTCGGGCCCCTACTGCTGGGTGCAAGTTTAGAGTAAACAAGACACCTGGGTCAGGTGTTCAATCAGGCTACTGGAAAGTGCAGAGGTCTCTATAACGCATGAGCAAAGAGGTGGGAGTGGGCTGAGGAAGATTGGAGACTGAATGTGCATGGTGCAACACCGCTACCAAACGTTTGCGCATGCGTGAATTTGCTGAGTAAACATTGCAAGAGAAGTGGGAACTAGCTGTGGCGACAACAACCAGACAGTGAAGACTAAGTAAGACTCGACTATTCATTAATTTTGTGTTTTAAAAAAGGGTAAAGAAAATTACCAAGGGGTAAATTCAGAATATGTTACAATATTGACAAGGAAGCCATGCACAAATTACCTACCTTATCTTTTTCGTAGTATGCTTATAATTTTAACTTTTGTGTCGGACTCTCGGACCAGTCCAAATATTTCAGTGTTTTCCCCGGACGTCGCGCATGCGCAAAACGTTTGGCAAAGGTGTCGCATGGTGCAGGACTATCCTGAATTTAAAGTGTCTAGAATTCAGGATTATCCTGAAGCCTAGGAGACTTATCTGTCCCACATGCGGGATGTTAAACTAAAAAGCATATAACAAAAAAACAGTAGGGGTGTTGTAGTCCGGGTCTGAGAGGTGGAACTTTCTCCTTGGTGGGTTGTGGTTAGATTTAGGGTCAGGTTTAGAGGTGAGGGTCAGGGTTGGGTTTCAGTTTCTTTAATATTCAGGATTATCTGGAATTCTAGACCATTTCACAATTCAGGATAATCAGATATAAGTGATTAAGGTTAGACTTAGAAGCAAGCCATTACTGAGTAAGCAGTATATTACCTAGACAACCAACAACAAGTGAACGTACCAAGGAACTATTAAAATGCACACACTCGATGAAATTATATAAGCTACTGAAGCAATATTATAATTATCCGCAGGATGTGGTTATACCAGTAAGTAAAAGGTGAACTTGATTGATCTACTGTACTATCCTGAATAACAGTAGTGCTTCAATTGTGTATTACATGCTTTAGGCCAAAAAAAAAGTATTCTGTTTCTGGTCAGGGCACATGCCCAAAATCGACACGGTGACGCGGGTTTGGGTTTTTTTTTGCTTTTTTTGCCCCCAAGGCAAACCTTGATTGAACAGACATCTGAAACACGTTGAGTATTCTTACTTGTCACGCGGTATACTGAACATGTAGAATGAACACATGATTGAAATATGAAACCTTTAATCAGTGCCCGCAAACATACCAGCGGTCTTTATAGGAAACAGTGGTTGAGAATAGACCGATCCGATCAAATATTTAATATCCGCTGGTGTCATTTGTAGTCAATTAATATTAAAAATGTTAAAAAAAAGTATCGACGCGCAAGAAAGAAGATGACGCGCGCACTGACCAGAAACAGAAGATTTTTCTTTTGCCTTATTGCATTATTAAAGAAATACCAAATGGTTTTCCATGTTTCGATAATCTGATCCAAACACGCGGGAAATTGCGAGCCTGGAGAAAAGCGTAACAAAGCACGGGCCGTAGGCGAGTGTTTTTAGCTTTTCGAAAGTCGAACAATTTCCCGCGTGTTTGGATCAGTCTCCCCAAACACGGAAAAAATATTTGGTATTTCTTTTATAAAATAATCACAAGTGAATATGATATACTGTCCGACATTTTCAAAAAATCGTTTTGGCGGGAATTTTCTGTGTTTGGATACTCTGATCCAAACACGGCAATTGACCAATCAGGGCTCGCGTAATATACATGTTATTTTATAATATAAGATAATACCATGATTTACTAAGTAAGCAGTATATTTACCTAGACGATCGACAACAAGCAAACATACCAAGGAACTATTTAAAATGCACACACTCAATGAGATTATATTAAAGCTAGTAAAGCAGTTGAATCGCATCGAGTCTATTTGGCATAACTTTATTAACACAACTTTTACAATACATATTAAATCCAGGCAAATTGCAAATACTAAAATTACCTCAATACATTTAAAGTTTTCCCATTTAGCGTAAACTTCAGCACGAAAATGAATGTCAACACAGCATATTAACCTGTCCTTTGCAGGTTGTCAATTCTGTTTTCAACATTGAACATGTCTCGCTCATCTTGAAGATAGTTTCCAATAGTCAGCAGGTTATCGGATTGTGAGCATGAGTAATACTTTTCAGTATTAAAATTAAATAAATCATATAAATCGTTTAAAATCAGTTTGTCTTGATGGAGATGGCGGAATATTTTATAAACCCAGATCGAAATATAATAGTTAAATGTGCCCTGACTTGAGCCTGCACTTTCTGATTTGAGATGTCTGCGGAGTAGGCCAAGAGCGTGACACAGACGAGGAAAAAACCCGAGCCGAAACCTAGACTCAGCCTACCACAGTAGCCCGAGTAATGAGAATTAAGCTTGTTTGAGAGTGGCAGAAACAATATGAAGACAAAATGTGACGATTGAATACTAGTCTGTGTCTGGTACCATACACTGTTCCTATTTAATTTGAGGAATTCAACTTATACTCAGGGTATTGGAAAAATTATGATTTTCTGGTCCAAAAAATAGCGGTGGCTCACGATCGGAAATCGCATAGAAAATCGGCCACTTTCATGGGGCAGTTTGCAGTCCACGTGCGTGCTGGCTCAAGTGAGGTCAGAGGACATTTGAAACTGATGAATTTGAGAAGGGTAATGGATTCGTACATCGTGAAAATTCCATCGGTTGTCAACAAACCGTATTCTATGGCAAGCCCAACCATCGTGCTATGCGCTCGTGGAAGAATTATGGTCGAGCGACGATTTTGAGCGGAGAGCCGTGTATTGATGACGTTTACATGCAAGATATTCGTTCTACGCATGCGTAGCTAATACGGGTCAGCCCCACTGATGGTCAGCCCATATTTTGTGAGCCTCGACAGCTGCCATTTCCGATCGTGTTACACAACATCAACTTTATCTACACCACGAAATCAGGCCTCTCTGGGAAAGGCACTCAATTGCACTCTCGCTCATAGAACAGAACAGTCTCAAAAACAGCCATGCAGCACGCTCAGAAAATCAAGTGTCTTTTATCAAATATCTTACAATGTTTTTACAATATCTAATAGTTTTAAATACACTGTGGAAACTATTGACTGAAAACACTATAAAGCTTGGATGTTTTCACAATAAATTTTGTGGTGTTTTGTTTGATCTCAGTACAACAAAAATGGCACCGGCCACTGGATTTATTTGTGGGCAGTCTTAACCATAACTTTCCCAGGTGCTCGTTTTAGAGCTCCTTACCACTTTTGCAAGCTCTTTTTGTCAAGCTTCTGTTGTTTCTTTCCAGAGAGGCCTGTGCAAAATATGGTATTGATTTCCTTTTTCTTATTTATAAACGGTAGTAACATAAAGTCATTCACCATCAGGCAATTAAATGTGGGAGTGGGAGTCAATATCACCAAGTGGCAAGCTCTATACATAACTGGAGTGATATCTGCTGTTCATTCACCGGGCAAAGATTGAAGTCAAACATGGTGGCCATGTAATGCATGAGTCAATATTAACCGCCACCCACCCCACCCTGGGGAAAGGTGGGGACAGCAGGGGTAATAGCAGGGGATTTGAGGCTCTGGGGCATTTGCAGGAGGAGAAATAATAGCTTTATTGGCATGATCTATTTACAGACATTGCTAAAGCTTATAGTATTAAATTACAAAGGTAACATTTAGCCTGCGTGCAGACCCCACCCGAACCCAAAACTAAATATCAAATTAATTTTAAATTCAGGTGGAGTCTGCACGCAGGCTAGATATCATTAAACTAACAAGTTACATAGACAGTACTAACTAAATATTAAACTACTGATACAAGAATATATGATTTACTCAGTATAGCATTCCGAGTTTCAAGACAATTTTCTCTTCGCATGAAGCATAGATATATGAATGTGGATAGTGACAAAACAGTCTCACATTCCTCTGACTTCATGGCATTAGAAAGTATTGTTTGTTTTCATTTGTGTTAAAGGTAGATATATTTTGGGGAGTATTTACGAATTCGTCTCCCAAATCTGAGTATGCTTCACATGACATAGCAAAGTGAAATTCATCTTCTATTTCACCTGCCTGACAAAGATTGCAAACTCGTTCTTCACGTGGGATTTTTTGATCATTCAAAGGAGTTTGATCATTCAGGGATCCCGGGGGGTAGGGGCTTCATATAGTATCTGCAGTCTTCATGGTCAGCAGCTATACACAAGAAAGCTTAAAAGAAGCCACGAGGAAGCATCACATATTTTCATCCTTTTGGATCGCTTTGGCCATTTGGCAGTTTGAAATTATATTTTCTCAAGTATAAAGTTGTCTTTTACGTATCTATTTATATATAGTCTATCACAACTTAAACGGTCGGGCCTGGGGTCTACTGAGCTTATTCACTTTTATCTTGCCTGTATTCGTCCTATTACCGAATATGTATGTCCTGTTTTTCATGACAGCATCCCGGCCTATCTCTCTTATGACCTCGAGAGAGTTCAAAAGCGTGCCATGAAGATAATTTTTCCTTTCCGCTCATACGATGAAGCGTTACGCGAGGCTTGTCTTGTTAAACTATCCAACAGGCGCCAAACCCTTGTGGATAGTTTGTTCACGGAAATTGTCGAAAACAATCAGAACAAACTTCACTGCTTGCTTCCAGCACGAAACCAACGAATTGGTGTGAATTTGGGTGGTAGCAAAAAACAAATTCCCACCTTTGGGCCTGAAGAACTACACGCTCTTCAGGCCCAAAAGGGTTGCAGGCTCTGGGAACAAGATTGCCACAAAGATATCACTCCAGTTATATTTAACAATTAGACAATGAGCCCGAGTTTTCTATGAGCGAATAGTCATTGAGGCGAAGCCGAGTTGACTATCGCTCATAGAAAACGAGGGTGAGTTGTCTAATTGTTTTAGTATAAATTTACCAGCAAAAGTTAAATAAATTCTTGACCATAACATATTCTTTGAGGCTCGTTTAATACATTTTTTAACTGCCAACAACAAACGTTCAACTGTCATTTTGGACATCTCCTTGGCCCGTACTGAAAAGCAAAGTTTTCTTGCATAACTTAGCATGGATTTTCATGTACAATATTGAAACAATATCCACTCATTTGATTTGTAAAAGTGACAAAAAGTTGAAAGAAACATTGAATTTAGCATATAGTTTACATCACAAAATCTTGTTAACAGCAAGCGTAATTTTGAAATGTGTTTTGTTTGCAGTTATTTCGTTTTAAATGAACACAGATAAACAATTTAACACTCTTACCATTAATAATTTCCATTCTAACCATTTTGTAGCCACTTTTGTTTTCTGTAGAACGTATTACTTCGCCTAAATGTTCAATTTCTTCTTTCATTTGCCCACTCCATTATAATTTCAGTGCCATTGTTGCTTAACAGAACAACCGCTGGCTCTAATGATCATTGTTCGTGCTATACTACGCATTTTGTCAGTGGTCATTTTTTTTAAAAGAATGACTTTCATTGGTTTATCCCAGAGGTTTATATCACCAATTATAAACTCCTGCAATAGCCAATGAAATTCAAGTATTTGCATCATAAACTTGTAAATTTATACTAAATATATATAGAGAGAGAGCGATATCACCCAGCCAAAATATTTATTTTAACCAACCACTCCCCCCCCCCCCTACTCACAGAAATTCTTCCTCAAATGCAAGTGTTGACAAGCAACTCAATCTTTGAGCTTTTTCTTCCAAAATCTAAGTGAGTACAACCACAAATTTTGACTGTCCATTTTAGGGTTTATAACCCCAATTATAAATCCACACTATTAAATTATTCAAACGAAGCACATGACACACTATCAAATAATCAAACGTTGACAAAAAGACTTTTATATATTTTATCGATGGCCACTTAAGCTTTGAAATCTAATATAATAATATAAATCATCATTTCGCCTATCCTAGTCACTACAAAGAACCGAAATTATTTTAAAGTGTTTATTTATTGTAAAGACCGACTATTTACCTCAAAAACTCTTGTGATTTCTAAAAGCGTTGACGTGTTTCGGATGGGAAGATTGTCGAGAACATGTCATCACAAAACGCAATCAGCCATCGAATTTTAATAAAATTATAAACCACTACGTAGAAACATTTTAAACATATTTTGGCTCGAACGAAAAAGCAAGTTGTTTTAATCTTCTGATCAAAGCGAATTAAAAACGGAGGAGCCGTACGTATAACATGTCAAAAAGGCAAATAGATTTGTTTATGTAGGAGCCTGTTTGTCATTTATACCGCAAGGCTCGTGTAGGCGATATTTGTCTCCTTCTGACACATGCAATCGAATGGATTGTTACGAATGTATTCAACTTTTTTCGCCAATATGGTTCAATACTTCCAGTGAGTCATCTGCTCAATCGCATGTGTCAGGATGAGAGAAATTGCAGTGAAAATTTAATAAACGGGCCAACGTGTGTACATTTGGAAAGAACCGGTCTCCGAGATCTGCTGTTGGAAATGACCGGTGAAGGCAAAATCAACGTCTATTTTCAAAAAGCTTTCACAAATTGAAAACTAGACACATTCACCGACAATGTAAACAATCGTTTATTGCCCGAAATCACCGAGAGAAGACAAGAGAGACATAATTTTGACTGACCTGTCTCGGCCACTTGGATGTGTGAGGAAAGTTTGTGTTTCGTCCATATCGACGACAACACTCGTCTCCAGATCGATTTCTAGAAAAAATAAGACCATATTTCAGTGGTTCAAAATGGTCAATTAAAGCTCGCCGTGTACAATATATATTTATAAATTTATTCAACACTTTTTTGTTTGCCCCTACCTCTGGTACTGAAAGGACGAACGCGTACAGCAACTTTAACCTTGTCTGACATTTTGAACCTCCGGCAACTCGACGTAAAACACGGTTTTCTTTCGTCCTTTACATCACAAATAAACGGCCTCGTTATAAGGTTCGTAGTATTTTATACAGGATGTTAACGTTCATGGTTTTCTAGAGAAATCGACATTCAATTGCTTATCGACATGTTGGTGCGAACACCAACATCCGGGAGGCACTGCGTGAGTCGCCGGTGGTACCCGAGACACAGTGCCCGAGATGTGATCCTACCGTCATTTGGATCGGAGTGGAATATTCATAATCGAACGAAACAGATGGAATAAAATCAACCTCGTCCCCAGGGCATTTTGCCTCCACGTTGGGAGGTCGGCGAAAATGGCTGGCATCGGCTGGTCGATTCTATAATCGGATTGGCCGGTTTAAAAACTTGATTAATTCAGATACAGTGTAATTTATTCATCAAAATATGAATTGCAATAAATCCACTCTGCGAAGTTCATCCAAAGAATTGTAACGATAGCTTTGGTTAAGTCAAGAACAACATTAGATAAATGTTTCTTCCCGACATTTAAATGTATCCTGGATAATCGTGGGGAGTATCATGATGAATAATGCTAGCCAGTTGCATTTATGATAAAGGTTCACATGAGTGATTCGGCAGAGCGTTAAATATTTATTATTTATTATTCATGTATACGTATTACACAAAAACGAAACACAAAGACCGCATAAATTTTCTTGCCAAAACACCCCAAAATTCTGGGTGTCACGTGACCAGCCGATGCCAGGGCCATTTTCGCCGACCTCCCAACGTGGAGGCAAAATGCCCTGGGGACGAGGTTGGAATAAAATAGCATAATATAATATAATAAAATGAACAAATCGAAACATGCCCCATTATACGAATGTTAAAAATGTACGATTTTACAACGTGCAATTTCGCAAATTACCATTTTACAAGCATGCAGCATTTCGCAAATTACCAATTCGCAAAATATTATTTTCCCAAAGTACCATAATTGCCAAGTAGTCCATCTTGCAAAGTACCATTTCGCCATTTAATTACTATTTTGCAATGCGCTATTTTGCAATGTATGCCATTTTACAAAGTGCATTTCGAAAATTAATTACAATGTCGCAAAATACAATTTTGCAAAGTACCTGCCATTTTGCAAGTTACTCAGTTTCGCCAAGTGCCATTTTCAGAAAAGTATATTTTGCAAAGTACCATTTTTCAAACTATACCATGCATGCATTTCGCAAAGTAGCATTTCACACGTGCACAGTATCGCACCGTTTCTCAAAGTACACGTTACTTTTACACAGTACGTACACATGTACATACATTTTACACAGTACCAGTTCTTATAGTACCATTTTACCTCGCTCGTAGGGACAATTGGGGATAGGGGAGGACGCGCAATTGCCGCATGGCGTCCTCGCGTGTCGTCCCCGTTATCCCCCACCGAGTGTCGAAAAACCTCTGGCATCCAGGGTACCTCTCATCTAGAATTCAGGATTATCCTGTAATGTGAAATGGTCTAGAATTCAAAATCCTGAATATTATAGAATTAAATCCAACCCCCCCCCCCCCCCCCCAATCCCAACCACCACCTCTGAACATGACTCTAAACCTAACCACAACCCCCTGACAACCCCGGCCCTGCAGGCAACCCTAAATCTAACCACAACCCCCCAGTGGCACTAAATCTAACCACAATCTTTTGTTGTTGTATACATGCTCTTTGGTTTAACATATCTTGCATGGGGTCATATAAAGTCACGAAGGGACAGAGAAGTCCCCTTTGACAATTCAGGATAATCTTGAATTCTAAGTGAGAGGACATGTTGCTTTTACCATAGTTCATAGAACATATGCCGTTTGGAAGCTCTATATATTGTCCTTCAACTTGAAGTAATGGTCATGTTAATTGAAACTGACAATGGAAGTAAATTCTATGGACACGTGACGACGAATTAAGCAACCTCATGTACACTGACGTGACGATGGAGGATTAAACCAGATCGTTGCTGTTGGATAGCCTCCTCCGCAGGCATCTCAAATGAGAGGGAAGGAAGCTTACTTAAGCTTAAAGCCCGTTCTCCACTAGGCGAATTTGTTCGCGCGAAGCGAATTCTCCGGCAATATGATTGGCAAGTAAGAAAATTGGCGCAAAAACTAGCAGCACCAACCAACTACATTGCATGAATGGGTATTTCGATTCGATTCGCGCGAATGTCGCGCAAAATTTTCTTTTGTCTCGCAAGCTCCCGAGTGGAACTAATTAGTCAAGACAAAAGAAAAATGTCGAGTCAGTCGACGACAAATATCGCCTAGTGGAAAACCGCCTTTCGGCTGGTTTTCCACTAGGCGATTTCTTTCGCGCGAAGCGACTGTCTTTTGTTCGAAGTCAATAGATTTCTGATTAGTTCCAGCTCAAGAGACAAAAGAAAAAGGGAGACCAGAGGCAGAGAGTGTCTGCGGGGGGCGGAGCAGGCTTCATACAATGAATCTGAGTCGGGATAAAACGTAGTTCATTTACTAACATGAGGCTGAAGCAGCCGTAGTAAACATAACATTTCTGATTTCAGAAACTTTTTAATGTTCAGGAGTATTCGATAAGGATAAAATTTGCTTATCGATTATCCTTGACAATAATCCTAAACGTAGTGTCTAAAAATAATGAACTCAAAACATGAAAAAACAGTCCCAGCCTATGTTATCTTCCCGTTGTAATTTGCATAGGGGTCCAAATTGAATAGGAAACTAATTTGCATGTGGGCCTAATTGAAACTAGGTATACGATTTGGTGTATTGGATGACTGCTTCATTATACAGAAAATACAATAACGTGAAGTTGAACAAATTTCCATAAACTTGAACAAAAACATAGAACAGTGACTTTGGACGACTTTCCAAACCATGTGTATACGTTCTATTAACTATATGATTTTACACAGTACCATTTTTTATAGTACCATTTTACTAAGTACTAAGAGCCCATCCACACATGTTTTCCTAGCGTTTTCATATTGTTTCAGGTAATGAGACCATTGTTCTGCTGAATCTGCTCCCCTGGCCTGAGGACTGATCGAGAACAATATAAAAACGCTTACCGTTATTTCGCGCGT
Source organism: Corallium rubrum (assembly GCA_964035015.1). NCBI lineage: Eukaryota > Metazoa > Cnidaria > Anthozoa > Scleralcyonacea > Coralliidae > Corallium > Corallium rubrum. Next base: position 13,689,167 of record OZ036005.1, read on the forward strand.
GTTTTTATATAAACACCACCGGTTGAAGCAAACGACAGCTTAATGTTGGCTATTTGGCTTTGTAACCATGCCTCGTCATTCGCAACAAGATGGCCGCTCGAGAATGAGGTTTCGACAATTGTTTTCCTGGTTATTTGTTCTTATAAACCTTATTAAAAGGTGCATTTGTCGACGGAAAAAGTCAAAAGATGAAGATGAAAACGTGACGTTGGTAAACAGGGTATCAGTTCAGCGATCGAGCCAAAACCCCGAGGTAATATTGTACGTACCGCAATATCAAATACTGATATAGTGATATTTAATCAATGACGTGTTAGATGAGGATTAGAGAAGACATGTAGATGCATGACACAGAGTATACAGGGCCAAATTAGGGAGAAATATACCATAGGGGCACAGAAGAAGTTGCAGGCCCTATAAAGTTGCAAAAGTGACCGTGACAACACAATTGTAGTACCTACCCCCCCCCCCCCCCTCCCCAACTACCGGCTGCTTACCCGAGCAGCAAATTCCTTTCCAAGTGTAACTCTGACTTTGAGGCTTGGGCTGACCGTTTTAACCAATATTTCAAAAGCCGTTGCTTATACAGTGGCCAGACTGCAAAGTTTGCTTTGCGCGGGCAATATCTAGCCCGCGCAATTGGAAACTGTAATTGGCTGTCTGCCCGCACAATTTTCGTCAAATTATATATTTGCCCGCGCATTTGCCGCAATAGCGAATGGTTGGGCCGTTGAAAGAAACAGTGCAATTACTTTAACATCCTTATATTTACTTAAATGACTCTAAATCGATTTATTTTCCCGCAATATGATTGGGCTCGAATTCTGCTTAGTATTCAACATTATGTACAGGCTACATTATGTACACCAAAAGTGTCACTGAATCAGTTGCCGAATCCTTCTACCGAGTTGTAGAAAACCAAGAGATGGCAGGAGGTCAGTTCAAAGGTTGACTGATGTTTACCTGCGGTGATTCAATGTGAATCAGCCCTTGAAGAAATGGCCAAGCTATATATCAACGGCAGGAAAGAGGACGGTCTCAAAAGCCATCCCATTCCCATACATATAAACAGATCTGAAAAGGGTTCACAACAAATCTCAAAACTTGTTGACCGCATTCATAAATCTACGCCAAGGCTTCCATTTATGCTTTAATTTACCGTAACGTAGCCAAACATTATTGTGATAAGGTTTTCATACACTAACACTGTTGCTGTAGTCATGCAGAGACTACTATGTACAGTAATGAAGATATGCAATCTAAGGAACGTTTGATCTTTATGAACTTTTATCATTTCATTTGTATATACTACGTAATTGTATTAACGCAAATTTAGTTTAATTTTGTTGTACGTGACTAGAACTTGTTTCAAAACCTCTTGTCTCTAGCCTCTAGAACCGCTGACCAGCATGACTCATGTTATACAATAAATACAGTTAAACCGCGGAAATTTTCTTATCGAATATAGTTCGCCGCGCAAACGAAGTTTTCAGGACACAACTTGCCCGCGCAACTCGCAAACTTTGCAGTCTGGTACAGTGGTTTAGTAAAAAATTTGCGTAAATAAAATCAATAAGATGATGTTGTAACACATGAAATATAGTTAAAAGTGCCACTGCCTGGAATATGAAGCTGAATAACATAGAGGTTGCTACCCAGACATGGCCATGCAGACATCCCACTAAAATTTATCATCCATTAGATACTGTACATTTCACCAACACTTGTAGGTCTTTTAAAACTTTTGTCACCGATTTATTTACACGAGCAGCAAGAACATTATGCATAACACCATTCTTCGTAAATTTTGTAAAGCTCTGAGCTATAATCACTGCTATACATGTAGTAAGTGAAATATTAGCTTTCAAGTAAACTAATTAATTGGACAGTCACTTAAAACTGACTTTCACGCTTATCTGTTTCCGTAGGCAGCTTGGTCAAAACAATACTCTTTGTAAATTTTGTGAAGTTCTAGGATAAACTTTTCAAAATATTAGCTTTCAACTAAACAAATTTCATGTCAACAAGACTAGTCCAGGACAGCTTTATTTAGCATGATAATGGTGTAATTTCATTTGTCCATATACACAGAGGGAATGGAATTATTGGAATACAGCTCTTGGGTAAGCAGACATTAGTTGTGTGTGTCAGTGTGTGTGTGGGGGGGGGGGGGGGGGGGGGTGTATGTAAGCAAGCCTTAAGAATGTCTGTGAAGGAGGCTAGGGGCAAATGCACCTCTGGGAAATTTTTGAAATTCAGATCTTTGAAATGCTATTTCTTCCATTTTGAGAGCACTTTTAAGTGAATAGAAACAATCTTAAATCTCATTTTTTCAGAGTGCCACATGTTTTTGAAATATTTCAGTCTAATATTTCACTCATTTTGATGACTTGGTGAGTCTGACATCATATAATCTGAATAAGACCATTTAAATGGGAGAAAATAAGTTGTGACTTAATTAAAACACATCTTATTTAAGTCACAAGCACAACTTATTTTGGAATACAGTATGCTGAATGCTTATAAAAATGTACTGCTAAAGTACAGTAGCTCTCAAAATGCTGCAAATGCCATTTCAGAAACCCAAGAACTCGTAAATTTTTGGGAGGCATATCCTGCACCCCTCCCCCATGCACATCTACATGTATCCTCTCCCCCCCCCCCCCAAGACTCATGGTTTTCCATCTTTGCCATATTTTCACTTACGACAGCTGGTCAACTTTTTGTCAATAGTCAAATGCCTCAAATGGTAACCATCTCAAATCGTCAAATGCCCACTGATTTCGGACTTTTTTCCTATAGGAATTTCAGACTTTTTTCCTATAGGAATTCCTATAGGAATTTCAGACTTTTTTCCTATAGGAATTCCTATAGGAATTTCGGACTTGGCAGTATGGTTTATTTATCACTGCCTAGCTTTTTGGAAAAACACGTTTGACAACAAATTTTGGAAAAGCCACAAAAGGACTAGACGGCTCCTTTTGGGTGATCCCTTTAGCCAAAACCCTAGAATACTGGCAGAGCATTCTGGTAGTTGTAGTCACCCAACTCAATCTCACATCATCGTGCAAATGGCCTATTAGGAAGTTAGTGCAACTATTGCCACATGTTCTGTACAGTGTACAGTATCCCAAGTTTTAATTTTCAGACCAGAATTGAAGGGCTGTGTTTGGACTGTACTATGACCTTAGGGCTTTGCATCATATCAGATATTCAGATAATCCAATAATTTGGATCATATTGTATGAGAGTGTAGGCAGACCCTCACATTATCATGGGGTCTATCTGATCCTACTAACACTTCTTAGTTAAATGTTAGACAACATAAAATAATTGGCAGGTTTTGGATAATGCCAGATGATTTTACTCATCACAACGAGGAAATAGGGTATTTTTTTGAGGGGAGGAGGATGGGTTAACCAACTTTACATATTACATACTGTACAGTACATACACACATACTGTACATACATACAGTGCTGTACATATATTTAATTATTTCTTCCCACAAGGGGCTTTTCAAGAGCAATTTATATATTAAATTTCAGCATGGCAGAGCCGAAGGCATATTGTTAAAGGTACTCTGGCTGCCACCATATGATGTATGTCAGACCACGAATCACCTGTAAGACCTTGGTGTTGATTTTATGATTTTTCATGTGGAAAATATGATACGATTTCTTAAAGACTCTTGTCAAGAGTTTGAAGCTAATCTCTCACCACTATCGGATTTCATCAGGTCGAGGCATGGCAGCTAATACAATTGCTATGTATTGTTAAAGGAAACAGTTACTGTATTTTCACACCCATCTAGCAAGTTTCAATATTTTTGTTATTGGGCATTTCTTCGTTGCGGACGTTACATTTCAGACAAAATATCAAGGCTATTTCTCAATATAGCTTGAATGTCAAAAACTATTTTGATAATGATGCTGTTTGTAGCTACTGTACTAGTAAAAGACAATTAACTTACACTGGTACAATCAATTTAGTTCTTCTTGAATTAAAGGAAATATATGCGTTGCGGACGTTACAAAAATGAACCATGTGTATTTGGCAACAATGTTTGATCGTATTTTCGTATGAAATGATAACGTTTAGGGGAACTATTTGAGTTTGCACATATGAACATATGTTTGAGGTTTAATTTTTATGTCACACTATTTTAAATTATTTTCTCTGTGTTTACCAAGAAGACAAAATGAGCCGTTGCGGACGTTACACTTCCCCGTTGCGGATGTTACACAGCATGAAAGCTTTACATATATATTCACATCAGACCTGGGCCTTTCCAGGTTTCTTGGGATGGTTCAAAGTCAGCATTTCAATAAAAACATAAAGTATATACTTCATGCACCCCTAATCCTAATCCTAACCCTAACCGTTAAGAAATTAAATTGTCCCATGTGGGTTAACCTGCTCTATGGGCCTGTGCATTTGGAAGGCAGCAATCCATTTGATATCAATAAGCATGGAGAAGTCAAGAAACTGTTTTCTTTTGTAATGAAACAAAGAAATACATGAACATTTAAAGCGCCAGTCATTGAGGGCCATTGCTCTTTAAAGGGCAACAAGTGTTTTGTAAAACGTTTAAGTTTTAATTGTTGTTTAATTGTTGTTGTTGATGTTTTAAACATGAGCCTCTGGCTCGGATGTAAGGGTAACCTTATCCCACGTTACTGACTTTAATAAATTGTATTGTATTGTATTGTTAAGCCAAGAAAACCATTGTAAGTTTTCAAAATTTAGAAACAGTCACTTTTGAGGAAAAATGTTCCTGAAGAAGAAAAATATTTCTTGTTTTAGCTGTATGTTTGAGACAGCTTTAAATAGCTGATATGAAATGTTGACTTTTTTACCCAGGACAGATATTTGAAACTCCAGGATAGATATTTGAAACTTAAGGATCAATATGCCTTCGGTTCTGCTTTGTTTGGAGCAGTTGTTTTACTGTGTAACGTCTGCAACGTAACGTCCGCAACACAAGTTATGTAACGTCCGCAACGCAATTCCTGGAAATTGAAAACAGTGGTTAATGTTTTTTATTATTTTTATGTTACTTTTAGTTTGTTAATTAAACTTGAGTAATAGAATGCGTAAAATGATACTGCTTTATGTTATGAGATTAAAAAAACCTATGTCACCCACTGTGATCGTGTAACGTCCGCAACGAAATCTCAACTCCGAACAACCCCTGGTATTTTTTTTCATGCCAAACATAATCTCCAAAAAGACTTTGCTGTTTCAAAGCAACCCTTATAAAATTGCAAAAAATGTGTAGATTGTTTTTTCCACCTGTCTTGGTTGTTACATTTAATGTTAAGATGTGTGCATTTTTCGATAAATTTTGTGGTTAAAATATGCAAACATTTTGACCCCCAGGGCTCCCCCCCCCCCCCCCCCGGTAACAGAAAAAGCCGACTTCAACATTTTTATAAACTTTGAGGTACATAGATATGAAAAATGTTTACTTTTGATGAAAGTTTCTTAGTCCAAAATTTTATTTTTTTTTCAACTCTCATGTGGAATTGCCCTATTATCAACTCTAATATCTTCATGGCAAAATATGATAGTTATTACCTACAATTTAAAACAGGTTAATTATGTTTTGATCAAAAGCTTTTCCAACACCCAAATTTAGCAACAACGTGACAAGGATTTTCTGACAAACAATCCCTGTGAGGGGGTTTAAGCACCTCTCTTGCCCCTCATCCACAGCAGCTTGAAAGAGTTAAACTAAAGATCTTGTTTCTTTTATTTAGGGAGAAGATTTAGCTCCTTGGGATGAGTGGGGTCAGAGTGATGGTGGTCTAATTAGCATAAAGGTAGAACCTTCCACACCAACTTCAGAACAAAACAAGGATGAAACGGATCTGTTTGGAGATATGCAGCCAGTGTTTCAAAAGCCCAAGAAGGTTTGAGTTTGATTATGAGTGTTTTTATGCATTATTTTATTTATATACATATACATTGTGAGGCATCAAAGGTGACTCATAAGCAGTTACCTTCATCCTGCTCATCAGCACTACACTGATGAGGCCCGAAAGGCCGAAACGGTACCGTCTGTAGTTATATATATATATATATATATATATATATATATATATATATATATATATATATATATATATCCAAAATCAAATTTTCCTTACATTCCTTACATTCCTAGAGTGCTCAATGGCCTTATTGGTCAGAGCTCAATACTAATACATGTAATAATAGACTGGATGCGTTTATTTACAAACATTTTACTTCAAGTTTCTGGAAGTTTTCCTCCATCTTCAGAAAGTTTGTAGTGATTTAATTATTCACAAAGTGTCCCTACTGTATTAAAAATTAAAAAATAATGCTAATGTTCAATTAAAAGTGTAGAATATATGGTTCGATTGTATTAAAAATGCTAATGGTTCGATTGAAAGCGCAGAATATAATACAATAGTTTTGGTGAATCTCTGTGTTAGTTCACGTTTTAAAATTTTTGAGGAGAAATGGTGCTTTAATTGTGTCTACACGCGGAGGCTAGTTCATTCCGTTTGTTTAAAGTTCCTAGTTCTGGTCTGTAAATAATGTAGAATTTTTCAAGGTTGCATATATAGTTGGCATCTTTTTGAAACTATTGTATTATATTCTACATTTTTAATCGAACCATTAGCATTTTTAATCCAATCGAACCATATTCTACACTTTTTATCGAACATTAGCATTTTTAATTTTTAATACGGTAGGGACACTTTGTGAATAATTAAATCACTACAAACTTTCTGAAGATGGAGGAAAACCTGCAGAAACTTGAAGATAAACGCATCCGGCTCAACTTTGTCCCCAGGGTCTTCTCCCAGTCACCTTGGGGAAAGCCGCAAAACTGTTAAGCGACTCAAGCAAACGCAATGCGACAACTAGCAATGCCAGGAACGAAGAAAACGTTATAGAACCGAACAAGTTTTAATTTGTTGTAAAAATAAGTTATGCTACTAAGCTACTACAAAGAAAAAATAAACAAAATACAAAGTATGAACTGCCAAAGGTTTTTAAAACTTTTTATAATTAAATTTAATAAAAGCTAAGCGACCAATGTTGCCTGGAAGGAGCGCGCAACGTTTCTTTGAGACGATGTTCCCCGTCAACGACCTCGTTCAGAAGTGACAGAGGACGGTGGACAAGAAATATATGACAGAGTTAGACTCGTCAACGCAGTGATTGTATTACGACATGACATAGCAACTGATCTTGTGACAAGATAGATCGCAGACATAACGACTTATTGTAATTTGGCGGTTTGCGGTATCTGAAATGGTTCGAGTCAACAAATAAGACTTCAGGTTATATGCACATTTAACAAATTCAATGTTGCCATTATTTGTGACCAAAGTTTTGTCGATACTTGGACAAAATTGTCATATTTTTTTGTCATTCTGACTTTCCAGCCGGAGCAGGAAGAAAACACCCCAACTCCGGCTCCAGCTCCGGCTGACCAAAAAACACCGGAGCTCCAGCAGATCGCGGGCCTCCAGCGCTCCGGCGCACCGCACTAATACCAGGTACGGGGAGAGTTACCTGAATATCCTGGAATAACCAAACATCCAACTGTATATGCAGTTGGAAAAAATCCAACTGTATATGCAACAGTACACAATGCAGTGACCCTCACCTGTAAGTCTATGGCTAAAAGAACTATACTAAATGCGTTTTAGGACAATCAAAACCAACCTCCCAAGAAAGGATAGCGCCAAGTGGTTGAGTTGGGGTGGGTGGGATTGGGAGTGACGAGGTTTGTAACCAAAACCAAACCTTTCACGTGATCACAAGTATAGTGTCAGCCCTAATTCCCCAAGGAGCTGCTCACCGGAAATCAGAACACCACAGGAAGAATGTTCGCTGTTAACTGTATTTACATGTATTACATAAATATATTGCCGCTTAATAATAGAGTGACGCCAACAATGGGCCTTGGGTGTGGTCAAATGCGCTTTTATTCAATTCTAAAACACTGATAACAGTAACAAGTAGACTTTGAAAAAGACCAAGAAGTAGTTAACAAAACAGTTTTCAAAAACCGAAAAACCGAAAAAATAATAAAACAAAGGAGCAACGAAACGAATAACAAAAATGCAACACGTTTGATGCATGTTTTCTGACGCCTGGTTATGTTATATGTTGGCTTAAAATAGTTATCAATGTGCATCTGTCGCTGCGGTTTGTCTTTGAAATTGATAGAGCTGGCTCCACAGTCTCGGCAAGCCAAATCCCTGCAGTGTTTCTCTGCACCGGACATGCAGATATTTTTATTACCGACAATGTTTTTGAATTTGATTACATGTGAACTTGAGGCATGAGGTTTCAAGTGACATGTGTTGAATGAAATACATGTACTTACTGACAGCAACTAAGTGTTCTATGGCCTCTTATTTAGCTCAAGTTTTAGTTTCGGTTCTCTTGTCCCTAAGATAAATTAAGCTGGCCGTTTAATACAGGTAAAAAACAATGCGAAATACCAATTGGGACCGCTCGTAAGTGGCCGTGGCCGCTTAATAGAGGCTAATAGTAACTTACAGGGAATATTTTAGGGGTTTTGACAAGTGGCCGTTTAATAAAAGGTGGCCGCTTAATAGAGATTCGACTGTATATATACTTGGCAGACCACACTGCATATGTACAATATGAGCAACTGTATGAGCATTTACAACAGCAACACACATATATTATATGACTATGAATTTACAACCTTAATCCAACTCTCCAAGCCTCAGTATAGCTCATCGGTTAGAGTTTTAAAATCGTCTTTATTAAGTTGCAGATTCAAACTCTGTCTAGAAATCTTTTTTGAGTAATTGAACTTGATGAACATCTACCAAGTGCCTGTTACAAGTACTTATTTTTTTGCGGTCCGGTATCCATCTGATTCGCGCGCTCTGATTGGCTTAGGAGCGGTCCGTATCACACGATACGGACCCCGATACGGACCGCTGCGGATTTCAAAACAAAAACAAAAAAAAGTTTATTTTTTTACATTCTGTCATTTAAAATTGATCGACTTTCATAACTATTTCGCTTGCCACAGAAAAAATATATTCAACAGAGAGCTACGGGGATGCAAATGAGTTTTATTATCCAAATGGCTTTGACAACTTCGTGGGAAAACAGCGAATTTTGAAAGAACGCGAGAAAACTGTAAAACGGCAAAATTTCAGCGAGCGACATTTATAAAGTTTTAAAATATTGCTCAACGACGTATATGAAATACAGTTTAAAACAGTAGGCAAAACATACATAAACTTGTGAACACAGTATTTTGAATCAGTAAATGAGACTATATAGAAGTATATATAAAAAAAAACATACCACGAGAAGACAGAAAAGCTGAAACCATTTGATATACTATTGCTGTCATTCTTCTGTTTTCCAACTATACTCAATAAAACCGCTACAAGTCTTTACCCTTTAGTCAAATATTTTCCACATGCCAACCTCATCGTGTCATGTCTTTGAAAAACGTTACAAATGGTTTATTACAAGCATTTTCGTCTTCAAACTCCAACGACCCACTTTCGACTTCCATGCAGTCAGCCAGTATTGAAAGCGATTTTCCAAGCGAACAGCCAAAAACGAGCAAGCGACGAAGAAGAACGACGAAGAATCTTTATCAACTAAACTTTAAAAACACTAGGACTACATTCTGACTTCCCTTCGTAACTAGATCTTCAAGTTTTGACTGTTTTTTTATCACAAAAGAGGTTCCAAGCTTCCCAGTCAGACTGCATGTCGGCTGGCAGTTGCCTACTGTCGAGCGATAAACTTTGGACTTTTGAATATCACGTGAATGTCACCTCGATTACGCAATTCAATTATGTTAATTTACCTAATTATGTAAATTATCAATCGTACGATTAATAAAAAACATAAATATGTTATTTACCGTTTTGGTCGGTCCATCTAGAGAAATATTTCCCTCGGTCTCGGGAAATATTTCTCTATACGGACCTCCCAGCCGGTAAATAACATATATTTCTTTTTCCCAAGCTAACGGAGTTCACATGGCAATGTGATTGTAAGTATAGGTAATAGCATGGTTTCGAGTGCAATTTGGAAAAAACATGCACGAGTGAGTTTTTCTCGTGAGATTTTCACGAGTGACTATCAAAATTGCACGAGTCCGAAGGACGAGTGCTATTTGAGGTCTTTGAAAAACTCATGAGCCCGTGTTTTTTGAAAATTGCACTCGAAACCATGCTATTACTTATTAATAATTATACATGACAATATTAGACAAAATGTTCTTCCAGCTACGAAGTTACATACCACCCATTGCTCCACTTCTCGAAACTTTAATGGTTGAAAACTGCTTCATTTTGTTCACTAAATACGTCAAACGTCTTTACTCATAGCATCTAGCCTCTTCTTGTAGGAACTTTTATGACAATATTAAAGCAAAGTTCACTCTGTATTTCATCGAAATGTTCTTCGACAACTTTATGTTTTGGTCGCCATATTGGATTTTGTCGTGAATGAAAAACCATCCTTCAAAATCCGCATAGGCATTTCATTGGCTTTCCAGTAGTTTCTGGTTGTTTATTAGCCAATCAGAATGCTTAATACTCATTGAAATTTGCACTGTATTTCATTTTTCTGCACTGTATTACATTGAAATTGCACTCCTCTCGACCAATCAGGATGCAGTAATTTTGTCATGTATATTTTTATGTAAATAACTGATAATTTTTGTTGTTTCTTTTGAATTTTTCAGATTCTGTTAAAGAACAGAGCACCCGAGACAAATAATTCTTATCAGACTTCAGATAGACTTAAATTTAATTCTTCTGTGCCTTTGCCAGAGGTATAAAATTTCAGTATCTTTTATAATATGTACCTTCTTGCACCTTCTTGCATCTTTTTGTACCTCTTCGCACCTTCTTGTACCTTCTTGCCCCTTCTTGTACCTTCTTGTACGTTCTTGCACCTTCTTGTACCTTCATGTGCCTCCTTACACCTTCTTGTACCTTCTTGCACCTCCTTGCACCTCCTTGCACCTCCTTGCGCTTTCTTGCATCTTTTTGTACCTCTTCACACCTTCTTGTACCTCCTTGCACCTTCTTGTGCCTTCTTGTACATTCTTCCACCTTCTTGTACGTCCTTGCACCTTCTTGCACCTCCTTGTACCTTCTTGTACTTTCTTGCACCTTCTTGTATCTTCATGTACCTCCTTACACCTTCTTGTACCTTCTTGTACCTTCTTGCACCTCCTTGCACCTTCTTCCATCTTTTTGAACCTCTTCGCACCTTCTTGTACCTTCTTGTACCTTCTTGCATCTTCTTGTACCTTCTTGTACCTCCTTGCACCTTCTTGTACTTTCTTGCCCCTTCTTGTATCTTCATGTACCTCCTTGTACCTTCTTCCACCTTCTTGTACGTTCTTGCACCTTCTTGCACCTCCTTGCACCTTCTTGTACTTTCTTGCATCTTTTTGTATCTTCATGTACCTCCTTACACCTTCTTGTACCTTCTTGTACCTTCTTGTACCTTCTTGTACCTTCGTGCACCTCGTTGTACCTTCTTGTACATTCTTCCACCTTCTTGTACGTTCTTGTACCTCCTTACACCTTCTTGTACCTTCTTGCACCTTCTTGCACCTCCTTGCACCTTCTTGTACTTTCTTGCATCTTTTTGTATCTTCATGTACCTCCTTACACCTTCTTGTACCTTCTTGTACCTTCTTGTACCTTCTTGTACCTTCGTGTACCTCCTTACACCTTCTTGTACCTTCGTGCACCTCCTTGTACCTTCTTGTACATTCTTGCACCTTCTTGTACTTCCTTGCACCTTCTTGTATCTTCATGTAGCTCCTTACACCTTCTTGTACCTTCTTGCACCTCCTTGCACCTCCTTGCACCTACCTTTTTGTACCTCATTGTATCTCCTTGCATCCTGACCATCCTTTCCTTACCATCTATTTCGCAGAGCGAGCTCGGAACTTGGACGGAAGATAACGACGCGTGGAACGAAATTTCTGATAAAGAGATAGAATGGGAAACCCAGAATGTGTTGAAAGAAAAGAGAATGGCTGAGAGGGAAAGACGGGCACTGGAGCAACAGAAGAAGAAGGAGGAAAGAGATGCCATAAGAGCGACGAAAAAGACAGCCGGAAATTTAGGAATTAAGATTAGCTAAGAACCGAAATCAATTTTAAAATTTAGAATTTAGTGTGCGGGTTGGTTTCTTGCTGTATGTTTTCTTGGAAAGCCAAGGAAATTTGAGTTCTCGCAACCATAGTCTATTGAGAGATGGTCTGCGAACTCATCAAAAGTCTTTGTTCTATCTTTTTGTTTACGTTCATGCAAACTTGTGCACGGTGAAGACAATTTGTTTTTGGTTTAATGAAGCAATCATCCAATAGCAGTGTTTAGGCTCAATCACTCATCCGTGTTATTGAACAAATTAATATTTGCACCTAAGTGGAAACACCGCCGTCAAAACATGTTCAAAAGTTAACTGTTTTGAAATTGACACCGTGTGATTGGTAAGACGTGATTGGCTGAGGGCACAAACATGTACGTATCGAAGGGAAACTTAATATGTTTGCAAGGAAAACTTTTATGTTTGACGTTGAAATAGAACATGTTTTGACGGGCGGTGTTTCCACTTACGTGCAAACGACTGTAAGCAAAAAACAAAAGGTTTGTGGAGATCGTACCGTCGCAACATAAAATCACAGCTTATATTATAGGCGCTTTGAAGTTTGCCGAGTTTCTATACATTACCGTAGAGTTCCTAAAGTGGCGGCCTCCGTTTACCTTACTTTCGGATACACGCCCACCAGGGCCCGCTACTTTCGTGTAGCCGTTACTTTCGGGTAGCCTTTACTTGTGGGTAGCCGTTACTTTCGGGTAGCCGTTACTTTCGGGTACTTTCGGGTAACCGTTACTTTTTTGGAGCCGTTACTCTCAGGGAGCCGTTACTTTCGGGGAGCCGTTACTTTCGCGGGGAGCCGTTACTTTCGGGGAGCCGTTACTTTCGGGGAGCCGTTACTTTCTGGGGGCGTTACTTTCGGGGAGCCGTTACTTTTTTAGCCTGCTGATACAGACCTCCCGCGTGGGGGTCTCGCAAACCGAATCCCCCCAGAGGAAGGTCTGCTTCTCAGGCGGCAAAATTCCGTACTGATGACGTAGCCGTGACAGAATCTCTTCACGGCATGCGATTGGATAATCCATATAATTAAATATAATTAATTAAAATTGTAAGTCACATTCAAAACAATGGAAGACGACGTACTTGCTTCATGCCACGATCTTTCTTTGGCAGTTTTTGAGGAGTGTATACAAACTTTGTGTCCTAAGTTTAATATAAGTACTTTGACAGATCATCAGTTTAAATCGCTCTATAATTTTGTTTGTGGCAACGATGTTTTTGTCAGCTTACCAACAGGTTCTGGAAAATCGATGGTGTTTTATATGGCGCCCATTGTGTGTTCCTGGTTGGCATCAAAATATATTTCTTCTAATAATCTCTGGATTCTGGATGGAATTATAATTATCATAAGCCCGTTGACATCCCTAATGGAAGATCAAGTTACAAAGCTTCGACTCTTGGGATTTAAAGCGGCTTCTGTAAGTGGAACTCAAGACGAACGGCTGTTAACCGATGTGGAAGATGGCAAGTTCACGTACGTATTTTTATCACCCGAGTCAGCACTAGAATCAGAGCGATGGCGTTCTATGCTGACAAGTGAAACATATTCGCAGCGACTTATTGGCATTGCAGTGGACGAAGTGCATTGCGTAATTGCATGGGGTCTTTCGAATTCGAATGCTAATAAGACTGCCTTTCGACGATGGTTTAGCAGATTAAATGAAATTAGATCTCTAGTAAGAAAAGGATTGAACTTCTTAGCTTTAACAGCAACAGCCAGCAGGACAACAAGGGAGAAAATTTTCGAACTTTTAGAGCTGGACTCTCCAAAAGTTATAACAGAAAGTCCAAATAAAGAGAACATCCGCTACTCAGTTGACAAGTTGGACAGGAATGTTAAAATAATCGAAAACTTCCGCGGGCTTATCACAGAAATTAAAAGCAAAGGTAAGAATGCAACTAGATGTATAATTTATTGCCAGACGATCAAGCAGTGCTCAATTTTGTATCGGTCATTTGAATATGAACTTGGTCAGTCAATGTACTGTAGCGACGACAGAGATCCAAGAAAACGGCTGGTCGATATGATGCACTCTGGGAGCCCAGAGAGTGTAAAGGCACATGTCCTCAATCAATTTTCTAGTCCGGATTCTCATTTAAGGATCTTAATTGCAACTATTGCGTACGGTATGGGAGTGGATTGCAAAGGGGTTAATAGAATAATTCACTTTGGACCTCCCAAAACAGTCGAAGCTTACCTGCAAGAAAGTGGACGATGTGGTAGAAAAGGAGAACCAAGTGATGCAATATTGTTGTATGACAATATAACAATTAGAGCTGCTGATGATAACATGAGAGAATATATCAAAGGAAATTCTTGCCGCAGAAATATAATCCTTAAACATTTTGACAGTCCAACAACATCCTCGGTTTCTGTGAAACACCGTTGCTGTGATGTTTGTCTTACAGAATGCAAATGTAACAATGGTTCTTGTGATGAACAATTATTCTCATTAGGTGCATATGGCCTAACTGCACTGAATAAAGATATTATCATGCTAACAACACGAACGATTACTGAAGACCAAATGACATTGTTGAATGATAAATTAGTTAAATACTGCAAGAAGCTAATGATGAAATGCTTGGTTGGAAACCAGCCACATAAAGTCAATGTTATTTCATCACCAACTGTACTATTGGAATTTGGCAGTGAACATATCAAGCAAATAATTGAAAACGCTGAATCTATTTTTAGCCTGCAAGACATATACAGGTGTGTTGACATATGGCAGAGTAAACATGCTATAGCTGTGTTGGATATATTTCAAAGCATATTTAATGATACAGAACAACCTACCATGGCAACCATGTCCAGCTCTTATGAAGATAATACTGATGAAGATGAAGTTGATGAATGGGAAGAACTGGTAAATGACTCTTCATTTATTGATCTGTTAGATCAGCCTGAATGGCAGTTAGATTCTTTCTCTTTAAACATTCAAGACATCAGTATGAACAACTCTGCATACCCATCTTTTTTAGATAATATTCTAACTAACATTTAATGCTGTTTAAATTACCAGTATACCATTCCTACAGAGACTGGCCCCAACCTGCCCCTTCCCTCTGCAGGACAAAATCATCTAGCACTAGCCAGAATAAAATAGTCTGGTAGTAGCCAGAATAAAATAATGAAAGCTTTCTTTAATAGGCAGGAATGGATTAAGGATATACATGTATATTTTAACCCATTCCTGCTGAGGCCAGCCTCAAACAGCCCGTTCCCTCTCTAGTGTCAGCCAGACTAAAATAATAAAGATGGTCGTAGGTAGGAATGGGTTAAGTTATATAATACATATGCAATGGAAATGTACAACCTAATTGCAATATTTTCAAGTATCTTTAAGTTTTAATGACATTTATACTAGTGGGTGGGCATGGAAGAAAGTAATGTTATGGAATTGAAATATAATTTATTAATTAACCCATTAAAATCTTATGGTCTCTCTTTGACAAGTAAAATTGTATAGTGTTATACAGAGTGAAAAATAGTCTGGGGTTATACAGAGCAAATTAATAAGAGTTGTTTTTGCTGGTTCAGTTGTTTATGGGTTAATATATTATATAGTACATGTGCACATATACATTAGATATATTAAAGGCTATGTTACATGGTGGCACAGCGCAATTTTTCATGCAACTTGTCTTGTAACACCAACACTGTTTCAACATTGCAAGACAAGTTACACAGACCATTGTACTGTGTAACATTCCTTGCAATGGACAAGATAATTGAAAGACAAGTTGCAGGAATCATTGAAAAAGTATAATTCAATTCAACATTCTATAATGATTGATGCAACTTATCTTACAATGACTTGACTATTGCATTGCATGGTTCATGCAAATTACATAACAAGGTATGCTGATGCCATTGCAACACAAGTCGCATAAAAATTGCACTGTGTACTGTATATAATATGGTCTTAACCCATTCACGATGGAATGTCAGACAAAGTAAAATCATCTAGTGTTAGACATAGTAAATAATTAATAAAAGAATATTTTTGGCTGGTTCAGCTGTCAATTTTTTAAAAATATTAAAACAAAATATATCCAACTGAAAACAATTGATTATTAATCCTTTACTAATCTTTTTTTTACCAAGTGTTTTACTATGGATAATTCTATACAATTTTATTCGTCAGTACAGGCCTCCTGGGCTATTAATGGTTAATACAATTTGACATTATTATTACAAATGCTTTCAAATAACTGCTAAATATTTCATTCACTTTGTTGAAATATTTAAAGGCCCTTATCAGATAATTTCTGATGCAGTCACTGATAAATATTCGCTTAATATCAGCCACATAAAGCAAGCATTTTAATAAACTGGGCTAATTTAAATGTTAATATATTCTTAAAGCACCAGTAATATTGAGTTTGCTATTCGTGAAATGAAGTTATCTGTATTACTATGTCAACTCATTCAACACTTTCATCTTGCTTTGCGTCCAATCATCATTTTATATTTGTGCTGATTAACCCATTTACATAAAGCATTCATGTTCAACTTCTTGAGAGAAGACCTCGGAACTTTTGCAAAATGCTTGTAACTTCTTCCTGGAATGTTCTCCATTGCTTTCTCTTCAAAGAGACTTTCAACAAGTGTTGCCAGATCTTTTTTGGTTTTCTTAGCAAAATGTTCTCCAGATCTTTTCATCACGCAGCATTCTCTGGAAGTCTGGTCAATCATGCCTTTTGCCATGTTCACCATTTTCCCTGCTCTCTTGACGGTGGTGGTTGTGAGGTTGGGTCCCATCTTGCGAACTGCCTCTTTAAGAAGATTGTTATTGTGCTCAAGTTCAATATCTAAGGGGACATTCTTTCCATTATGCCCATGATTATTACAACTTCGGTTCCAGCGTTGTCTGTAGGCTTCTCTTGGTGTTAACAATGCTTGCTGCTGAAACTGTAAGTACAGTGCTTCCAGGCTATACTTACTGCTGCCAGAATCTGCATAAAAATGTAACAAAAAGAATTTCCAGCATCTCATCAGTCTGTTTCCATCACCCTCTGATATAGCATCATTGAAATTCATGAACAGTAATGCATGATCCATCAAATTACATTGATAATTTCGAACATCATCTGACTCATGACATTCATCAGTAGAGCGAAGTGTAGGGGTACTCCCATTAGTACTGGTTGGTTCTAGATCATCTACAACTAACGCATGTACATTCTTTTCATGCGTTATTCTATGCTTGCCATCAAATCTATTGACATTATAAAATTCTAAATGTCAGAGACACATCTGTACTATGATTATTTATATGACAAATGAATGTAAACTTAATAAATTTTATGGGTAAAAAGATGGTGAAATAGCTAAAATGAAATAGATTTGCACTTTGTCTGAGTATCTTTCATTAAAAGTATGGTTCATCAGAATATTTCATTAGAATACAGTCTATATCAGAGTACACCATGTTATAGATTTATTCTGCAACGAGGGACTTTTGTTTGAAGCTTTTTTTAATAATATGGCAGTCTATTATTAACCAATAAAAAATGCATATGTAATATACTGCCCATACAACAAGTGTACAAAAAATAAGACACCGGAGTGTGCTGGGAAGTTTATATATTATGCTTACCTAAATGTTTTATCACACCCAGGGAACCGACATGGAAACCGGCCATCAACAGTCATTCTAGCTTTACAAGCTTGTTCGCACTCTTGATTGTGAAGTGTTGCATCCACAATATCTGCATACATGTTGGTATCCATAACATAATCATCGACAACCCTTTAAGCAATACAAAAATCTTTGTTTGGTCATTAAATTAATGGATTGTTGCAAGGTTACCCACCATCATATAGATATTATTATACATTTAAGTTTTAACGTATTGGCAACAACCCAGCTGAAAGCCTGAAACTAAATAAAAGCAAGATATGTTACTAGAATAAAATTATAACACTTGGATTGGGATGAAAGGGTGGATTTTTCTTAAAAGGAAAACTGGTTAAACTTTTTGCTGTGATGTACATACATGTAGTTACCTTGAAGCAATTTGGTTGATATACTTGATCTTGTCATTCCTGTTTCTTCTAGACATGTCAGCTGGAAATGGATATTTAGTGGGTAGTTTATCATCAATTGTTCTTAAACCAATGAACATTGCAGCAGCAGCTATAACTCTTGCTTTTACTGCAAGTAAAAGCATTTGTTTATTTGCATCATATGCATGGTGTGTATCATTCTTTACATTTCTTCGGTTGATAAGATTTCTATCTGCAAATAGGGTACATTTATCACTGGCTGCTGATGCTGAATACAATCTCGTATATAACAACTAAAAAATGAAGATTTTGCAACATTGATTAAAAGAATAAAATTTAATTGAATACAAATTAATTGAAACTGTTTAATCAGCATTGGTGGCTGTATAACATTCACATATTTATAGTTCAGTCTCAAATCTCAAACACTGAAATTGAACATTTTTCTGAATTAATCTGAAAAACTATCACTCATATTAACATTCATGTCCGTATTGTATACTTGTATGAGATATCACAAGCTCTCAAATTTAGCTCTACTTTGTATATCTGAAGGTACAACAAGGTCACTCATATTGTAAATAGAAGTATATCAAGGTTATTGTACTGCCAAAACAACGAATGTAGGTATAGTAAACATTTGGAGTGAAGGCCGGCCTTTATCAGTGAAATATAGTCATGTGGCAAAACATGCAATCGGAGTATAAAAACAAACTAGTATTCATTAGTTTAGTTTAATGAATTTGTCACAAAATCTGTTTAAAAAAATTATTACAAAATTATTAACTAGTGAATACCGAAAGATTTAAAAATTCCTTTGTAAATAGGTTGATTTTTAAATATGAACTAGCTTTTAAGTAGTAGAATTTGCAACTTTTATTACCTTTATTTAATAATTGAACTTAGGGATATAATGTATGATAGTTTTTATATAGAATTTGTAACGCATGATTTGTATTTAACCATTGTGAATAAAGAGAATTTGAATTTGAATTAACTTTACTGTGTGACAGGAGAGAAACAGAACTTTTATCCCAATTGAAATCAAGCCCCCTGATAATATTATCTTATATAATATTAAAAAATAATATGATTGTGTGTCACTTTCATCCTTAATGCCAGGGGATAAGACCATGGGTATGATTTCCCAAAGGATTGTGCTAGTATAATATAATATAATATAATAATATAATATAATATAATAATATAATATAATATAATATAATATAATATAATATAATATAATATAATATAATATAATAATAATAATAATATAATAATAATAATAATAATAATAATAATAATAATAATATAATATAATAATAATATAATAATAATAATATATAAATAATTAAATAACATAATAATAATTTAATAATATCCCATTACTCATTTGTTTTTGTTTTCTGGTTCGGACTGGCTATTTTTTTATCATATGAGTATTTTTAACACACAACTTCACTTTCTTTCTTTTTTGGCTTCATATCTCTTTCTGACATAATATGGTATTTGCTCAAAACGGTAGACCTCTACATTCAAATGATTCAATGTTTCTGCAATACAATAACATTGCTATATTTCGATTCAAATTTCAAGACTGCCTATGCAGCACGCTACTATTATTCAACAGTTTTTTTAGCAGTACCTTACTGTATATTCATTCAAGGCCGTGTTCAAGGTAAAAACTTACATGTGACTAACAATAGTGAACAACTTCAACAATTCAACACTAACATATTATATAACAGTCCATTTGTACCAAGGAGCTACATACCTAACATAAGGTTAATCTTGGCTGGGGTATACATTACTGTAATAAATCTTTCAAACCCTTTTTGATAGTATCAATTAAAATTTAAACCACCTTTTTGTAAACATATACTGTACTGTATAGTAATACAAAGTATATCTTACATCCAAAAACTTCACACTTGTATGCCAATCTGCAATCTCAACATGGAGGCCTTCCAGACGTTCTTCTTTGTTAAACCCATTGGAAAGGGATAATAGAGAGTTAACTGCTCTTTCAACTGTCAACTGGTCACCCACAATGCCAGTTTCAGAAAAGTGAAAGCATTCTGTTTTGTCACACCAACGTGGCACATATGAATGAAGTGTGTGTAACACTTCCAGCATTCCATCTGCAGTATTTTCATTTTGAAAAATGATGCCAAGACTTTCCTATGTGACAGAGTTTAAAAAAAACACCTTACCATTCGAGTATTTGAGAGAGGGATGTTAATACCCAAAAGTCCCTCAATAAGGAGGGACCAACTTATTTTTGATGAGAGGGTTTGGTAAATACTAAAAAAAAACAAGCACAACTGTCAAAAGAGAAAAATTGGAGCAAGCTCAGTACATCTTTATATTTGGGGACAAAATTCTTGCAGAGGAATGACATGAGAGAAGGGGAGTTTAGTATGATTTTCATGGGTTTGGATGAAATTTCTATAAATAACATGTACAGGTATGACACCATGAGTGCAAGAGGTTAGCCCATTAAAGCCCTAATCAAATGAGAATGCAAGGCAAGTCATCGCAAGTTAGCTTACAATGAATTGCGATGCCACCAGTTCTGCACTTCCACTACTTCCCATGCTCTTTCACTAGTTCTCATGGTAGTTTTTATGGTGACAGGGCACAAAAGACTTCATCGGCTTGTGTTCTGTGTTCAGACATTTCACGAGCTCTCGCAAGTTAAAGCAAAACTTGCAATGAAATTTGAACAAGATCAAATTAGTCACAAGCCAATGCAAGTAACCGCAAGTCAGTGAAAGCTGGTGGTCAAATGAGACACAAGCAAGCACAAGCTAAAACTTGCAATGACTTGTGTTCTCGTTTGATCAGGGCTTAAAAGCCCAGTCAGGCAGAAGACCGGGTTCCCCTATTATCCATTTCCATGAGCGTGGAAGGTACCTATGCCACCCAGGGTACATGTACAGCACAATACAAAATTAAATCACCATGCAATGGCTGACAGGGACATTTGAGTGTCCCTGGCACACCAGGTTATACAATAAAAGTATCTGCTGATACAGTACCCCTTTGCAAAACACTCCATGATCACCTTCAGTTTATTCATTATAACAGTGTAATAAAGACACAGATAGGACAATTTATAAAAAAACCCGTAAGTTTATACCTTTTCTGATTTTAAGCTCATTTCATTTGAATGTGGATGTATGATATTCTGAGCAACAACATCTTTACAGAACTCAAGATAAGGTACTTCATTTACAAGAATTCTTTTGATCATAAAGATATAATCCTGCTTCTGAAAAGTGTGGTCAGCCAAACTTGGGATCACCTTACTATTATCAAGATCTGCCAGGTTGGATAATATTGGCTTGTCATCATTTAAATTATTTCCTGACACTCTGTTAGTGACCTTCATGTGATTAACCCAGTGATAGTCTTTGTTCTGGTCATCCTGGGTCATATCCCTCACTTTTTGATTTAAATCAAAGTTGTCAAATACAAGTTTGTAACCAGGACCAATGTTACAAGATTTTTCTGCAGGCTCTAAAAAACAAAAATTACATGCATTTTAATACAAGAAGAAATAAAGAATTATTTAAATATACATTAAAGTCATAGCAGAAAGCAGAGCAAATATACATACAGTACTTGAAAATGAGAAAAATAAACACTTATTATGGAATGAAGTTTGAACTTATTGAGAATTATCAAATTGATGAGGTTTGTGTTATCTGCTTATGGTTGAGGCTATAACACAATTAGTCAAGGTGATGATTCTCAACCAGGCATAACCTTTAAAATAATTGATTTATTATATAGAAAACTTAATCTTTTTTAGAAATCATTTACAAAATGGCCCCAAACAGTAAAATAATATTTTATGGTCATTTTCACACCAAGCATGAACTACGTTCATTTCATTACTGATTAGTATAAGAAACTGTCTTGATAAACTGAGTATAAAAACACCTTTAGTGCTCACAAACAAATCAACAAGAATAGACTGTGATGGCTAAAACATAAGGGCACAGTTAACTGACTATCACAAGCTGAATTCTAAATTGATTAATGCATTGTACAAGTATTTATATCAACTACTAAAATACAGGTAAGCTAACTGCCAGTAATAGTAACAAGCTTACCAGATCTAGCAGAATTATTTGGACAGTTAGGGTTTCCACCACTGTGTAGTTTAGATAGTGCATCTTCTTCAGCCTGTTTATACTGCAACAATCGTTCATTGTAGACTTTACCAAATTCATCACATTTCTTGTTGAAGTACGAAGGAGATACACCAATTTTGTACTTGGAGAGAAAATTGCACAATGACTAGGAAGAGTATAAGTAGCTCAGTGTTAATGTATTAGTCAAATCCAAGGGTTAGACCAGAGGGTGGGATGGACACATTCAGATTTGACTGATACATAATGAGATTTATCATTAAAAAATACATCAACCCTTTGCTTACCAACAGCTTCCCTCCAGAGGTGTAGCCAGAAGGGGGCTTCATATGCCTCAGTTAAGCTGCCCCCCAGGTTTTTCCTGGCCCCCCTTTCCTGGATACACCTCTGCTTCCCTCTGCAGAACAAAATTGTTTGGCATCAGCCCAGCTCACAACTATAAAGACTCAAGAGTCCCATTGGAAACAAAGGGTTAAAAGACAATTTACTTTTTTAGATGTACTGACCTGAAAACCATTATATTTCATCAAAATCGTCATCAATATCTGCACTGCAGTCATGAATTTACTTCTTTCCTTCAATAAAATAGATGCTGCTACAGCCACACTTGGTAGCCACTGGGCGTTGGTCTTGTTTCCTTTTGGGATAGCACAAGTAACAAGAACTGAATATAAAAAGGGGGCTTTTTCTTTCAACTCCAGACAAACATCCTTTAATGATAATTTTCTCATATCAGTCACAGACGTTTTTCGTAAAATCGAAGGATTTGCTGTAGACACCATACCCGAACATTCCTTAGATATTTCCTTCAAAGAACACTTCAAAAGTTCAATTTTTAAATTTTTAACTTTAAAAGCTGCTCGGGCAATATCTTGCCAAGTACCACGAAGTAATGCCTTGCCTAATGGTTCCAGGTCATGCACTAGTTTTCTTTGTTTTGTCTGGGAAGGCCAATTCACAACAATCTGAAAAATACAAAGGAGAGAGAAGAAATATATTAAACATTAATACATGTAAAGAATAAAGAAAAAATACAATCTAATATTTACAGTAAGTCTTAATAAAATATTAAATGACAAAACGAAAAGGCATTACTACAAATATTATATATGGCAAGTTGCCTAACCTTGACTGCAACGTCAGACTTGGAGGAAGTAATAGGGACCACACGTTCTTGTTGTACTGGAGATAACCAAGGAGATTCATGCGAAAAAGGAACAGGTTTAAGAACTCGACGAGTTGGGGTACTTTGTCTTGGTTGCATACAGTTGTTTGTCTGTTCTATTAACTCGGACGATTCTGCCGAACGAAATCTCTTCGCTGATACCTCTTCCTCTTCGTCTAATCTTGATTCTGATCGTATGAGGTTATTGCTTTGAATCAACAGCTCATTTTCGATACTTTTCAGGTTCGTGGCAGCTTTTTCCCTCCTTTCAAATAACCTTTTACATAGGCGACAACAGAAAAATAACTCGTCTCCTTTAAGTATGTCGGCGATATTTATCTTATATAAATCAAGCAACACCTGCGGCAACTCGAGGATAATCTTACTGATAATATTGTTCTTTTGTTTGTGAATATAATATCTTTCTCTTGCCAAAACGTCTTTGTCGCATAATATGCAAATCGATCTTAACATTGTCAATCACATCGCCGCCATTTTTGGCTGTTAATTTATATTGCAGGCCGGAAATTAATTCTGTCACGGCTACGTCATCAGTACGGAATTTTGCCGCCTGAGAAGCAGACCTTCCTCTGGGGGGATTCGGTTTGCGAGACCCCCACGCGGGAGGTCTGTATCAGCAGGCTATTACTTTTTGGGAGCCGTTACTTTCGAGGAGCGCCGTTACTTTTTGGGAGCCGTTACTTTCGGGGAGCACCGTTACTTTTTGGGAGCCGTTACTTTCGGGGAGCGCCGTTACTTTCGGGGGACGTTACTTTCGGGGAGCCGTTACTCTCGGGGAGCCATTACTCTCGGGGAGCCGTTACTTTTTGGGAGCCGTTACTTTCGGGGAGGGCGTTACTTTAGGGGAGCCGTTACTTTCGGGTAGCAAAAAAGTGTTGGTATGGTTGCTAGATATTTGATATATTCATGGTAGGACATGGAATTTGAACTGTGTATTTAAAACCTTACATTACATACATGCACATGTTTATATACTGTTGTTCCAGAGGCTCTCAGGGTTTGTGGCAAGATGAATCCGTTACTGTTTGTAAGCATCTTATTCATATACGTTATATCGGTTAAATCGTAGGCATTGCTTTCGGGGGGACCGCTACTTTGGGAACTCTGCGGTATTTTGACTCTGTTCCAATTCTATGTAAACACGGACAGCCATCTTCTCAATTTCGTAAGGTAATTCCTCAGTAATTCTTCCAGACTTTATAATATGTTCATAGTAAAATACAAAAAAAAAGTTATGGTCACCGAACTCGTTTGGAAAATACAGCAGTAAACCATTATGTTTCCCTAATTTCTAGCCATTTTGGCTAACTCTTGAATTTGTCTTATTATCTTAAAAAGTCCTTCATAAAAGAACGTAGTTAATTCAATACTGACTAGGAAAGTATTTGATATTGTTATATAGCTAGAGTTTCACTGGATGCAACGATGACTGTCGTTGTTTAATTGTAACCTTAGTTAAATTTCAATGTCTACCGAGCGGGCAATAATTGAGAACTTATTGCCTGCTCGGTCCATACGTTTTCAATTGTTGCCCGCTAGAACTTTGAACTCTTCACGGCATCATATAAGCAAAAGTTTGTTTGGTACGAAAAAAAGAATATTTATAGGTCTTCAAAGCATGTGGAGAAACATATTGCTGTTCTTTTGTTCTGAGACTTATATTTGTTTGGTTGATCGAAGTGAAATTATGGGGCCAGGCGAAATGTGTTGGTAAGTCTAGCGTTTGTCTTTTGTATACTTTCCCTTGATAAACGTCGAAATTATTCAGCGAAACTCAAGCTATATAACAAAACACATTAAGTGTTACATTAAGACATTAAGTCTGCCTCGGGAAACAGTTAGTTTTGTTTTCCCTCGAGTCTCGATGTTTCCCTCGAAAAAAAAGTGGGGGTCATGACCAAGTGTCTTCGTGAGCTACACAAGGTTAAAGCTTCAACCCCAATCATTTCATCTAGTATATGCGAAAGCGCACAACAATTTTTTAATTTTTTCAAAAAACCAAAATTAAGTTAGTAAGTGATATTTTATGTGTTTTCGCAGCGGCGGCGTGGCTCTGAAATAGGGGCAGGGAAATCATGTTCTAGGGCCCACTTTCAGGGGTCATCATGATAAGAATTTAGAACTGTCGGCATGCTCCCCCGGAAAATTTTTGAAATTTGGTGTCTGAAATGAAATTTCCTGCGTTCCGACAACACCTTTTAGCGATTTTAAAAGTTTAAAAACAGAGAAACAACGATACGATATTAATAAGCTAACGTGCATGTGCAGTAGTTGCATGCAGTCTTGTTATTTTCAATACACGGTTAATATAATAAAATACTATAAAATAAATGTGCTGCATAGGCAACGTTGAATTGGAAAAAAAATCGAAATAACATAAATGGTTTTGTGAAATGAATTGAACTGTACGTTTCCCTCATAAAAGGCCTTAGCTCGAAACACTATAGAACTGCAATATTCCATAATCTAAATTGCACTACAAGTTTTATGCTGCAGTGGTTAAAAATTATTGACCAACCAACTAAGCACCTACAAAATATTTGGGCCCACCAGTCACAAATTGTTGGGGCCCACAAGGTATACAGATCATCGAGGCCCACCGGGAAATGCCCCCCCCCCCCCCCCCCTGTGTTTTCGTCATTAACACTTGGATACATATCTTGAATTGTGCGCAGAAAAGCTGCGCAATGCAAAACTGAGGAATTTCCTTAATTATACAGTAGCTCGTTTTTGTGACGTCATAAAAATTGTAAACCCACAAACCTGGTTGTTTGGGATGTTTTACAGATCGTTGTAAATTTTTGTCGAAAATTTTAGGTTGATACGAACCTTCTAAAGTTACAGAGTTTTAAATTTTGTTGAAGTGTCTATGCCAAACGAAAATTGTTTTGCAGTTTCTCGTTTCCATGCTTCGTTGTTGAGATTTTTCAGTTTAATTATTTAACAAATAAAACATAAAGCTCCGTGCATATGTACTCTTATAAAGGCACGTCGGTTTAACGTCATTTGAACACGAAAGAAGTTGAGTAGATGCACGAGGCGATAGCCGAGTACCTTTACACTTCTTTCACGTCAAACGTACCTTTATAAGAGTACATATGCACAGGAGCGGTATGTTTTATTTGTTTTATAAAATAAGAAGGGGAAAAATCAAACTAAAAGTGAGCTAGTTTAGGAATTTGGCGGGCTTTTACGGCCAGCTGACGCCATTCTACGCCATTTTACGTCATTCATGATATCTGTTCTCTTATAAATGCAGGACACCTTATTTTATAAATGCAAATTAAACATCTTGACGTCACATGTGCATAATGACATATCGAGGAAGATTATGTATCTTTGTTATTATCAAATATATATAATCACTTGAAAATTTACATGTTTATTTTGCTGTTGTGCACACGTTTCCTTCGACCGCATTTGCTTTGATAGCAATGATGTATAACCTCCGATAACTATACACAGTGTAGCCCTCGATTTCCAGTCGTATCTCAGGTCCCAGAGCTTGTCCAATTGTCGATTTGCCCCCAATCACAAAGGTGCCTGCACATTTTCAGCAGGCATATATTAGGATTATTGCATAATATAGTATTACGATTATTGCATGAATTAATAAAATATTGACGATAAATAGAGTGCTGGTATATAAGTGAGGGCTGAAAGCTATGGGATCAGATGAGTTAATACCCAAAGAAATAATTAGAAAATTCAATTTGTTCAACAAAACTCAGTCGGTTTCATAGATTTACATAATTATGATTTATAGATTGGTAATTCATTTGTATTTGCATCATAAATATATCAAATATCAGAGACCAAATATCAAATATCAGAGATAGATCAAATATCTAGCTAGCAACAGTCGATTTACCACATTTACATTCGCCCCCCCCCCCCCCCCCCCCCCAGCAAATTCGTCCCCCTCCCCTGGGGGGCGAATTTCCTAGGAATCCCGCCCCCCTCTAGGAAATTGCTCCCCCCCTCTCGATTTCGATTTAAAATCAAAACATGTCATAAATATTGTTAAAATATTGTTAACGATTGTTAACGATTACTATTGTCGAAATTTGTAGAAAACAAGTCCCATTAGCTACAAAAGCGGGAAAATCTAAAGGACGACATGCACTTGCCTTGTGCCGGGTACTTCTGCTCTGTGAATACGTATCAGAACGTACAAAAATCACCGTCGGTTGTCAATTTTATATACAAAGTATTATTATGTAACCATTTATTTTGGCCTACCTTGAACACCAAGCCGGAAGAATTTTCTAAACAGCAAAAGCGTGAATGCGTGATTTGAAAAAAAGGGCCGCCGATTTTACTTTCATCGTTACGGCTTTTTTAAAAATTATTTGTTTGACAATTATCTTTTTGACAAGACTACCTGGTATTATATAGTGGTATATCACTAGCAAAAAATAATATTACTTTGAAAAATTTTAACTTTATCCTAGTATAATCGCTAATAATTATGAAAGATAGATGTGCAGCTACGTCTGAATAGGAAGCACATGATGTGCTTCCTATTCAGACGTAGCCTCCCTTTTTAAAGGGCGATATTACGACGTCAAAATGTTTAATTTACATATCAAACAACCTGAAATAACTCAAGAACAAATTAGAGCAAGGAAACGAAAAACTGCAAAAAATGTTAGATTATTATAAAATACCAATTAATCATACACATCTGCTCTAAAAAGGGCTCTCGATCGCCAATTAGCAGGGATTAAACACATAGTACCACTGAAAGAAAATGTAAAGTTACCTTCTTTATTTATAAACGCACGCCTTGCCTTGGAACTGTTGGAAGATTGGATATTTAATTTCTTTTAGCCACGACACGTGTATATTAGGGAGGCTGAGCCCCCTCTTGTTGAATTTCAAGGAGCTGCCTTGGCCAGTTGGCTGTATTTATCGGAAGATGAACCGGCTGACGAATGTGGAATATAGATCGTTTTCACTCACGTGATCGGTGGCCCCACTGGGGTGAAACAATACGAAATATTTGAATAAGAAAGAGCTAATTCCCATACCGTACACCAATATGGCCGCCATTTCATTGTTTTGGTACACCAATATGGCCGCCATTTCATTGTTTTGGTACACCAATATGGCCGCCGTGACGTCAGATGAAAACGATCTATAGGCGAGCTTCTCAAACGAATCAATATTTTAAGAGAAATTTCAACTCAAAGTTTGCTAAATTTGACTGTATAAGCTTTATCCGATTTCGGAATACTGATTAAATATTGATTTCTTTTGAATTCTTGAGCTTTGTGAATCGTGATTTAGAACAATATTGTCCCGGCCGTGAATCGTGATTGAACTGTTGAAAAAGTCGTGAACATGCTATTTTACATTTTGTGATTCGTGAAATGCCAAAAAAGCATCTGTGAACTCGTGACAAGACCCCCCCCCCCCCCTCTTCTTCTATCTATAACTTTAGTTCATTCTTTTACAAAATACCTATACATGCATGTTTTTGTTCAGTCATTCAGTCAATTTAGGTGGTTGGAGGTTGGTTTTTGTTTCAGTGACGTTGAAATTTGCATGAAGGTGCCCCCCAATGGGTGCTCCCCCCCCTGTCCCCCACAAGGTTACGTGACGCGAACATTGGAAACAAACATCATGTGATATACTCCAGTCTTGTTTGTTCATATTGCCACAGTCTTTAGATCGACAAAATGCGACGTCCAACGGAGTCCACAATCATGTTAGCCATACTGTCTCTTTCGTTGTTCTTAATCAAAATAGGTTTGAACACTTTAGCGGGCTTGGGCTACGAGCCTTTTCAAGAATCGATAAAAAATGTCTCCGACACATTCGCTCTCGATATCACTCCAGCAGGATGGGCATTTTCAATATGGGGCTTGATCTACACATGGAATGCTGCCTACATCATCTACGCTTTGACGACGGGTTTAAGGGATGTTCCACCGGTGTTGAACGCGTTGTTTTATCTGCTTTACATTCTATGTGATATCGTCAACATATCTTGGCTCTTCGCGTTCACATCTGATTCGATCAGCTCGAGTTGTGCGATCTTGGTTGGCAATCAAGTTTCGCTCTACTTGCTGCTTTTTGTGGTTTATAAAAACTACAGTGCTTACAAGAGCCAACTAGAAGATCACTACCCAGCCGATGCGATATGTTTGAAAGTCTTGATACAGAATGGTAAGTACTACGCATATCATTCCTGTCAAGTAAAATCGTCTGGTGTTTAATAGACAAAGTAAAACAATAAAGGGGTCATTTTTTGGCTGACTCAAGCAAGAATGGGTTAATCACTTGTTATAACCCATTGGTGCTGTGCATCTTACAAATTGTCGCCAAGTTGGATGAATTTGACAAAAGTTTTTGATCATCTGCAATTATAATTTCATCCAACATGGCGAAAATATCTTTGTCCTTCAAATCTCAAGTGATTGGTTGCACACCACCTATTGCCTCTCTCCTGTGCAGAGGTTCTTTGGGAGCAGCCCATTCTCTTCCTGAAATTGACTGTATATACTACAGTAATTGTAATCAAGTTCTCCAATTGAGTGTGGGAGTCAATTTCACTGAGTTAAAAAAACTATTTCCCAACCCCCAACCACAAACCACAACCCCCTGGAAACCCTAAACCTAACCCCCCCCCCCCCCCCCCCGGTAGCCCTAAGCCTAATCACAACCCTCCAGGGAAAAGTCCTACCTCTCAGACCCTGACCGCAGCACCCCATAAATTACAATTAGTATATATATACAGTCAATTTGAGGAAGAGACCAGGGGGTACTCCGAACCGCAATACCGCAAAAAAAAATCATGAAAAACCGCATCGAAAACTTAATGAATACCAAAACCGCTAGAATAGATAAAACCGAATACCGTACCACAGTACTTTAGGGCTCCCAATGCAGGACAGCGGGATATATGATGGGACAGATATGGTACAGTGGGATATATTGTTTTTATGTCCTGTTATCGGCACAAATATTTGATAAATATATACATATATATATATATATATAATTATATAGAGAGAGGATATTACATGGTGGTGCGAAGATATGAAGATATGGTGAAAACAATATTTTACGAATGAGTGAAATATTGTTTTTACCATGAGAAGATAAAATTCATATCTTCAAGCCAGTGCATAATTTTCTTTTTATTATATAGATTCAATGCAAAAAGAGGTCAAATTCTTAATGACATCATAGATATCTTCACTAGTGAGGATATGGAAAATACGACACTGCATATTTCTAATAATATATATATATATATATTATATATTATATATTATATATTATATATTATATATCATATATTATATATTATATATTATATATTATATATATATATATATATATATATATATATATATATATATATATATATATATATATATATATATATAAATAATAACTGAGTGCCGGGCCTTCGGCCCTACACCTGGGGATAATCACATGTTAACCCATTGCTGCCTATAGGATGTCTAAGGGTTCTCCTTTTGATTAGTAAAATCATTTGGCATAATAGGCAGAGTAAAACAAAGGTAGTAAGTGGCCAGCTCAGGAAGGAATGGGTTAAACACTTGTTACATGTACTGTATGTAACTCATTGCTGGTTAGGATGTCTGAGGATTCTCGATCCCTCTGACAAGTAAAGTCATCGGGCATTAGACAGAGTAAAACAAGGGGCCATTTTTGACCAGCTCAGATAGGAATACTGTAAACCCATTGCTGCTCAGAGTGTCAATGGTTCTCCCTTTCAGTTTGATGAGTAAGGGCATTAGACCCGTATATTCCAGAATATATAACTTTTCCCGCATTTTATTATTATAATACTGTTCTGCATTCTTGGTTGGGCTTACTGGCCTCTATATAACTGATTGCTCATCTGGTTCCAAAAAATGAAGCCAGAGAAGAGATGACGAATTTGGAGTACCAAGATGGCTGCCACGGAAACTTTGTATGTTTTCATAGCACGAAAAGAGACGGAAAAAGCCACATTAAAAAAATTTCTGAAATTGGTATCAAACAAAAGTTTAGAAGCTTAGTTTTTGCATTTCTTGTTATTATTTAGCAGTGAAATGTGTTATTCTGTAGTTTTTTACTCTGCCCGTTAATCGAAAAAGTTGCCTATATCACAAAACTCGTAAAAAACCCAACGAAATCATGATCAGGACCCTTAGTTTCTGCCAAACTAACCCTATCTAATGAGCGCGCGTTACGCCACTGTTCGCTTAGAGGACCACGGAGTTATCAGTTATATCTTTGTCTTGTAAATCTCACGAGTTTGATTGCAAACTATCAATACAGACAGACCAAAGTATTGTAGTACTGTATTTTGAACCAGGTTTCAGAAGGAAATAGACAATATTCATAAATGGCCGTGGAATTAATATTTTTATGTGCGTATAAATTAGCCTCCCTGAACTCGTTTTCATGTGCGAAATTCAAAAGAATCTTTACTCTAAAACGCGGTCAGAGGGGCTAACTTTTATGCACATAAAAGGATTTTATACCGTCGGCCATTTATGAATGTCTATGGGAGGGGGTAACAGAGAAAATTTTCTAATATGGGGAGGGGTGGTTAATTGTCTAATTTCTGCATTCTTATTTTTTATAATCCCCGAGCCGGGCGGAGGGCCGAAGGCCCGGAGCCCGGTGAGGGTGCTAATCTCGACATGCGTGGAGTCCACTTTACACGTGTGTGTTTAAAAAAGTGGGCGAGGGGTTGTTGCGTTGATGTATTTCTAGTAGAAAAGAAAAGAATCTTCCCCTTTCATAAATAATGACCGGTCCGTAACATCTGTTTATTATATGGCTGGGTTTGATTTCCGGTCCGTACGCAAAACGACGCGCGCTGATTGGTTCCCGAGAGGTTGGGATTCTACGATATTGACCGACCGGTCAATACGCTTTTTTCTCGGCCCTGTAAGTTTTGGCGGAAAATTCCTGAGTTGATTTGAAAACAAATAAAAGAGTAATGGGTATCTATGGCGAGCCGATGCTGCCAAAAGGGAATCATCGTTTTATTTATGGATCATATCATAAAGAATAATCGAGTTACACATTCTACATGTTGAGTTGCACATATAGGGAATCGAGAAGCATTCATGCCATTATTCATGATCTTCCACATTTCTCGCTAGCGAGTTTTACGATTTCTCGCTTGCGAGTTTTACGATTTCTCGCTAGCGAGTTTTACGATTTCTCGCTAGCGAGTTTTACTATTTTTCGCTAGCGAGTTTTACGATTTCTCGCTAGCGAGTTTACAATTTCTCGCTAGCGAGTTTTACGATTTCTCGCTAGCGAGTTTTACGATTTCTCGCTAGCGAGTTTTACTATTTCTCGCTAGCGAGTTTTACGATTTCTCGCTAGCGAGTTTTACGATTTCTCGCGGAACGTAAGCACGCGGGAATCACGCGTGGCGTGATCATGCTCATTGCTCTCTAGAAATCTGGGCCGGGATGGGAAGCTTATATCACAGAATAAAGACTATACAGAAGGGCCACTCGGGTCGGAACCTTTGAAGTTTTTGTCTCCGCGCATGTCGCATTACGCATGTTGCTCAGCCAGTAAACTGCATGTTCTGGCCAATAAGTACGCTGAACTGGCTGTCCTAGCCAGTAAACTGCATATTTTTGCATAAAAATACGAGGACACGTTGTACCGCTAAGTGGCCCTTCTGTATAGTCTTTATTCTGTGCTTATATGTTTCGTGTTTCTGCGCTAATTTCGACGGCCATGAATCCTGTCATTCAGCGACTCCTAAGTAATATCAACGAGTTGGGAAGGGAGTTGGAAAACAGCACTAGAAATACAGCTGGAAATGTTAGTACGGTGATACCAAATAACGAAGCTACTGTGAACGATGAAGTTCAGAGGTGTTTTCGGGTTAATAATGCGGAGTCGGGGAGACGTCCTACTGCATCGGTACAGTCTGTACCAGAGTCAAATAGGGGAAACCTGCAGAACCGTCCACCACCACAGCATAGGGCTCCTCATAATGGACAACAGGATATACGGCCACACTTTAGACTGGCGTCTACTTTTAATAGAGGTAGATGCTCTTCACGTAATCCAAGATCAACAGCACTAGCAGGGTCAGGGAAGAACAACAAAACCAAGGCTACAAAGTCTAAGCCGGGTGCTAGCGGTCCTTTTATTAAGGATGTTGTTCTACTTTCTGGACCAGAAGATGATCAAGTTCCACGACAAGGAACTCGAGTATTTCTAATGGAAAATAGCCACATTGTTTCAGGTGCTCAGTTCCAAAAAGAGTGGGACTCCAATACTCTTACTGCTTTCCTGTTCAGCCTCTTTTCAGAAAAACTAACAGATACTAAGATTGAAATTCTGATGCCTGTACATTTCAAACTGATGCAACCAAACTTAGCTTCAGGTCAACAGCTATCTGGATTTATGGTACATAAAATATTCAAGGACAAACCTTTGTACATTCGCCCTTCTAGACGTCTACTTGCAACAGATGTTCTACAGTCTGCAGCAAAAGAAAGGAAACTAAGCCCAGATGAGGAAAGCAATGATAACGAATCGTCAGATCTTATTGATCTAACAGAGATTTTCTCCAACGAAAAGAAAGTTGAATGTCCCTCATGTTTCAAGCAGTTTCCAGAGGATGAAATCGAGTTTCATGTTGACCTTTGTCTGCCTGCAGAAGATCATCTTGAGCAAAAAAGTCCTATTACATCCACTTTTCAAGAAAGTCTTAAAGCAGCAGCATCTGCACATTTCAAAGAAGATGAAGCAAGCCTTTTTTTTTCATTTACAAGACGAAAAGTTTGGGAAAATGCAATGGAACTATTTCGTGAAACTTCAGATAGTGATCTTGAAGGTGGATTTAAAGTTTCATTTGTTGGTGAAGAAGCTGTTGATAACGGAGGACCAACCAGAGAACTTTTCTCACTACTATGGGCTGAACTACATAAGTCATCTCATACAGCAGGGGATAAAGATAATCTGGTTCTTTCCCATGATGTTTGTCGTCTTCAGAGAAAGGAATATGAAATTTTTGGAAAGCTGATTGCTTTATCATTCTTGGTTGGGGCAAAAGGGCCCCAGTGCCTCTGCAGAACACTGGTCAGCTTCATGTTAGGAGTCACTTCTGCTCCCCACTCCATTGATGATCTACCAGACTTTTCTGTGAAAGAAAAGCTTAAGATTCTCTTCCAAAGTGATGATGCTGAAGCATTTGCAAGTGCTTTTGCTAATCTGGAAGATGAGTGCCAATTAGCTGGATATCTCAATTTCAATGCCAAAGTAGAAGATAAAGATGCAGTTGTCCAGCACATCAGCCACCACTATATTATCAATCAATGTAGAAATGAGATTGATAGCTTTTGCAGTGGAATGAAATTTGGAGGAGTTCTTGAATTATGCAAGAGGTTTCCTGAAGATGCTTGTCGGGAACTCTGTTATGCTGAGAAGCAGCTGTTGGCCTCAGAGGTGAAGTCCTTGTTCGTGCCACACCTATCTACCCAGGGGAGCAATAAAAGAGTGAAAGAAGATGATCTGCTCTTTAACTGGCAGAATTTTTTGGAAAGAGTCGAGAAGGGCAGAATACATTGCCCAAAGCATGATGAAGATGAAGCTGAAACACAATTGTTTACCCTAGAGCATATTCTCCAGTTCGCCACAGGTTCCCGTGGCATCCCATCACTTGGATTTAAAGAAGGGGCTTCTCTACTGTTCGATCATGATGTCAGCAAAGGAAGACGCGTTGTTGCCAACACATGTGCTCTGTTATTGAAATTTCCTATCAATGATCGATACTGTTCAACCTTGGATTGCTTTACAAAGAACCTGGCAGAAGATATCTTGAATGCACCAACATTTGGAATGGTATAGGTTTGTAATGACATTGATTAATGATAATAATTTGTCTTTTGTTTGTTACATATACCTGACACTAGCTACATATGTTTGTATGTGTTTTAGTGCCCCTAACCCCCAAATTTGATTTGTAATTGATTAATAGCAACCCTAAAATGATCACAAATGTTGTTGAAAGTTTGGCAATATCGATGTAGTTTCCAGTGGAATAAAGTTCGACAAATTTAATTACATGTACATGTACATGTAATGTGAATCTAACATTTGAGGTTATAGTGAAATGCCTGCTATGGCAGAAAACAAATATTTCTGAATGGGAATTTAGAGGTCTGAAACTAATGGGCTGTTGTTAATAACTTGAACTATCTTTTTCAGTCTAGTGGACTGTAAATAGATGCAAAGTTTTGAGAGATATTGATGAATAATTTTGCTTATTTGCACAACAATAAGACTTTCCACAATTCTGCTTGCTTTATTTTATGTCATTTACATTAAATTACATACCATTTGCATACAGTAAATAAACCTCAAGAAAAAAAAAGATATTTGGGGGTTAATTAGTGGCACTTTAACTTAGACCACTTTATGCTTAACATGTATTGTCACTGGTTATATTTAGATAAGCAAGGACAGAAACTATGTGTATTTAGTCCTAAAAATTTTACACATTAATATTTAGTTGAATTGTGGATTAATAATGGTGTGCAGTTGTTTTGTTGCCCATTGGATGCAGCTACAAACTAGAAATACTTTCTAAGTACAGTAGGATATGGAACATTGAGCAGTTTGTTAAAGTTCTTTTAAACAGTTGATTTTTTGAGGGTTTTTTTGTTATCCACAAGGTTGGACCATAAACAAACATGTACAATATTATTACATGCAAGTAGTTCTTATTAAAGTGATATGAAACTTTTGTAACTTGTGATATGACTTTGGACAGCTGATTTATATAGATAAATGTCTATGTACTGTAACCAGAATTATGTGGTTGAACCAATGACTATACAAACACCCTTTGGTATGCCAAAAAATATAGATACATGTACAAATTTTATCAATGCCATGGAATTAAAAAAGTGACTTAACTTGTACCTGTATACCTCCATATATCAGTTGATTGCTCAAAATGCACAATTTAAAAGTTTGAGCATACTGTAGTCTGAGGTACATGTATGAAAGATTATGGACCATTGCTAGGGAAAATCTAGCATTGTCCACAGACAATTGGTTTAACCCTTTCCTGCCTGAGACAGCCTTTATTATTTTATCAGAGAGAAGGGGCCAGTTGAGGCTGACCTAGGCAGGAATATGTTACCATGGTAATTACCATAACTGCATGATATCCAAAACTGGTATACTGTACCATGTCTCTGGTGTCCAGAATAAACAATCCATATATATGACCATTAGAAATCAGTAACAGTGACACAAGGCTCATCATTTTTTTAAGAATTGCATAATCCCCATAGTTTGCATAAACCCCATTGAGAGCTCAAATTTTCAAATACACCCCCCCCCCCCCCCACCACCACCACCACCTCTCTTAATTAAGCCCCTCCCTATTCAAAAAACCAAGACAGTTAATGAAGTGTTAACAATTCACCAAAATTTACAGAGAGACTTAAAAACATTCTTAAACAATTAAAAACATAAATTTGCATTATAGTTCATCAACTGGTTCACTAGAAAACCATTTGAGCCTCAATTCGTTTCAGTTCTCAGATAAAATAAGATTATCACGAAGTGTGTCACGAATATTACAGAAATGTTCAATTCCTGAATCACCATCATCACATAAAACATCAATGTTTCTGTTAAGTTGGTCAACTTGCTCTTCGGTTAGTTGTAACAAGTTATCTGGAATAACAACTGAATTGTCAGGATAACTGTGTGGTAAGATATCATAATCAATACCATAATGATTCAAACATTCTGTGCTAGCATCAAAGTCACCACCTATTAACATCCCTGCATTCCATAATGCAAGAGGGGAGTTGTGAGCAGCTGTTCTCATACCATGATAGTTCCACTGCAAGGTAAACTCATCAAGTGATTTAGCAATTCGAGGTAAAAACACAAAATGCAGGGCACAAATGTCAATTTCATTTGTGGAATCTAAAATTCCATGTTCTTCCATGTGCCTAAAGATCCCCGAATAATAGCTATTTACAACTCGATTGACTTCTCTCCACAACCGTTCAATGCGAGTGTTATGGACACTTCTACCTGCGATAAAGCTCCCTCTGTTAATTCCACGACTGGAAATCATAAACCGGGCCACCTGGACATTTTCTACTCCTCGGTCACCCCTTACTCTCCTAGGAAGACCAAACCGGTTGACTCCTTCTTGAAATAATTCAACAACTGTACTTGATAAATTGTTGGTAAAACATTTTAAGTAGATTATTGTTCTGCTGTAACCATCCACGCAACCATGAACAACAAATCTCCAGGAAATTAGCTTATGATTCGAATCAATGTGCCATAAACAGTTTGGTGCTGGTACATTGTACACTCTCCTTGGTATTGCCTGGCTTCTCCTAACTGCTCTCCCAATAGGATCTAATTCGCACAACCTTTCTCTGACTCTCCGCCGTTGTACGTGGATACCTCTGCTTCTCAAGCTGCCACGTATGTAAGTCTCGCCAGCATTTGGAGTAACAGACAATATGCCGTTAAGTACTTCATCTAATTGTGCTGTTGATATATCCGAAAATTCTTGGCGGATATTAAACTCCTCAACTCGCCGATACAAGGTTCGTTCGCTAACATTCAAGCACTTTGCTGTACTTTTCCATGTCATCCCAGTCTCGCGAAGATCTGTTAGCTGTTCTCTTGTTATACAAAAACGTGGACGACCAAATGTTCTTGCTACTGGAAGCTGATAACTAGACCGTGAAAGGAATTCTGAGTGTTGTTCGCTTATCTGTGTACGTATCCCTTGCAATTTTTCAAAACAGTTATCAAAAAGTAGTCTCAGCAGTAGGAGATTGTCACTCTCTTGTTGTTCTCCTTCATGCTCATAATTGCCGTTTTCTAGATGACAAATCATCGCAAAGATAATACGACAATAATCTTCAAGTTTCCTTTCTAAATATTCAATTGCTACATTGTCAGAGCAAGACTGAATTCTCTCCAAGATGTTATTTAAATCCACAAAGAAGTTACCTATTTCGACGTACTGTGCTGTAGCCATTTTTAAATTAGCAATAGAAGAGAAGGCCCTGGGTACGAGGTTGTACATATGCCGGGGGTTCAATGCTCGGGTAAAACTCGCTAGCGAGTAATTATAAAACTTGTAAAACTCGCTAGCGAGTAATTGTAAAACTTGTTAAAACTCGCTAGCGAGAAATTGTAAAACTCGCTAGCGAGAAATTGTAAACTCGCTAGCGAGAAATCGTAAAACTCGCTAGCAAGAAATACTGAAATAGTAAAACTCGCTAGCGAGAAATCGTAAAACTCGCTAGCGAGAAATCGTAAAACTCGCTAGCGAGAAATCGTAAAACTCGCTAGCGAGAAATGTGGAAGATCATGAATAATGGCATGAATGCTTCTCGATTCCCCTAGCTGCAACTCAACATGTAGAATGTGTAACTCGATTATTCTTTATGATATGATCCATAAATAAAACGATGATTCCCTTTTGGCAGCATCGGCTCGCCATAGGTATCTTTATTCAAATATTCTGAACAATAAAATGTGTTGGAACATTACTGCTGGTTTTCTTTAAAGCTGTTTATCTAAAAACGCCACAAATAAAAGCCGAACTGGTGTAAACAAGAAGGCGAAGAAGCGACACGTACAAAAGTTAACAGCTAAGGTAAACAGCATGACTTCGAAGACGAAAACAACGCTCGAAACTTAAAAATAAAATGAACCAATAGCCATATAATAAATTCCTTATTAACCTCGTTTGCTCCGTCTGTACGGGAAAGTATTTGCCCTCGGTTTTATCGCACAAACCTCGCTCCTTCGTCGCTCGGTC
Organism: Corallium rubrum; assembly: GCA_964035015.1. NCBI lineage: Eukaryota > Metazoa > Cnidaria > Anthozoa > Scleralcyonacea > Coralliidae > Corallium > Corallium rubrum. The sequence goes on from OZ036005.1 coordinate 13,728,538, forward strand.
TGTACGAAAACCTCAGGCAAATACTTTCCCGTACAGACCTCGCACTCGGTTAATAAGTCATTAGTAACTTATGCTTTATAAATTGTACTTACTGTATACATGCAAGTAAGTATCTCAATATTTGGTCACCTCAAACATGACTCTTTTTCAATCTTTCCTGTAAGGTATCATGATTAATGCGGCTTGGGTGACCATAGCCTCGCTGCTCAACGTTGCAATGGTCTTGGTCTACAGAGCAGATGCCTCCATGTCCCTATCTTCTTCGCTGGTTCTCGCCGTCCTCCTCATAATCCTCCTTGTCTGGTTCTTCCTGGAGAACTTTCCTTTGCAAAGCTACCTTAACTACACCTATCTTGACTGGCCAGTGGTAGTCTGGGCTCTCTCTGCAAGTCTGGCCAAGAATTGGGACCCGGACAGTACCAGTTCGCGTTTTGTTCTGGCATTATTGGTCATCACAGTGCTCTTGTTTATTGCGCGAATTACGTTGCAGGTGCTTCGAAATAAGAAAGCAAATGCCTACTACCATCGACCAAAACTGGATGAAAGGTTTACATACTGTAGTGTTTAACAATATACAGACTTGTTTACATTTTCAAATGTTTTTATTGTTCCTTTTGATGTATTCGGATAACTTTCCAGGCAGAAACATTGAGTCATAAACATTAACGTTTTGAGCTACGTTCAAAAGCTTTTAAAGCAAGACGCCTGCTTAGGCGTTCACTCGGGCTACTGATCAGCGCTAGCGATTGCTGTAAAATTTTGCATAGCCATACACAGAACAGCGCGCTAATGATGTAACTTTTGGACGCAATCATAGTTATGCAATGTTGAACCGCACTGCGACTCTGAAAGCTATTTTGATTGTACTGTTAATAAAGGTACTTTTAATTTTCAACTTGCAAGTATTAAATGACAAATCGTACGATGTCGATATGGCAAATCGAACGATGTCGATATGTTGTCTTTGTATGAAGCGGTGCATCTTAAAGCGTTCGCTGATGCAATGTAAACAAGTCCGTTTTCCCGAATAACAATAGAATAACAACGGCGATAGACCACAGTGCTGGATTCGGCACATTCAGTCAATAATTTCGACATAGAATTTATTTATATCAAGCAACAGAAAAGATTTATAAACAACTTTTGAAACACGTTTCCAAAGCGTTCTTTTGAAACACGTTTACAAAGCGTTGGCAAATGTAATACGACGCCTACATGAGATCTAGACATGCAAACAGTTCAACACGACAACACATTCGGCATTTTGTAGTTGTTGGACTATAAGCAGCAAGCTGTTACTTTATAGTAAATAGTATATATACGTTTTTTGATGCACTATGGCGTTTGCTTCTTGGATCTCTTCAGTCAAGCTTCCTTTAATCTGCTTTTATTGCTGCGAGCCGTGAGGCGAGCAGCTCACTAATCTTGACGAGGTCTGGGCCGAGTTTATATGCGTTCACAAACTCGATTCTTAGGATTTCGTGGGCGATGATCTTCGGTATACGCAAGGTCTACTGATCAGCGGCAGGCATTATTAAATTGTAGGCAAGTTGGCATTGTTTGGCGCTGGAATATATTGATTTATTGAAGAGAAGTATATTTTTCTACAATACTATTATATCAAACACAACTCTATTTGTTGCTGGAAGTATATATCAAGGCCACAATAGGCTAAGCGACATTTCGAGGGGCAGACAGTGTATTTATACGAGTCTTCGTTCATTAAATTTTTATATGACATTCCACACCATTGTGCCAGATGATTTCACTTAACATTTTAAGCATGCGACGTTATTGTCAACACTCACGTCACGCGTATAAAATTGAGCCATTAAAGATGGCAACAGCCGTTATTGCTGCAAATCAACAACCTAAAACTGCACTGACGCCATCACTCTTTAATGGCTTGATTTTATACGCGTGACGTCCATGTTGAGGAAAACGTCGCGTGCTTAAGCTCTTTAATTGAAAATGCTTCTGACGATAACAAGTATTTTACTACTAAATAGTAAATGGTAGAAACTCGCAGCATTTCACTTTTGCACCATGATGAAACATCAGCATTTAAGCTGTGACGTCATGCCTGCAGTTTCGCAAAGCCTGTTGGGGCAATATCGCGACCCTAAAAAAACAACCAGACCGAAACCTAGACTCGTTCTACCACAGGTAGCCCGAGTAATTATTTAACAAATAAAACATAAAGCTCCGTGCATATGTACTCTTATAAAGGCACGTCGGTTTAACGTCATTTGAACAAGAAAGAAGTTGAGTAGATGCACGAGGCGATAGCCGAGTGCCTTTACACTTCTTTCACGTCAAACGTACCTTTATAAGAGTACATATGCACAGGAGCGGTATGTTTTATTTGTTTTATAAAATAAGAAGGGGGAAAATCAAACTAAAAGTGAGGTAGTTTAGGAATTTGGCGGGCTTTTACGGCCAGCTGACGCCATTCTACGCCATTTTACGTCATTCATGATATCTGTTCTCTTATAAATGCAGGACACCTTATTTTATAAATGCAAATTAAACATCTTGACGTCACATGTGCATAATGACATATCGAGGAAGATTATGTATCTTTGTTATTATCAAATATATATAATCACTTGAAAATTTACATGTTTATTTTGCTGTTGTGCACACGTTTCCTTCGACCGCATTTGCTTTGATAGCAATGATATATAACCTCCGATAACTATACACAGTGTAGCCCTCGATTTCCAGTCGTATCTCAGGTCCCAGAGCTTGTCCAATTGTCGATTTGCCCCCAATCACAAAGGTGCCTGCACATTTTCAGCAGGCATATATTAGGATTATTGCATAATATAGTATTACGATTATTGCATGAATTAATAAAATATTGACGATAAATAGAGTGCTGGTATATAAGTGAGGGCTGAAAGCTATGGGATCAGATGAGTTAATACCCAAAGAAATAATTAGAAAATTCAATTTGTTCAACAAAACTCAGTCGGTTTCATAGATTTACATAATTATGATTTATAGATTGGTAATTCATTTGTATTTGCATCATAAATATATCAAATATCAGAGACCAAATATCAAATATCAGAGATAGATCAAATATCTAGCTAGCAACAGTCGATTTACCACATTTACATTCGCCCCCCCCCCCCCCCCCCCCCCAGCAAATTCGTCCCCCTCCCCTGGGGGGCGAATTTCCTAGGAATCCCGCCCCCCTCTAGGAAATTGCTCCCCCCCCTCTCGATTTCGATTTAAAATCAAAACATGTCATAAATATTGTTAAAATATTGTTAACGATTGTTAACGATTGCTATTGTCGAAATTTGTAGAAAACAAGTCCCATTAGCTACAAAAGCGGGGAAATCTAAAGGACGACATGCACTTGCCTTGTGCTGGGTACTTCTGCTCTGTGAATACGTATCAGAACGTACAAAAATCACCGTCGGTTGTCAATTTTATATACAAAGTTTTATTATGTAACCATTTATTTTGGCCTACCTTGAACACCAAGCCGGAAGAATTTTCTAAACAGCAAAAGCGTGAATGCGTGATTTGAAAAAAAGGGCCGCCGATTTTACTTTCATCGTTACGGCTTTTTTAAAAATTATTTGTTTGACAATTATCTTTTTGACAAGACTACCTGGTATTATATAGTGGTATATCAATAGCAAAAAATAATATTACTTTGAAAAATTTTAACTTTATCCTAGTATAATCGCTAATAATTATGAAAGATAGATGTGCAGCTACGTCTGAATAGGAAGCACATGATGTGCTTCCTATTCAGACGTAGCCTCCCTTTTTAAAGGGCGATATTACGACGTCAAAATGTTTAATTTACATATCAAACAACCTGAAATAACTCAAGAACAAATTAGAGCAAGGAAACGAAAAACTGCAAAAAATGTTAGATTATTATAAAATACCAATTAATCATACACATCTGCTCTAAAAAGGGCTCTCGATCGCCAATTAGCAGGGATTAAACACATAGTACCACTCAAAGATAATGTAAAGTTACCTTCTTTATTTATAAACGCACGCCTTGCCTTGGAACTGTTGGAAGATTGGATATTTAATTTCTTTTAGCCACGACACGTGTATATTAGGGAGGCTGAGCCCCCTCTTGTTGAATTTCAAGGAGCTGCCTTGGCCAGTTGGCTGTATTTATCGGAAGATGAACCGGCTGACGAATGTGGAATATAGATCGTTTTCACTCACGTGATCGGTGGCCCCACTGGGGTACTGTGGTGAAACAATACGAAACATTTGAATAAGAAAGAGCTAATTCCCATACCGTACACCAATATGGCCGCCATTTCAGGTAAGCACTAAATGCCATACCGTGAGGCCCCTTGAGCCCGCAATACTACGGTCATCTAAGCAAGTGTTGTAGTTAACATCACTGTGCTGCCGATGTCTCCCTTTACCTCTGTAGCAACCTAACGTTTAAGATTTCACTTATTCGTGAGGAGGAAGTCCCGCTTGATTACTGGAAAATCGTTCGATTTCTATGGAAATCTTGTAATTTATCGCAAACCAACCTCGTTGTGAAAAGAATAGCTATCTGTTTTCCTTTGTTTGGCTGTAATAATTAAGCTTTCGCTTTGGAATTTGAGACAGAAACTGGGCATTCGCGTTGGTCACCAATGTCAGCGTCTGAGCCTTTATACCAAATATATATATATATATATATATATATATATATATATATATATATATATATATATATATATATATATATATATATATATATATATACATTCAAGCCTATTTTCCACTGGCGAATTTTGTCGTGCGAAGCGACATTTCTATTGTCAAAATTGAATAGATTGGAATCGATGTAGAATTCCAATTAGTTCCACTCGAGGGCTCATAAGACAAAAGAAAAAGGCCGCCTCGCGCGACAAAATTCACCAGTGAAAAACCAGCTTCACGCATTACGAAATCATGAGAAGACTAACGGACTAACGAGTCTAACGATGTATCATTGAATTTAAATTTGAATTTAAATATGCATGTCTGGTGGTATTTCGTTGAATTACACAATAAGTGCTTGTTGACATGGCGACAACTTGATAAAAGTTAATTTCTTTTATTGAGTATAAAAGGGAATTTCTGAAATACAATGAAATTTCTCAGTACGGCAGAGTTCGCATCAGTTTTGATCCATTTTTTAAGTCGTTAGTCTTAGACAGAGCGCCCGTCTTTAAAAACAGATCAAAAAGATGCGAACTCTGCCTTTATACTGAGAAATTAATTTCATATTATATTTCAGAAATTCCCTTCACTCAATAAAAGAAATTAACTTTTATCAAGTTGTCGCCATGTCAACAAGCACTTATTGTGTAACTTCAAGGATTTAACACTTCCGCCGCAGACATGCATTTTAAATTTATATTTAGCTCCACATCTCTGTATCGGGCATTCTACACGTTTCTCTCTGACCGAGGAAGGGCCTTTGCCCGGAACGTTTATAGACTACTACGTTCTCTGTTTCGGCAGTATATTTAACCGCTTACTATATTTCGAATTTCGATCGGTTGTTAACCGTTGTTTCAACACTGCATGCTTGCGCAGCACGCTACTTTTATTTCACTATATATATATATATATATATATATATATTGTCCAATTCTTCTGGACGATGACAATGAGAGCATTGTTTCGTTAATATAGATGTCACACTCGCTACTATACCAGTTTACCGCTGGTAAAATTAGCCGAATGCGGGCTCAAGGGGCCTCACGGTATGGCATTTAGTGCTTACCGCCATTTCATTGTTTTGGTACACCAATATGGCCGCCGTGACGTCAGATAAAAACGATCTATAGGCGAGCTTCTCAAACGAATCAATATTTTAAGAGAAATTTCAACTCAAAGTTTGCTAAATTTGACTGTATAAGCTTTATCCGATTTCGGAATACTGATTAAACATTGATTTCTTTTGAATTCTTGAGCTTTGTGAATCGTGATTTAGAACAATATTGTCCCGGCCGTGAATCGTGATTGAACTGTTGAAAAAGTCGTGAAGATGCTATTTTACATTTTGTGATTCGTGAAATACCAAAAAAGCATCTGTGAACTCGTGACAAGAACCCCCCCCCCCTCCTCTTCTATCTATAACTTTAGTTCATTCTTTTACAAAATACCTATACATGCATGTTTTTGTTCAGTCATTCAGTCAATTTAGGTGATTGGAGGTTGGTTTTTGTTTCGTTCCCCGCAGGAACGAAACTTAGCTTTCCATTGACATCACAAAAGAAACTGTCATCACAGATGAAAATCGTCCAATCGTAGTGCAGTGTTGTTGACATAACTGTGATCTTATCCAATGAAATCAAAATTCCGCATAAAACATTTAGTTGGAGGCGTGGTTAAACGCCAAAACGAAGTGAAAATATTGCTGATCTAGAGTAATTTGAAGACGTAACAATCCCATGCGAAGCGAATCATCAATATTGTGCTGTAGAAAGCGTAGGAACTTTCCCCTCGTTGAACTCGAGAATGCATTCGTTATGTATGGCAACTGCGCGTTCCAAAAGGTCAGTCGCACTGTTTCACGCCTGTCTAATAATTTTAAAATATAGCTATTTTATGAACAATGTCAATAGTTTGTGGCTAGAAGTTCGTTATCATTCATTTGTGGCCCATCTAAATGGATTATTCTGATTCGAGAATTAAACTATGACCTATGACGACGAAAATGATGATAGTCCGTTATTGACCTAATTTATATTGATCCTTTTGGCCTTGGAAATTTATGGATTTGCTATTGGCGATTATTCAATAAATACCGCGGTGTCATAAATAAATCAGCTGCATGAAATTTAAATGCGACGTGCTAGCGTCTCGCAATTTTCCCGAGAAAGCAATTATTTTGGTAACGTTCTATTTTCCTCCTATAGACAGTCAAAAGAGTATTGCTACTGAATAGAAGATTTACATTGCCAAAATAATTGCGTTCTCACGAAAATCGCGAGACCGCTAGCACGTCACATTTAAATTCAGTCAAATTTATGCGACTGCGAATAACTGTGGAGGAGAGAGTAATCCGTCATGATCAGACGGTACAACGTCTGAAATGTGTGTTCGTTTTATTAGACGAAGCTTAAATTATTTTTTTGTAGTTTTATTATAATCTTCTCGCTTCAGCATATTTCTAGTTTGTTTATATGCAAAACAAAAATCGTCTAAATTAAATTTGTCGTATGAAACGCAGGCGCGTAGTAAAAATTGTCGCGCCAGTCTACATGGGGGAAATAATTAGTTGAGCTAAAATTCGTCATTGCTGTTGAAACAGACCCTCATAAACGACTGACCGGAACGAAACAGCTATTTCTTTTAAGAAATAGTTTCTTGTTGTTTCAGTGACGTTGAAATTTGCATGAAGGTGCCCCCCAATGGGTGCCCCCCCCCCCTGTCCCCCACAAGGTTACGTGACGCGAACATTGGAAACAAACATCCAGTGTTGCCAACCTTGGGATTTTATCCCAAGATCTTGGGATTTTTTGAAGGAGTTGGGATTTTTTTGGGATTTTTTTCTCAGGGATTCAACCTTGGGATTTTTCTTGGGATTTTTCCAGAGCAAACAGTTTCGGTTTTAAAAAGCTGATTTCAATGTTAATCGTATTTTTTTAAAATTTACTTGATCATTAGATCATACTCAGTGATCATACTCCACTAGCCTTAGCCAGCCCCTGCGTTCTTTATGTATTCGTTTGATTCAGACAAGATGAAGTACTCTATTCAAATGAAGTATCATTGACACAGTGGGCTCAGATTGCTATATGTGTGAAACACATGTGAAACATGATGTCGATGCCAACGAAAAAAATAGGTACGCAATGCGTACATGTGACTACCGCTGTTAAGTACAGAACGAGATATAGACTTGAAATGCATGAAAATGTGTGAAAAGCACAGACACACACAAAAAAATGGTGGATAAATCCTAGCTAGAGAACCACTCTAGTGGTGCTTTGAACAACCCAATTTAACTTTTATCCACTGTGAATAAAATTTTATCAGTGGATAAAATTTTATATTAGGTTGTTCAAAGCATGATTAGTGCTGTTCTTTAGCTAGAACTTATCAACTAGATAAGCTATCTTGGCTTTGTACAACTCACCCCAGATCATATACATATAGATTATTTTTGTGGAAACACCGTAAAATATTTGTTTGCTAAGCTTTCAGCCTGTTGACTCAGGCCGAAACTGTTAGCAAATAAATAATTTTCATTGCGGTGTTTCCACAAAAATAATCTATATACATTATCGCCTTGAAAACTTTCAAAGAATTAATCACTCGAGATAATCAACATTGTGTTCCAAAACAACATTTTACCTGCCATAAATATGCTGTCAGTGGCATTCACGTGTAATGCACATCACTGATATTTTGTGATTCTGCTAGTATTTTAAATAACACAGAACAACAATACTCAGTATTGTAGTTTCAACAGATATATTTCTTCATTTCAAGGCTTTCAACATATTCAAGGCTTTAAGTTTCCCAGCACTTCAAAATAGCTTTACAACAATTTCAGTATCAAAATATACAATTGGTGGCATGTAGATTATAGAATGTTTCAGTGCTTTCACAAGAGTTAGACTTCTGGTGTATCTACTATTCTGTGGACGGATCACTGTAGCAGCTCTGGTGTCCACAAACGTTGATTTCTTAATTTCATTATACAAGATATTGAACAACACCTAAAACAAGTAAACAAAGCACCAAGTCAAGGTTTTGTAATGTCTATGTAACAGCCAACATATTTTGCTTAAACTAAATTAATCTAACCTTATTTATACTGGATAACTCTATCAGTTATATCTAAACAGTTATCCTCAGAGCTCCAGTAAGGGCCCACCCTCATTGATCCAGTGTTACTACAGGAGGAAACCTGAGTACCCGGAGGAAACCTGTGGTGTTTGGTAGAGTCAAACTGGAAGCACTGTTCTCACATGTGGCCAAGGTGAATTATTTTAATCAGATAACTGCACCGTGCAGGTATTGAACCCAGCTCGCAGAGGTGAAAGGCACGTGCACTAACCACTATGCCACCAACACCACCTAGCATAAATTTCTTATATACAATGTATATAGTGTAAATACAGGGCACTGTGATATATACTTCTCGAACTCATTAATAATTCACAAACCAAACAGATAGGAAAATCATAAGCGAGACAAAGGTTTGGTATGTGATCAAACAATTAATTTCCTGATTTGTTTGATCACGAAACAATGAAAGTTGTGTTTGCTCTAATATCAAAACATCTAGCTCGAAGTTGGTTAAAACACACTTCTCACTCTTAGTGTATGCACTGGTGTATGATATATACATGTGTACATGCAGTATAAACATGAGTCACTGACCAGTGAGCACAACACACAATTCAACCAAAATTAAACTTATAAAGCGATTTTATCATTATAAATAATTTAGGTATATAGCAGTTTCTTCGATAAAAGAAGGTTGAAGGCCCAACTTCTAGCAAAAGCTGAATATTTCTAGTACTGCTATAAGTACAGTACCCTGTTTCCGACCAAGTACTTATAGATTTTGTATATAGTATATAAGATAAACAACGTCACAGTTTTGAAACTATTTCTTACCTTGTATAAACTGATCAATGTGGACAGAAACCGTTCCAAGAAGAAAAGATTTGCAAAGTAATAATTAACACTTTCAAAAATCAAAACTGTCATCGAGAGAGCAACCAAAATGCAAAGACTTGATTCACTTTAGTTTATTCCCCGCGAGGCCACGAAAACAACTCGAGTACTTCCCGAATACTTGGCGATCAATGGCGATCTTCTTGACTATATGACGAGTACTTCCCGAATACTTGGCGATCAATGGCGATCTTCTTGACTATATGGCGATGGCTGCACGAGTATGACGTAAGTGCGGTGCAAGACACTCGCGCAAGCAAGCAACACGCCGACATTATGGCTACCGCTGACAGGTCAGCGGTAGTCACAAAAATTTGGAACATGCATATCAAACGGCGATAGAGACCTGGGAAATAGTCAGTAAATGAAACTGTTGAACCTTGGGATTTTTTGGTAAAAAATAGGGAATCTTGGGATATTTGCAGACCTTTACTGGGATTTTTACGAAACTTGACTTGGCAACACTGCAAACATCATGTGATATACTCCAGTCTTGTTTGTTCATATTGCCACAGTCTTTAGATCGACAAAATGCGACGTCCAACGGAGTCCACAATCATGTTAGCCATACTGTCTCTTTCGTTGTTCTTAATCAAAATAGGTTTGAACACTTTAGCGGGCTTGGGCTACGAGCCTTTTCAAGAATCGATAAAAAATGTCTCCGACACATTCGCTCTCGATATCACTCCAGCAGGATGGGCATTTTCAATATGGGGCTTGATCTACACATGGAATGCTGCCTACATCATCTACGCTTT